>JANDEH010000017.1:9077500-9677500 GCA_024610705.1 Tetragnatha versicolor | reverse complement strand
ACGGAGAAGTGGATGGAGGTCCTGCCCACAGTCCTTCTCGGGATCAGATGTGCGTTGAAGGAGGATATCGGGGCATCCCCAGCGGAACTCGTCTACGGTTCAACGCTTCGTTTGCCAGGAGAAATCCTACGAGGTTGCGACTCAGCTCCTGTTCCGGTTCCCGACTTCATCGACCACCTGAGAGCGACCATGCGGAGCCTTCGTCCAGTGCCTGCTTCCCATCATACAACTAGAGATGTCTACGTGAATAGAGATCTGGAGTCTACCTCGCATGTATTCATCAGAAACGACGCCGTGAGGAAACCTTTGACTCCACCATATACTGGCCCCTTTAAGGTGATAAAGCGGCATAGTAAGTTCTTCGAGTGCGACGTGAATGGCTGTGCTAAGACAGTGTCCATAGACCGTCTCCAACCAGCATACTCCTTATCTGCAGACCTACAGCTTACCAATTCAGATGTTCCGCCCCAGAGAGTTTCTACAACCCGCTCAGGACGCCGCGTCCGTTGGAAGACCTAGTGTTGTGTTTTCGTCCAAAAGGAACTTGCGGGGGAGTCCTGTGGGCATCGAACTCTCTACCTTGCCTTTAATCGAACTCTTTACCTTGTGAAACGAACTTTTAACCTTTTTGCCATAGAACTTTTAAACCTTTATTACATGCAGATTTTAACTTGTATATTTTAATCTTAATCGTTATAGAAATGTAAATATAAATAGCAGCAATATTGTATCAGTACTACCGCACACACGCACCTTTACTTTGTATTTACTAACTTTTAAAATGTTCTGTTGAGTTTTAATAAACGTTAAGTTTTTGTTAAACCAATCATGGCTTTTGATTAATCTTCTGCGCCCACAAACGACACGACTTGGAGTGATGGCTTTCCACCACATTGGTGACTGCCACAAACAATTTATACTAAAATTTGGCGGAAATTTAAAATTACGCCAACACCTCTATAGGTAAATATATAAAAGTTTTTTTGAAAATTCTTGAAATCACATGTTCCTTAGATAAATACCTGTGCAATGAACTAAAAGCTAAGCAAAATTTTGAAAATTTAAGGAGCTATGCTATTTATAGTAAAATTTGTTTAAAAAATATCTAAAAAACAAAGGTTAATTTTACGATAAATAGCATAGCTCCTTTATTTTTCAAAATTTTGCTTAGCTTTTAGGTCATTGCATAGGTATTTATCTAAGGAACATGTGATTTCAAGAATTTTCAAAAAAACTTTTATATATTTACCTAAAGAGGTGTTGGCGTAATTTTAAATTTCCGCCAAATTTTAGTATAAGTTGTTATTTTTAAAAATATTTTTTATAAAATTTGGGTAGTTTTTACATATATTAGTTATTTAAACTACATTGGTTAAGAAAATGTATGTAAACAAGTTACATATAATGTTTTTTAAAAACCTTCTCCCAACGTAGGCAGTCGCCTTAATAACTCTGTTGTTATCTCAGAATGGTTGTTTCCTCTATTTCATCTCTCTCTCTTCTTAAATAAATATACCAAGGATAGTTTTTTATTAACTTCCAACTTCTCATCAAAAACAACCTTTCCTTTTGGAAACATATCAACAATTTTAATTGCACTTAAATACAGTTAAATCATCATTAGGTAGAACATTTTTAACACTTTAATAAATAAAATTGATTTTTGCGAGTGTCTTGAAGTTTGACAATAATTTGTCAGCCAAAAAATTTTACTGAAAGTTGAAGCCTTCTCTGGGTACTAAATGACTCGTGAACGTTTCTGTTTCCGTCCTGGATGTACATGGGACTCCATTATCGGTCTAGGGCATCTTACCATCTTAACTCTAATAACTATAACTTAATAGCTACCCCCTTAAACTATCGTTAGGGTAATTTAATCCTGGACCACTCATTTCTTCTCTTAGAAGATCTAATGGAATAAATTTCATTGATAAGCAAGTAAAATTTGTGTCACTATTCCCAAAACAAAAATATCCTTAATTTTCGGACACGAGTGTAAAACAATGTTAGAAAATAACCCAAAATCTCTCTTTTAACATAACATTCTCCGAACATCGGAGAGATACCTTCATCCCAGCCTGACTCCAAAAACGAACCTCACCAGATCCAGCATTCCACTTTGACTTTTCCCTAACCTTGGCGCCGAAACACAGCCTGACTGGATCGATACGCATTTCAGATTTCGATCATTGAATATAATAACAACAACGAAGCAGCATAGGAGCACAATCATCTCTGCTCAATTTATCCACGGGCTCCGAGCTTTTACGATCGAATATTGTTATGGGCCCCCGGAAAGTTAATTTTTGGAAAGGACCGAACACCGCTCGCTCTCTTTAATGTTCTTCTTCTTCTTCTTCGTCCGTCGCCGTTGAGCGCAGCAGCGTTTTCCATTAAATCTGGGAATTAAATAAGAAATCCCGGGATTCGTTCGGTTGAATCTTAGGGTGTTAAATTTGCAAAAGTGTGGGTGTGGAGATTAACCCTTTCTGTACTAGACTGCTCGGGATTGCATTGGTTAGTTCACAGGAGCGGTGGTGTGGTTTCGAATGATAAATCATAACGCCTCTCCCGTGCAAGAACCACACAATTGCAAAAGTTGAAATTTTTTCTCTACGGGAGCTTGGCCCGCGGAAAGACTTCAACTATTATTCTTGTCACAGCAGCCAATGAAATAATTGGAATACTTTATTCGTAACAAAAGAAAAACTAATCATGGTAGACTAATTACGCTTTTTATACTTTCATTTTCTTCATGTTATTAAAAATTAAGTAACTTATTTCTAATCATAAAAAAGTATCAATATGAATAGAATTGTTTTTATTCAATGATGTAGTCAATACGATTATGATATAGAATTGTTTTATTTATTAAATTTTGATGTTATTTACTAATAAATACTTTTTAATTAAGAATAAAAATATTAGCTTACCGTATGATATAACTTCAGCATTTAACACTTAAGAATTAGGATTTTATATTTATTAATATTTAACTGAGCTTTTAAAATTTAAATACTTACATCTAATTTTGATTATAAATTTTTTGACATTTCTATAACAATTTAAACCGATTAACAAAAAAATTTCTTTTGAAATAATTTTAATATGTAATGTGTAATATTAATATGTAAAGAAGAATAAAAAAGGTAAATAATTTATGAAGATACTAACCACACTATAAAAATGTTTCACATTCAAAGAGCCAAAATTTGATACCATCAAGAGTATAGATTTCGTTGCCCTTATCCGGAATAATCCAAGCACATATTTAAGCAAGGTAATTTTCACAAGAGCATTCGATCGTTCATAAATAGAGATAATATCAGACACTTTTTATACGCCCTCGGCAAATATATGTCCACCTTTGATCATCCATATAACAGCTGCTGCAAAATTGTGGAATAATTCCGCCCCACGAGTAAGAAAAAAAAATTCTGGATAACATTAGAGCAAGGAGATACCATTTATCATGTTTCGGTCACGCTCTGGGAACTTATCGATCTCGGAATTCAAAACCAAAGTGCTCTTCCTGAAATGATAATAAACCGCGGAAAATTTAATTTCTTCTACTAGTTTAAGCCCTCAGAAAGGGATTGTTTTTTAGGTGTCTTCGCCAGCCGTAACAAAATGGAGGCTCCTCTTGAGATAACTCGAGGAAAACAGGGGAGATTATAGAGGAGGAGGATAAAAACGGGAAAATTGGTTTCGGGAGAGGTTCCTTTTTTACGCCAAGAAAGCGGATATATACATTTGCGTTCCAGAATTTCTCCCCGTGGCATATATTTCCATCTGAAAAGAAACTCAAGCTTATAGTGAAAGGGGAGGGTATCGCATTTGCCTCGCGAATATAGGAAAGGAATGGACAGTTTTTCAGATGGTTGCAGATGGGGAGAAGTTGATATCAGAGCAGAAATACTTGAGCTACCGGCTTAGGATCTATTTTACTGAGAGAAATCCGCTGCGTGTATAAATTGACTTGTTCCGAATAAGCAAAAATCGAGGGAACTCTATGTCTGGAAGAGAAATAAATATGTAGAGCCGGGTTTTTTCCTGACGCGTCTTCGGAAATCTTTCTTTTGTTGTGGAGTGCATATTTTGGCCGGATTCGGGTTGATTTTTCTAGACGGGTCCTTTAGGTTTAGCATATTCCAAAACCATACGTGAAAATGTGGTAGTACTACATTATATTATTAATTGGGTCCCCCAACTTTTCAGTTTATGGGGTAATAGGGGGGACCGGGAAGTTTTTATTGTAAAATAAAAACAAATTAATTAAATTAAAACATTTTATGTTTTGATTTATCCTCCTTTTTGGGGATCCTGTTGGTCCTTAATTATTTTCAATAGATTGAAATCATTCACTTAATGGAGCTCATCAGGTTTGCAATTTTCATTAAAACTGAAGATATTCGTCTTATGGAATAGGCAGCCAAACTTTTAGACTTCAACACTTTACAGCAGGTATGGGGGGCTGGCTCTAGAAAGATTTATCCCTATCCCCCAGTAAAAACCCTTCAGTTCCCAAAAGCAGTGTTTCTGTGAAAGTAGGCTTTATATATAATCAGGAAAAATTTTTATCAACCTTATTCACGCTATAAAATCCCTCAAGGAGGCCTGCATGATACTTCGAGGGTGTCATACCCACTGTTTTGCTCTATTCTAGAACCGTTATTTCATACCTTTCAACTCTGACGGTTGTTATAATACATTCAAAAATTATTATACATGCGCATGCGTGTGGTTTTTGAATAGAGTATTTATTGGGTTTCAACCAATTTTTATTGGTATCAAACTCAATAAAATGATGCTTATGGTTGGTTTAGTATAAACCTGTTGGTATATACCTATAATTTATTGGTATCAACCTATGTTAATACCAAATTTCTTCCAAATCTTTCCAGTAGATCTGGAGAAAATCCAACAAATGTGCAATTTCTCTTAATTTTGAACCCAGGGTAGTATCAGCTTAAGATGTTGATGCTTCTATAGAAAAGAAAATTACATCAAATCATAGAAAAATTGTAGAAAAAATAGGTACCGTAGAGTTGATGAAGAAAGAAATGTCTAACAATCTTTTTTAAAGTTCAACAGCTCAGTGAAAACTAGATTTTGAAGATTTAAGGCTACACGGTACCCTTTTTTGAAAAATCTTCATTTATGCAATTAAACATGTGAAAATAGCTGTTTTTGTTCAGAAGAATGTTTATAAACATATTTACAAAATTTGGGACAGTTAAATGAACCAAATGAATGAATTTCAAAATTAAAAAACTTCAATTTTTAAGGTGTTTTTAAAAAAAATATAAAACTGTCAATTTTAGTTCTGAAATGTTTTTGGTCTTTTTAGTTTTGTTGGATACTACTTATTAAACACAATTGTTTTTTTTCGTTTGACTTCAATAATGGTTTTTATAACAGAAAAATGAAAAGAGCTTAAAAATTGTTGATCTGTACCTTTTGACTTTAAAAAAATAACTATCATAATCTCTCTATATTAAAAAAAGTAACAATCACCGCCGCCGTCGCTTTAGTTTCCAGGGCTTTAGTTTTAACCTGAAACAAGAAAAAAAAATAACATTGATGAAATTGATTTTTTAAATTTAAACTAGAATACGCGCACGCGTGAAAAAAAATTGTGTAAGAAAGTAGATGTTCTAGTTCAAAAAATGATAAGCATTCAATAAAAAAATTTGCTGTAGATTTTTATGATTTTACGTATTGTTTAGAACTATGGAAAGGAAATCATTTGAGAATTTTTTTGTGCATTTTTAAAATAATTGATCAATTAAAATAATTTAATAATCATAAAGACAGTACCCAAATATTGGATACCCCCTTTGTACTATTGATTTTTTTGATGCATTTAATAATAATTAAAAAAACCTATTCATTATCAAATTTGATTAAATTTATATGAAAAAGCAGCACCTAATTTATAAAATATATAAATTAGAAAATATTTTGAATTATAAAGAACTCCCTTAAAAAATATAGATATATTTATATTTTTAACAGGAATTTATAATTTTTATGGTTTGAAAGGATATTTTAAGTAAGCAAGTTTGGTAAAAAAATAACTATGACGTTTTCTAAATATGTGTGTTACTGTTTTAATAAGATTTAAAATTATTAAATAATTGAAAAAAGTTTATGGAATTATAATTTATAATTAATAAAGGAAATATTAAGAATAATAATCAATGAAGTCATGAAATGTGACGTAATGTCATGAAAGTAAAATTAAAGACGGATTGTAGAAAGCATTATTTCTTTAATAGGGTAGTGGATAGATGGAATGCGTTGCCTGAAACAATCGTAAATTCAAGTGGGGTAAACGAGTTCAAGGGGAAAATTGACAGATACTGGGATTCTGGTAGTTTGGGTTAAAAAGACTGGACCAACCTTGCTGGGCTTACGCCTGTAGTTGGTCGACTTAATTTGTATTTGTATTTGTAATAAATGTATGGTGTTGTGTTCTGTTCATTGAACGGAATATGAGGAATAAACATTTTGTTTAAAGGATCCTGTTGATTTACCGATATAAAAAAGAATAGAAATAATGCACCTAAGTTACACACTAATATTATAGAGTTTGAAAAATTTTCAAAGTATTATCAGATGGCCTTTAAAAAAGCAGTTGAAAAATGCCAGCTTACAAACTTTTGGCACTTTTTAAAACCTTCTACCTCGATCATGGTAAATTCTTGGTTCGTAATCACGTACGTTATGCCTTCCAAAACCAGAAGGGGGCGGTCCAAAATATATGTAACCTTTTTCATGGAACCTTGGAACGAGTGGATAGGTTTCACGCAAAGGATAGACGTGCCCGACGTTATCAGCAACCCGATTACAGTTACCCCAGTGCACTAGAGCCGACATCAAAATTGATAACTGTTAATATGAAATTAATAAGTACTTTGTATGTAATGGTGGAAAAATTAGAATTTTATCCATTAATGTCAGGTTACTCTCAGAAGTATTAAAATTGTTCAAAATGGAAAACATTTTAAAAACAGTTAATTTATTATTAAAATTGACAAAATTAAAAAAAATACATCATACGTTCAAGGTGTGTAAGTTTAAGGTTAAGGTAAGTTAATGGTTTTAATGATAAGGGAAAGCTTTAAGGTATTGAGTGAAATTTGAAGTGACATCATTTCTTAACCTTTTACCTGCCGATGTTCCCAAATGGGAACATCATTTTATGGAATTTTTAAACCACTTAATTTTTCATGTAGGAATTTGATACTTGGTAGAAAGCAACTCAAAGATGTAAAGTTATTTTACATGCAAAAGTTTTTCACTTGTAATTTAATCCTTTTTGTAGAATTTACAAAATTAGAGATTTTTGGCTCTTCCAAAAGTTGCACAAGTTTCAACTTGTGAAAATTTTAAATAAATTTAGTTTTTAATAATTTTGCTGTGTTTAGGTAGCTTAAGTACACATCTTCCCATTTGACTTGACAGAATAGCTTCATATTCCAATTTTGGAGAGTAATTACCAATACAACGTATATGTTCCCAAATGGGAACATCGGCGTTTGGGGTATAGTATTTGAGGGGATTTTCTTTACATGCAAAAATTCAAGTTGTTTCCTATTTTTATTAATTTTTTTAACCTTTTTTGTCTCTAAGGATCTAAACTGGTTAAGAATAATGTTTTAAATTCAAAAATCTGTAATTTTTATTTTTTCACCTGATTTATGGAGAAATAAATGCCAAATCTTTACAGCAGATTCTTACACTTAAATATTTTTCTAACTCCACGATCGATTAATTTTCAGTAATTATCATTAGGTGTTATACAAAGAGCATATTTGGAGTGCTTCTGAGGGTTTGCGTACATATTTTGTTCAAGTACTTTTTTTTACATAAAAATTTAAGGAGTAAAATTGAAGAATTTTGAAAATAAGGAAAAGTGTGTACATCTAAAAACACTCTTCTAACGTAAGTTGGATGTAAGAGATATGTGGTTCAGTTCGGAATCTTCCATGAGAAACAGAGCTTTAATGAATCAGGGGAGATAATTATGGTTATCACTTTTGAAAGCTAATTAGATTTGAATGCAATTAGTGGATTTTATGCTAGATATCCGTATATAACCGTAATTAAAACTAATTTTTCTAACCTAAACGTAACTTTTTAGCTTTGAAGTGCATGGAAACACTCCTTTGTATTTTTTATACCAAAATATTACCCATCGTGCATGAAAAATGTGCGGAAAAGCTTCGCGTACTTAATAAACATGTCAATTGTTTCTTATGAAAATCTATAAAATTTTACTTAATCATCCAAATATGGATAATAAAAATGAAAAAACCGTCTACCATCATTAAAATGTTCATAATTATTGAGTAGAAACCTATTTCAATCCTTTTATTTGAATTAATTGTAAAATATGTGCCTTTTGGAAATCCCCCTAAAAACTTCACCCCAAACGCCGATGTTCCCAAATGGGAACATCCTCAAAATCATACTTAGGAATTTTTTTCTGCCAAAAAATGACTAGAATGGTTTTAGTAATGATGAAACACGCCATTTAAGCCGAAAATCAGAACCTTTAATTCGAAATTTGAATTGCGGCGTTTAAAAGGTTAAGATAAACGCAAGTTAAAAGTTTAAATTTTTTTTTGGAAAATCTGAACATCAAGTAAAAATTTTATAAAAATGTGAACTAATATACAAGTATTTAAATATCATTACTGTAAAAAATAAATTTAGAGGAATATATCTTAAATTCACAGAACGTTTTGCTAAAATAAGCCTACTGTCTTTCCAAGCAAGTCATTTAAATTTTCTTCTTATTTATAAACTATATCAGGAATTAAATAAAACGAAGAAATTTACATGATCAGGGTATGTTAACTAAAATATTCAATGTCCACATAATGTACAGGAGTTTCAAGATTTTTTGAGATCAATAAAAGTTGATTAAATTTAAAAATCCCGATTCTTTGAATATGCCTAAGCCAAATATGAGAAACAGAATGAAAAGGACAGAAAATGAAATAACTTACTAGTATGACCTTCATCTTGGAGTAATGTAAAAAATGACGTATTTTCAAAACATATGTCCTTTTATTGTCACGAAAAAATAATAATTTGATAACCGTGAAATATAATTCAATGAATTTTTGATTTCACAAACCTTGATTGGTCCTCGTGCACGCTTTAACACTAGTAAATACTTGTTATCCTACGTTTTTCTCACCACGAAGTTTTACTTTAAAATGAAATGAGGTACTTTTTCATTGAAAAAAAAACTGGCTTCTTTTAAATTAAATATCCGTGCTCTCGAAAATTCTTATGAAGCGTTATATAAATTAAAGAGAAAACCCACACTTCCTAGAAATTTCTCTTAGCGTAAACATGTTTTCACGCAGTTCCATCATACCAAGATAAATTCCATGACAGGCTAAAGCTAAGCAAGCTATAATCCGACCGCCATTGCCATGAAAAATAACTTTTCACGTTGTCGGATACCCATAGAGGAGATATAACTAATCTATGAAATCTAGAGGAGATAAATCTAAGAAAAGTGAACTTCCCTCGTCACTAGACAAAATATGTCTAATTTTCTATCTCGTTTGGGAGTTCGAACAAATTCTGCACCTCTGGGACATTTGAGAGTATTAACCCATTAAGGACGACTTTAAAATAATGAAAATAAATAACTTTTTCTTTCATATTTTGTTCATTTGGACCGAATATAGTAAGAAATGCCCATTTTCAGATTTTTAAAAAAATAATTTTTATGATTTTTTAACTGGCAACTTTTCTTGCCAACCGTCCTTAGTGGGGTCCAAACTCTGACAAATGAAAAGTCGAAAAAACTAATTAGAATGTTTACGATTTTGATAATAAAAGGTTTTCATACATAATTTAAAGAAATAATCCATAAATAAAAGTGAATGGGTACTAAATTGTTAATAGGGGGTCCAAGAAAGGGTATTTCACCCCTCCTGAATAGGGCCAGTTCAGTTCAAATATTGATATTCACCTATTTTCAGGCTTTAAGAATAGCCGAACTAGTACTTTTTTTAAGTCGGAATGGTCGGAACCCTTTGATTTTTGTACTTTAGCTAGCTTCCAGGTTAAAAAAGGTTTATTTATATCTCCCAGTCTGGAACATATGGACTTTTTTACCTGCTAGAGTCTTATATATTCTCAACTTTCATTTTTTTGGATACCTTTGGTTATATGTATATAATTTTTTTGCCTTCCGAAGCCTTTTCTCTTATTGGAATTCTACGTTCTTTTTAGTCATTCTCTATCAAAAAGTCATCATAATTACAGTATTCATCTTTATGGCTCCAGATTTCGCATATTCCCCCCAGAAAATGTTAAATATTACTCATTAACTCGATAAAAACTAGGTATTATCCCATTCAAAATGGGTTAAATTACTCCAGTGATATTTTATTTTATTTTTTGACTACTGTAAATTTCCAGAAACCCCTTTCAAGGAAAATAAATGTATCCAGAAATGATTTATTATGTGATTGAACCAATAAATCTGTTAGGAATCGGTAAAAATCTAAAATCTATTAAAAAAAACACTAAAATTATGATCCAATGAAAACATTTCATCATGCTAAAGTATCAATAAGATCTACATATATGATAAGAACAAAAAAAAGCATTAAAAATAATTAATTTACAAAAGCTTCTTATGAGTAACTCGTAAAAGTTTTGACCACACATCAGACGATTGGCAACAAAAGTTGCCAGTAGAAGAAAACCCTTGCTATTGGCAATTTAAATACCCCCATTCCAACTGTAATTGGTAATAATATTTAGAATGGGATCTTGTGAATATGCTTCAATAGAAACAAGTCATAAAATAACCAAAACATTAGATTATTTTGGCGTTTTCCAAATGATCTCCCAGCTATCTCCAAAATGTAGTGAAACGCTCTCATTCTAACAGCGATTTTACCCCCAAAACGGCATGGCAGGTATAAATTTCTATTTTTATCTGAAAAAATACATTCTTTAGAAGCTGTTGTCATGCATTTAAACTTTTAATGCCCTCTATTAGAGTCAGTAAAAAATGAAATGTCCCTTGGCAAATTTTGTTGCCAACTGTCCTTAATGGGTTAAAATTTTTACTGTAACTAAATTAGGTGACAAAGAAAAAAATCACAAGAACCTTGATTAAAAATTTAAACCATAAAAATTAATTAGAGTATCCAAATTCAAACACTTGAATACAGTTCGTTTTTTTAAGTAAAGCTAAGAACCTTTTGTTATAATCCAAAATCATGCAAGACTAAGGCTTTTTTTCTACTGAACCAAATGTTATGAAACTTGGTATTTATATTCAATAGGGTAATTTCATCAAATGAATGTTCCAAAATTTAATGATTTTGGTACAGAATTTTTTTATCGTGCAAAATAGGGTAAAAATCATAGAATTTTCACGTTTTTAAATGGGAATCACCGAAAAGTTTGTTTTCTCAAAAACTACTGTGATTATCCAAAATCCCCCCCCATTAAATTATACTACAGAACATATTTAACATAAAAATGAAAAAAGCTAGTAAGAAAAGGGAAAAATGAAGGAGGAGTAGCATTTTGAAATTTAGTGAAATTTTTGAATTTTTTGTTGTTGTTTTTTAAATATTAAAAATAATAAATATTTTTTAAATTTTTTTGTGTTTAATATTTCATTACATGATGGTAACAGATAATTTGGCACCAAAAACTAATAAAAAAACTCAAAAATAAAAAAATTATTTTTTTCGGTACCGAGTCCCCTTAAGATAACTACCAAACTAACGGCCGTATTCACCGGTAACCTGACCGGCGGTCAGGTCAGGAAACCATGGTTACATCCTCTGATTGGTGGAAAAATAATTCAATATTTTCCTTCCACCAATGACCTGACCGCCGGTCAGGTTACCGGTGAATACGGCCGTAAATGGAGTTCAGGTCTGAAACTTTAACCATAGATTCCTAATGGTATGAGGCATCGAAAATTTGAAGATTTTTTTTCCGACATTTTAGAAGTTTTTAGGGTACTGTGTAACCCATCACTTCCTTGTCGCCAAAACATTGTCGGGTTCGAGACCAACATCCACATTGATTTCTGAAGGGATTGTTATATCTAAGGAAGAAAATTGATTGCACACTCTTAAAACGACAGTTTCAAAACTGAGTAAAAAATTACTCAAATCTAAGTATGTCACCTACTCAAACTGGCTTCGATCAAAATTTACTCTAATATAAAAACATGCATATACTCATTTTTGAAAATGTGCAAATACTCAAAAATAAAACATCATGTACTCATAGTCCTCGTTTTTTATTTCTCCCATGGCATTCTTATAAAAGAGTGTGTAAAGTGTTACAGTTACGATGACCATATTGCCACGTTACTAAGACGTGGCAAGTAGATCAGTATGTTGAGTGTGACGTCACAGCGTTGTGTTACACGTTATCACACCAACCTAATGTTACTCTCGATACTTTCCAAGTATTTCAATTTTCAAACATAAACTAAAAATAAGTATAATTTGAGTGGTAACTATAAAATTGTTTGAAACTGAGTATGTCTGGTGTTTCAAAATTGAAAGCATTGGGACGGCATATTTAAAACTAAAAGGTTCATACCAAGATGAAAACATCGATTTACTCATATATGAAACTGTCATTTCTCTCAGTATATTAGAAGTTGCTAACTCTAAAACTGGTATTCCCTCAAGGGTAAGAAAATCTAATCTTTCTGTAAAAACAAAAACCCTTAATCGACAAATATTTGAAACAAAAAAAAACGGCGAAAACCCCCTATTCGGCTTTTCCCTCTAATAAAAAATGTTTCCTACATACATTTCGTGATAAAAACGCTTAAATTTCACAAATGGGCCGAGGGTATCTAAGGGGAAAAACTCAATTAATGTTATCCACATTACATTTTTTTTCTGTTCAATTTATGTTTAGTCCTGGAAAGAAAATTAACTCGGGGGTAAAGAAAAAAATTGACACCTATGGAAAAAAACATGGATAATCGCGAGAGACGGAAAGTCTTCCGAGTTGAGGTGGAAAGAAATTTGCATAATTATCTTTTTTTGAGTTTAACAGCTCAGTGCAAATTAGATTTAGAAGATGAAACCCATTATTTCATAGTTGCGAGAAACTGCCTGGTTTGTGGCCAACATCAATATTGATTTCTGAAGAGAAGATGATGTGTTCAGAGTCTTAAATTCTTAAGAACTTCAGTAATAAACTTGTATTCAAAAAATAAAGCATGATGTTAACGGAAAATGTGTTTTTTTTCATGTTTGGGGGGAGTTAATATGTTGCATTCTTGTATGATTTGAAATAAAAAAAAATTATACTTAAATGCTTGCAAATACCGTAAGCGAATTGATGCTGGGAACCAAACAACTAATACTCAATATTTCAAGATTATTAAATAAAAATACAGTTTTTATGAAAAAACACTGAACTAACTCTAATAGAAATATTAACTCACCCATGTAGTAAATTTTTATTCTCATATAAAGTATTTTACACATGCTATTTTTTTAGGTATCTTAGTTATTTTTATGGGTACTTATATAGAGGGTGTTCTAAGATACACACTCTTTAACCCCTCCAGATATAGTCATGAAAGTGGGGTATATGAATTGTCAAGTGACCATGCCCAATCCGATGCAACATTGAAAAAAATGGATTTTAAACTTTCATTCTATTGAGTAAGGGGAGACTGACGTACCCTCGGACAAAAATCACTTTTGAATTTTTCTGAGACAGGTAAAATCACATTTCGATCATTTAAAGTGCACATATAGTTTGGCATGCATTTGTTGATAATAACTTTCACAAATCTTCTTCTTTAGATATTTCAAGTTTCTCGTTGTCATCATACCTGAATGTAATATTGGTGCAAAATATTTTATACCATATTTTACATTGAATTCAAAATAAATAAAAAAATAAAAAAGAAGTAGCTCAGATCACAATAACATGCATTTTTCATCTAAAAATTTCAGTACCATAATCACCGACCAATACATAGCCATTTCGAAGTAATTTAGCATGCATTAAAATATATTCACTTCAACTAAATCCGATTCAAAAACGCTGATTTGGTACAGACACATCATGAACGTGTCCGTAGGACAACACATATTAATGTAGTGATGCACTAACTTTGAACATCTAAAAAAAGTAAATTCAATTTATTTACTCTAAATTTCAATTGAAAGATTTGATTTCACGTTAGCAATTAAATAGCATCTGTTTACTTTCAATATTGACCACCAATTCAAATTTCTGTTTTTTTAACTTATAAACGAGGTGGCCGAAGGTGCAACTGTTCTAAGGAACACTAGTCTCCCCTGTAATTTGCTTCAGAAAATTGATCCATTGCCAAAAGCAAAAAAAAACAGTTGGAATAACTCTCGATTAAAACAAAGTGGATAAACAGAGTCAAAAGAATGTAGGAAAGAAAGCAAAATCGATATTACGTCAGGACTTCTCGGTTGAAGTATCAAATGCGTAATTAACTCCGAAAATCAGGACAAGAGAGGGAAGAGCCGTTAAAGATAAAAGCAAAAGTTCCCCTGATAGGAAAATAAAACCATAAAGTGAGCACACATCTGCCTCGAGAATAAGAGCAATAATAAAAATAATATTCTTCAAGGAGACCACCGAAGAGAGATGTAAATAAAGTTTTGGAGCAGCAAAACAACAAAAATTCACCCTAAGGCGCAGCCATTTTAGTGAATGCTGCTCCTTTGACGTAATTGGATATCTTATGCAAAGCTAAATTGCCTGTTAGCGTTGGGGACATTAGTTTCTGGCTGCGTTCTATAGAAAAGGATTGGATCCAAATGCCGTCTCTCTCTCTCTCTCTCAAAGAATTTACCCGTTGGAAGCAATTACATTTCGAGGTCATTAAAAAAGAGTCACTCATTGAGGTCATTAAAAAAGAGTCACTCATTTTTTTGAGGAGTATCGACCCTCATTACTATATGAAAAGGCGACGTGTAAATCATGCTCTGCTTTGAGCTGGGGTATTTTTAGGGTTTTATTGAGGCGGTCGTGTTGAGTAGTATAGTAGCCCCCTGGGGGAATATAAAAATAATGCTGAAGTGCGAATTTTCGGGGTTAAGTATGTTTTGCTAGTTAATTATTTATGTGTTGTGTCCTGCGAGGATGGAGACATATGAAATGTAATTTAATATACTTAATGTATTAAAACAAATAAGATGGGTAGGTGCTTATGTCAGAAGCTTCATAACATATTTTTTTAGGGTGTTAGCGTTTTTAAAAACGTATTTAACTAGTTTATGAAGCTGTTGATGTTTTGAATCAAAAACATAACCACTCACTACATTAAAATAATGCGTTTTAGAATTGAAGGACTTAAAAAACACCAGGGGCTCAAAAAACACCACCTAAAGATTCAGAAGTATTGTTATTTTCACCTTTAAAAAGTTGATTATAAATAGACTTCTTTATCAGATGGAACCTTTGCTTATATGACAATTTTTTTTTCAGTGTGATCCAATTTAGAAAATTTCAAATAACTAAATAAAAGTTCTGTTTTGGGAAAATACATTATTTGCAAAGGAACTTTAAAATCACTTATTTTAAGTAATTAAATAATAATTAATTGATTTTTCATTAAATTACGGTATATTTTAGAATTTTTATTTCCACAAACGTTTTCAACTTTCTGTAAATGTTATTACAACCCTTCACTTTTTTATCAATTATGAATCTCCTTTTACATGCCATTTAACGAAATAAACTTACTGATTATAAAGAAAGATCAAACGAGCTTCTCTTTTTCATCCCCATCAGTTATTTTGTTCCGAAATTCTCATGCACAAAATAAATCCCTTCCAAACCACGCGAAAATAATTTCTTCAAAACGCGAATATTTTGCCATACCCAACTTCTCATAAAAAACCCCTCCAAGATTACAACTTTCATGCCACACTGATACGAGGATAACTACTTTCCTACCTACTACATAGGAAGCGATTCAGTGTGCCATAATTTTAATGTTTGCTGGTGGTCCATAAAAAAAGCCTGCTGATCTCACTCTGATTTTCCCTCCGCAGTTCCACCTCAATCTCTATCGATCAATGACATTCCGGCTGGGAACAGCATTGAAGTTCGGCAGGGCGATAAGGTGGTTCTGTTCTGCAAAGCTGTGGGAAGCAAGCCTCCGACTACGCTCGTCTGGTACAGAAACGACAATGAGATGGATAACGGTAAGAGTATGGTACTTTTTTATTATTATACGGTTACTCCTGGGTGAGTCCCACTGGATAATTCCACGGGTAACTGACTGACATTTTTAAAGAAAAACAATAAGTATTTTGTACATATGCTATATGTGATAATAAAGCTTATTATTATTATTATTATTATTATTATTATTATTATTATTATTACTATTACTATTACTATTACTATTACTATTACTATTACTATTACTATTACTATTACTATTACTATTACACAGGCCTGCAAAAAAAACCTTTTTTCGAGCTGTTTTGGATATTTCACCTGAACTTTGTTATTTTCGGTGCGCTGAATACAAAAATGACCTCCATTTTGTCCTGGGACGTCACGTTTTTTGACAATTCAGATTTTTAAGTTTTATTGGGAAATGCCTTAAAATTTTGTTAAATTAACTTTTTATACTAAATTTTTTATTCAAATTTTTTCCACCAAATCTTTTTTAATGTTTTTTGATGTGCTGAATCTAAAACTGACCTCCGTTTTGTCACAGGACTTCACCTTTTTTCATAATTTGAGTAAATATGTAAATTTTTTAAGAAAATAAAAGTAAATATTTAAAAAAATTATTTTTCGATTCAAACTTTATTTGAAAACACTTTTTTATGATTTTTGGTGAGCCTGAATCCAAAAAATACATCTTTTGATTTTTAAGACACCATATTTTGTAACAATTTGAGCAAATATAGCAACATTTCACATAAAATGTAAGTATACTTAAGAAGTAGATTTTTTAATCCAAATTTATTTTTAAGGTTGTTAGTTTTAAGGTTTTTTTGTGCCCTGAGTTCAAAAATGGTCTCTGTTTTGCCATAGAATGTCATGTTTCCTGAGAATTTAGGTAAAATTGTAAAATAAGTCATTATTTCAATTTTCATGAAAATAAGTTCATAAAATAAAATTATTGTTACATATCCTTCATGAAAATCATTATATAACTAAAATAAACTTATTTACACAATCTAAAGCCAATTTTTCTTCCTCATGAAACTCCCCTTGGTACCTTTACCCTTGTGAGTAGCAAAAAGAACGTTTCTTTGAACTATACAACAAAAATCCTTCATTATTCCCCGATTAAATCTTCCTTAATATTTTCTTTCCATCTCTATTATGTCCTGATGAGATAGTTTACTATATGCACCATTCACAGCTCCTAATTTTTAAAACTAAAGGAGCTAGAAATGCACAAAAACTATGAAAAATGGGCAAATTCGAATATAATATTGCAATTTGTGAAAAATCCTGACGTATAGGATTTTTTTCAATATTTTTTTCGTTATCAGCACACCAAAATACATAGGAAATCGCTAAAATTATTCAAACAGCTTTTTCATTGCAGACCTGTGTTATTTTTATTATTATTATTACTATTGTATTACTATTATTATTATTATTATTACTATTACTATTACTATTACTATTACTATTACTATTGTTATTGTTATTGTTATTGTTATTGTTATTATTATAATTATTATTATAATTATTATTATTATTATTATTATTATTATTATTATTATTATTATTATTATTATTATTATTATTATTATTATTATTATTATTATTATTATTATTATTATTATTATTATTATTATTATTATTCTTATTCTTATTCTTATTATTATTATTATTATTATTATTATTATTATTATTATTATTATTATTATTATTATTATTATTATTATTATTATTATTATTATTATTATTATTATTATTATTATTATTATTAATTTTCTTACCAGAAATAAATAAAAAGACTTTTTCCACCCAGTTAACTCATAGTTAATTGCCTTCTTGTTAGGTTAATCTAATGGCACAATTAAATTTATTTCCAAAATATGTTTTTATTTATTTTTGAAAAATTTTTAAACAGGTATCTGACTGTTAACGTTAGTTAACATGCTGTTTAAAATTTTTTAAAAATAAATAAAAACATATTTTGAAAATTTAGTTGTGCCATTTGATTAAGCTAACAAGAAAGCAATTAACTAGGTGGAAAATGTTTTCTATACAGTTTATTTTTGGTAAGAAAACTACTAAATATTTATTGTTTTTCTTTAAAAATGTCAGTCAGTTACCCTTGGAATTACCCCGACATAAAAAAGCTAAATTGTTTTATTAAAATCCAAACTGAAGAAATATCGTTCGTTTAAATTAGATCTACCTTTGGGGTTTCCTTTTGCTTAGCGTTAGCTTATAAATAAAATATTTCGTTTATTTTAGGATATATTTTTCTGTTTTTAGCAAAATTCAAGTTGTGACTCACACTACAGAGGATTGTAGAGTGAATCTCAATAATTCAGTATAAATAATTTGAGCTCCATATAATTTATCTCCACATTTATTTATTTATTTATTACAATGCCAGGCTTTGACAATTAAGTCATTTGCCTTCTGGCTTCCCAATATTTTTGAACTATTTATCTCCAGATCAATTTGGTCTACAAATGGTGTTAAGTCATGGCATTTTGCTGTTTTAAGTCATTGCCTTTGGATTCTTCAATTCTCAGTATAAAATGGACAAATTTGATGGTTTTTTGAATGATGGCTAGGTTACAAAATGGTCATTTTGTTCTAACTAGTAATGAAAAACGGTCAATTAAGATTAAATGTGTTAGATCCCTATTATTCGGCAACGTATTTTTTAAACACATTTTTAAAGTTAAAAAAAATGACAAAACAGTCAATTTTTTCTAACTTTAGGCCATTTGGGGCACGTTTTAATATTTTCTGATCGATTTAGATTTTGCATACATTCTTAGGGTACCAAAAGGAAAACAAATATGGGGTGTAGCAAAAGTTTCCCCGACTTTTTAAAAAAAAACCCGCCTGAATAAGGTGTAGACCTTACTTTCATGATTATGGAAGACGTTGGTTTCAAATAAAAGCCGTGAATTGGACTTTTGAAATACCCTGTAATTATTTCTGTAATCAGAAGGATAACATATGGTGGGGGGAAAGTTATTTGAGTGTTTGGTTTAGAAAATTTAAAAATCTAATTACGTAGTGAAATAAAAAAATAAAAAATAAAATTCATAAAATGAACGAAATTCGCAAAATAAAGAGAAATATGAAATGATAGTTAAACTACCATTACCGCTTTCGTTTTTTGTACCATTACCGCTTTTTTGTTTTTATGAACTTAAAGGAAAGTAGGCTTAAAAACGGCTGTCATTTTTTTTTTCGACCGTCCGTTCCTTTTATAATAAACAAAACAATTTCTTAACCAGCTACAAAATAATGTGTACCTTAAAGTTAATGCTAAATACAGGCTTGATGAACATGTGGTTACCCAAAAAGACTGATATAAAACCTCACACACCAAACATCAAAATAAATAGAAGAGACAACTTAAGTCCTCTTTCTCATTTCCTTCTCATTCTCACCAAAAGCATCTGCATAGCGCCTCTTATCACGGAGCTGATGACAGTGTCTCTTTTGCGACAAGCGGCATTTTAATATCACACACACACACACACTCGGAACGCGAAAACCCCTAATATGTCATCGCCGGCGAAATTGTGCCCTCAGGTGTAGCAGGAGACTCAACTTTTAAACTCGTCAAAACATTTTTCCGTAATTTATGTCGCATCCTGGTGCGTGCGAAATGTGAATAATTAAAGAAGACTCTCGGTCTCCTGCGAGGCTAAAATTATCAACGGTACGTTTTCTGTCACGGCAATTGCGGTAAGGGCGGGTTTGCATGCAGTGATTCGACCGACGCAACTGGTCGAGACTTCCCGATAAATTAACAACGAAACTGAATTCCCATGGGATGCGTTCTTAGTTAAGGTGCCTGCCTACCTAAATATGCCGTTTCGGACCAAAAATTCAAGAAAAATTTTATTATCTTATTTCAAAAAACACATCTTTAGCTTTCCAAATCAGTTTAAATGTTGTCTTTATCTTTCCTAGAACCAAAGTTACAGAAATTTTACTTGAAACTAAAAAGGCATTTTATTAAAGAAAAGGTAAAGAAATTCGCGTTTTTCTCAGAATCACATTTTTGCTATTTTCCTTCTCCGCAAAACTACATAACTCAAAATATTATAAGTGCATTTCTATGAAACTTGGGCACAATACTTGACATAATATGGTTTAGGAGCCCTACTATTTTTTTGGTTGTGGGTGTAATATTTTTTATTTTATGAATAGTATAACTTCAAACTTTACTGAAATTTGGTGAGTCTTTTCAACTTTAGTGCTATAACTTTTGATATTAAAATAATTTAGACATAAAAATAGTAGGCCTCCTAAAATATGTTTTTACGAGGATAATAAAGTTTACAAAACAAAAATATCTTCATATAAATTTGAGTTATGATGTTTTGCGGAAAGGCTGTTTTTTGTGATTTTTATGCATAAATTCTTCAATAATATGAAAATTTAAATTAATATTTAATTATTTTTTGTATTATTCATAGTTTTTAGATGCATTTAATTGTATAAATCAAAAACTAGGTCAACATTTTAATTATTAAAAAAGCCTTCATAGGTAGGCAACCACCTTAAATCTAAGCTCAATTCCTATAGATGCGGTTTTTGTAAAACCTCGAGTATTTTTTCAAGGATTTTCCCGCCTAGTTTTATTGCCCGATCTGTTTCTTAAACCGCTCTCTAGAGGTCGCTCTTATTTTTGTATTGGCCCCAAAATTATGGTCCTGGATACTTCACTTGAGGGGTCATCAGGTTTTTTAATTTTTGTTTTTATGATCTAAGAACACTTTTGATTAAGTCATAAAAATACAAATTTATGATTTTTCATGATCGTGATCATGAAATTTATGATTTTTCATAATATGTCACCATACCACCGCTCCCGTGAACTAGCTTCGACCTAAAATTATAGTAACTTAATAACTATAGCAAATATATTTTAGTAACTATATTTTAACAGCTCCCTTAAGTTGAATTTAGACATTTGGTTCAATTCCGTTAATTATTCTGATCCTGTGAATCTAGTTTTAAAAGAAATGATTGCTCTTCTTCAGAAAACGTAGGACAAATAGAGAAGCGTTTTTCGCTTGCGGATTTTAAACCGCATCCCATGGGAATCGGGTATTAATGATACGTAGCGTTAAGAACCAATTCCAGGACCAGATTTTAATTTGATGAGTAAGGCAATTTTCGACTGTTTTCCCCATGACGTCCCGGTCATTCGTTATATGTAAACCCGCCTTGATGGACAAGTGTCTCCTGACAACTTTCAATTCCTATGGGAGTGGTGCTCATGCTTCAGAGTTTAAAGCTGTGCATACTTTTAATTGAATTTTCTTCCTGGTCTAAGTTATGGATCATGCTAGACATATAGAAAAATATTCTTAGAAAACAGTAAAAATTTATTGTAGAAAGACTAACTTTTTTTACAATGCCATCTAAAGATATATGAACTATTTTTTTAATAACTCGGCTGTGAAAAAATTTCATCTGGCAAGATTTATGGAAGTAAATACCCATAGATTTAGCTCACACTTTATAGTATTTTTTATGTCTGCCACCAATAAGGTTAAACGATTTACAGAATTTAATAACAATTAATTTCAAATGTCTCGAGTATTAAAATATTTTTTTGTATTAATTGTCTGCCAAACACAAATATACTAATTTTTATAATCATAATAAACTACTAAATAAATAATTTTAATACCATTTTACTCCTTTAAAAGAAAAGTGTACATAAAACAGATAGGAAAAGTATTAAAAAATCCCAATTGTCACCAACAGCAACTGCCCAGCATTCATACTTTTCTTTTCTGCATTTACATTCACCCCCAGGAGAGCGCGTGGACCAGACCCTAGCTTCCTGAACAGACTCATTTAAATAATAATTGCATTCAAGTCGGTCTGTTGTTTTTAGAACGCTAACGACCGACGTGAAGGAAGGCAATTGTTTTTTATAATGCAAGTGAGGTCACTGCCGACTCGTGCTAGAGACACATTCTAAATTACGCTTTTAAAAATAAATAGGTAAGTGGATATAGAAAAGAAAGGATTTATAAAAGCTGCTTTCTTTTGGAAAAACGTGAGGGCAATGCTTAAGTTTCGCTTGCGTGTTGAGGTATTTTGTTAATTGCGCAGTTGTGTATTTCCAGAGAGGTTGGTTGTTGCGATTGCAGGTGGGGGTAAATTCGTAGTATGATAAGAATGTTGTGTCAGAACAAATGTCGAATCGAGATTCTGGTGTTTTAATTAATGGGGGTGTTATGAGCTATGCTGAGAATCAAACTAACATCTTATTTAGGATACAGAATGATATTCAACACGTTATACTGCTTGGTTTTGAAAATAAAAGGTTGCATGTCCCTTCAAAAGGGGAATTTCACAAAAGGGAGAGTTGGAAATTCCAGGCCTCTTTTGCATAAAATAATTATATTTTACCATTAATATAAACATTTATTTAAATGGGTAATTGCAGCCATTTTTTAAATCTTAATAGATTCAGAATGACTTAAAACCTCCAGAAACCTTTATAATATACCTTTCAAAGAGCTAAATTTTAAGTTATTTTACATTAAAAATAGCTTCTTTTCGGTCTGAGCTTAAACAGATTGCGACATCAAGCGTGTCTGGTTTATAAGCATTCTGCTTTGAAAGACATTGCGCTTTAGTTTTTTTCCAGCTTCGTGTTCTATGTTCTAGTGTTTCCTACATTTCCGAAAGGCACGTTTGACGTCACCCTGTTAGGAGCTTTCCTATAATAAAATATATCATACTTAACAAACATATTTTCGGATTAAGGAGAGAATTTTCAAAAAGATAAAATAGAAGATTTTGAATTTTCAGAGATTCTGCAGAGATTCAAAATTTCACTGCAATTGTTTCCTAAAAATGCCACCAAAAACTAAACCAAACAGCTTTATTCCCACTGACTCAGAATTTGGGCTTCATAAGGATTGAACTTTCAGTTCTTTTTCTGTTTTTTCATTGCCATGCAATAGGTCATGTCGGGTACTTTTGGTTGGTCTTTATAGCAACTAATGCCATAGTGACATCACCAGCAAACACATTACATACCCATTCACAAGAAGATAGTCCTCGTTTTATCTAATTGAAAAGGAGAAATTTTGATGATAGTTGTTTTTCAAATTTATTCTTTTAGCGATGATTTTATTAAACCATAAGTCTCATTGTGTAAAAGTTGACGGAAAATGTCCGTTTTCTAAGGGGGGGCAAACGGAAAGTTTTCGTCAAACACAATATAAAATTTAGTTCAAAAAGACAAACTTATTACAGTGTCGTTTGCAAAAAAAAGTTTATTATTAGTAGTTAATCAGAGAGTAATCGTTAATTGTGAATATTGTGAATATATTGATGTTTACGTTTGCCTTTGCTAACGTACTGGCCTAGTGGTTAGAGCATCTGACTGCGAAGCTGTTCGAATCCCCAATTGACATGGATGTCAGTTTATGTCCTTGTGTGATTAATGAATGTTTCCCCTTTAAGAGGGGTTGTACGATCGAATGTGTGTGGCACGGGTAGTAGTACCTCCCCTCTGTGGTTCTGGCCCACAGGTGGCCGCTGGGTAATACTGAGTAGGTACAGTCGCAGAAAAAAAGTGAGCTTGTTCGCATTGTGAGCGAACTACTGGGGTTAGAATGATAATTTTTGTGTCCTTTTTCATGATTTAACTTATTTTTGAAAATGAAATATAGTTTATGTCCTTAGGGGGCCGTCTACATATTAAACGAAGCACCAACTTTTGGTTTTCCTATGGGCGACATCAAATATTATTCCCGATTCTGAAAGAGCACCCTCTAAAACCCCCAAAACCAATTTTCATGTCATTTGGTCCCCAAATAAAGCCAGGAATGGGGGTTGAAGTTCGTCGAATTTACGTTGAAATCTCGTTCTTTACGTTGAATTCTCGATTTTGATCCATACAACCATCAACCCCGCACGAGAATTCAACGTGAAAAACGAGATTTCAACGTAAATTCTACGAACTTCAACCCCCACTCCTGGCTTTATTTGGGGACCAAATGACATGAAAATTGGTTTTGGAGGGTTTTAGGGGGTGTTCTTTCAGAATCGGGAATAATCTTTGATGTCGCCCTTAGGAAAAACAAAATTTAGGGCTTCGTTTAATATGTAGACGGCCCCCTAAGGACATAAACTATATTTCATTTTCAAAAATAAGTTAAATCATGAAAAAGGATACGAAAATTATCATTCTAACCCCAGTAGTTCGCTCACAATGCGAACTGTCTCACTTTTTTTCTGCGACTGTACTTCTTAGGGCAGTTAAGTGGTCAAGGATAATGTCCAGTAGTACCCACCCATTAAACTTTTGCCTTTATTGCAGAGGACGTTGACATTGACTACGACCAGGACAAACACAGTCGTTACACGACGACCAGCTACAGAACCGTCTATCCTCGAGTAGACGACAATGGTGCTATCTACTCCTGTGAAGCGCGACATCCTTCTCTTGAGAGGTTTCTAAGGTGCTCAGTTGTCATCAACGTGCTTCGTGAGTATCATCCACTCCCGCTAATATATACGATTATTCCGGTTTCCAGTCAATGTAGTGACTGATTCTGTATTCTGATGGGCTACTTTTAATGAATGTTTCGAGCAAAATGATAAACTGGACCTTATTAATTAATACCTTTACCTTCCTACCCCGTAGAAAAAAAAGTCATATATTCCTCCTCGTGGGGTCTATTAGACCCCATGCTCAAAACTTGCTATAGGGAACTGTTAACTGTTAATAGGGAAAATATATTCTAAATTGCAAAGAATTATTTATCTTTACTGTATAAAACTAAATTCAGAATATATTTGTCAAATTTTTGTAGTATTTTTCTTGGATTTTAGTCATTTTTTGTCTTCTTTTTAACTTAATGTTTATTGCTTGTAAAAGATTAGGGGGAGTTCTATTCTAAATATAGTAAATAAGACTTTCTTATCGCAAAATAGTAGGGGATGTCTATTCTAAATATAGCAAATACGATTTACTTGTAAAAGAGTAGGGGAATGTCTATTCTAACTATAGTAAATAAGATTTGCTTATCGCAAAATAGTAGGGGGATGTCTATTCTAAATATAGCAAATACGATTTACTTGAAAAGAGTAGGGGATTCCTATTCTAAATATAAGTAAGTACGATTTGCTTATTGTAAAATAGTAGGGGGACGTCTATTCTAAATTTAGTAAGTACGATTTGCTTATTGTAAAAGAGAAGGGGGATGTCTATTCTAAATATGGCAAATACGATTTACTTGTAAAAGAGTAGGGGGATGTCTATTCTAAATATAGTAAGTACGATTTGCTTAATGTAAAATAGTAGGGGATGTCTATTCTAAATATAGTAAGTACGATTTGCTTATTGTAAAATAGTAGGGGGATGTCTATTCTAAATATAAAAAGTACGATTTGCTTATTGTAAAATAGTAAGGGGGATGTCTATTCTAAATATAGTATGTACGATTTGCTTATTGTAAAATAGTAGGGGGATGTCTATTCTAAATATAGTAAGTACGATTTGCTTATTGTAAAAGAGTAGAGGGATGTGTATTCTAAATATAGTATGTACGATTTGCTTATTGTAAAATAGTAGGGGGATGTCTATTCTAAATATAGTATGTACGATTTGCTTATTGTAAAAGAGTAGAGGGATGTCTATTCTAAATATAGTATGTACGATTTGCTTATTGTAAAATAGTAGGGGGATGTCTATTCTAAATATAGCTAATACGATTTGCTTATTGTAAAATAGTAGGGGGATATCTAATCTAAATATAGTAAGTACGATTTGCTTATTGTAAAAGAGTAGAGGGATGTCTATTCTAAATATAGTATGTACGATTTGCTTATTGTAAAATAGTAGGGGGATGTCTATTCTAAATATAGTAAGTACGATTTGCTTATTGTAAAAGAGTGGAGGGATATCTATTCTAAATATAGTATGTACGATTTGCTTATTGTAAAATAGTAGGGGGATGTCTATTCTAAATATAGTAAGTACGATTTGCTTATTGTAAAATAGTAGGGGGATGTCTATTCTAAATATAAAAAATACGATTTGCTTATTGTAAAATAGTAAGGGGGATGTCTATTCTAAATATAGTATGTGCGATTTGCTTATTGTAAAATAGTAGGGGGATGTCTATTCTAAATATAGTAAATACGATTTGCTTATTGTAAAAGAGTAGAGGGATGGCTATTCTAAATATAGTATGTACGATTTGCTTATTGTAAAATAGTAGGGGGATGTCTATTCTAAATATAGTATGTACGATTTGCTTATCGTAAAAGAGTAGAGGGATGTCTATTCTAAATATAGTATGTACGATTTGCTTATTGTAAAATAGTAGGGGGATGTCTATTCTAAATATAGTAAATACGATTTGCTTATTGTAAAAGAGTAGAGGGATGTCTATTCTAAATATAGTATGTACGATTTGCTTATTGTAAAATAGTAGGGGGATGTCTATTCTAAATATAGTATGTACGATTTGTTTATTGTAAAATAGTAGGGGGATGTCTATTCTAAATATAGTAAGTACGATTTGCTTATTGTAAAAGAGTAGAGGGATGTCTATTCTGAATATAGCAAATACGATTTGCTTATTGTAAAATAGTAGGGGGATATCTAATCTAAATATAGTAAGTACGATTTGCTTATTGTAAAATAGTAGGGGGATGTCTATTCTAAATATAGTAAGTACGATTTGCTTATTGTAAAATAGTAGGGGGATATCTATTCTAAATATTGTAAGTACGATTTGCTTATTGTAAAATAGTAGGGGGATGTCTATTCTAAATATAGTAAGTACGATTTGCTTATTGTAAAATAATAGGGGGATGTCTAAATAAGCTGTGCATTGCAGACCCTCCCGGGTTGCCTCAGATCGACGGCTACATCGAAGGCGACGTGGTGACCAGTGGGGAGACGCTGACGCTGGCGTGCGTGGTGCGAGGGGGCAACCCCCCTCCGCAGCTCATCTGGAAGCGGGGGAACGTGCAGGTTGACGCGACGTACACGGTGCGCGGCCACGTCACCTCCAACATCCACACCTTCCGCGTGGACGCGTCCGACAACAATGGCGTCTACCGCTGCGAAGCCTCCAGCAACGAGATCGAGGAGCCCATCTCGGCTTCCGTCAGGCTCAGCGTGCACTGTGAGTACTGTTATCGGAATGGTTACTGTACTGTTATCGGCGCGAGACAAAAATTTTTTTCTTCTAATTTTTAGAAGGATTATGAAAGAGTTCTATTTACAGGGTGGGCCAAAAGTCAGTACACTTTTAAAAATTCCATAAAAACCGGGGAAAAAATCGGAAAAATAAACGGTCTTCACTCTCAGCATCCTGAGGTCACGGGTTTTTTTAAGCCATTAAAAAAAATCATAGTTCAAAAAAATGCTAATAGATGTCCCCACTAGAAACAATTTGGTAGTTAAGTGTTAGAATCCCTCCGGATTCGAACACTTAACTACTAGCAAGAAAGATATGATAGTCAAGTTAAGGTAGTCAAGTATGAAACTTTTGGGAAAATGTACAACCATGATCATGCGCATATAAGCGACATTAGTGGAAATAAGCAAATGGGAGGTTAATAAGAACAGGTATTCCTAATCCACAGTGAAATCATTGTTGTAAATCGTTAAAATTTGATTCCTAAAAGTTTTACACTTCATTACATTAACTTGATCATCATGTCTTTATTGCTAGTAGTTAAATGTTCGAATCCGGAAGGTTCTAAATACTAAATAGCTTCTAGTGGTGACATCTATAAGCTTTTTTTCAAACTAATTTTTTTATTTACTTAAAAACAATCCCGTGACCTCAGGATGCTGAGAGTGAAGACCGTTTATTTTTTCGATTTTTTTCCGGTTTTTATGGAATTTTCAAAAGTGTGCTGACTTTTGGCCCACCCTGTACTTTCATTTTATTTCTGGCGTGGAATCGGCCCGCGCCCAAACGGCCGCGCCAAATAGTAGTAGACCATACTATTATACAGTAGGGGTTAAATATTTCTTTTTTTTTAATTCCCAAGTGCCCGCCTCCAATGAGGAAGTTACATGATTTTTTTTATTTTTTTTAAATCGATTCTTCTTGCAAAAATAAGCAACTACCCAAAATTTGAGGCCGATCGAGAAATTTTTTGATTGCCAAAAAAATTAACAAAAATCCCCTTTTTAAAAGCGCGCGAAAACGCCAGGAGTTTGGGATGTGACGTCATCGTACGATAAACATTGTTGGAAAGCAATGGAGTTGATGGTACGATTGTTGACGTCATCGTTACTTTTTAAACAATAAACGTTTTCAGTCACGTGTTTTTTCTCGACTTTTAAATTAAAATATTTAATTACCTGTACGTTTTTTTTTTGAAAAATTGACTAGATATTTCATTTTACCATTCAAAAAACTATACGGAACATTTCTTTGTGTTTGAAAATCTGACACATGCAACTTCCTTATTATGTTGTTACAAATGCTGAAATATTATTATTACCTACAAATTCTCAGGTCTCTAGGACAATTTTTTGGAGTGTACAGCTAACTCACTTGCTTGGTGTGGGCCAATGTAAAAAAATATGGAACTTTAATCTATAAAGTTAACTGTTAAAAGAGTTTTAGGATTATAACGTGTTTATTCTCCATATGAAATATAAGCAGTTTGGCGTGGTTGTTACCATGCCATAAGCATTGCCTTAAAGAAAAAAAAATATTTCTTTCGATATTTAAAACGGGAGAAATATGTACAGTTTCTAAAACAGTTTGCATTGTTTCCTTTCTAAGTTAAGGTATTTATCTTGCGCCCTTTGCTACAGTTAGATTACAGCTTCGTCCCTCCTAAAACTTTTTTAAGTTTTTTACATTAAAACATAAAAACAACACTTAGAACAGATTTTCGAAATAAATAAAAAATAATTTTGAAAATTTAAAGCTAAGAAAATTATTATTTACTTTTGAATAAAAAGTACTTAAATTTAAAAAACAAATTCATCTTTAACCCTTTAACAGTGTCGCCCGAGCTCAGCTCGGGCAGGAGAAAAATTAACGTTTTCCGTTTTGTGAAGCTCAAACTGAGTTTGTTTCGATGATGATAGTGATTTTTCGTCGTTTAGAGATTGTGAGACATCATGCTGTCATAAATTACAATTTTTCCATAGAAAGTAATGTTCATGAGACAGATTGATTCTTATGCTTACGAAACATTGTTATTTGTGTTTCTTTAAGTAAATTTTTAATACCAGTGTATATATTACGGGCAAAGTGATTAATTGGACATTATTAATAATGCCCGGGCAATGTGATAAATTCCACGAAATTTATGAATGAAATTTATCACTTAGCCCGCTTCTACTCTGGGCATTATTAATAATGCACAATTAATCACTTTGCCCGTAACGTACATATGCAGACATTTAGAAACAGACATTTTCCTCCTTCCTTCAGTAAACTGAGTCTTGACAATTTTTATCTCTGTAGTTCCCCCATCCAATGTAAAGCTGATGGGCCCTCTGCAAGCCAGGCGGGGTGACACAGTGACACTGATGTGTGAAACCGGGATAAGCAACCCTCCTTCCGAGATCACGTGGGGTGTGGACGGGTCCAGGGTGGTAGGGGGAGAGGCTGTCACCTCGAGACTGCAAGATGGTTGGATCACTTCCTCCAATCTGACCATCACGATCACTAGGCAGGTAAATCCTCTTTGAGTGATTCTCTACATTTTGTTTTGATGTCTAGAAATTATTTTTTTAGCTCTTACAATGAAACTTTCCCAGGCTGAACTCACATGGACAACAATTTTACAGCCATAAGATGATAAAGGTAGTATTTCACCACTAGAGGACAATAAGTGTAAACTTCAACTCTCAAGCGTCGCCTCCAACCATGGACCGGTTTCGTCCTTGTTAGGACTCATCAGCACGGCATCCTATGCCCCTTGAGAGTTGAGTTTACACTGAGAGCGTTGAGAGTTGTGTTTACTACGCTTGAGACTTGAGAGTTTGAGTTTTCACATATTGTCTTCTAACCAGATTTAGTGGTGAAATACTTCCTTTATCATTCTTGCCTTTGGGGCCATCCATAAATGATGTCACACTTTTTTTACCATTATTGACCCCCTCCCCTTTTTTGTCACAAACTGTCACACTTCCCCATACCCCCCCCTCTGTCACATGTCACGCTCTTAAACCAACAATATGTCTAATACACTAATTTGAAAGTGCCCGGAACCAAGGTTTTATTTTCATTGATTTTCAGCTGCAGGATGTGATGTCACAACTTTCAACCTCCCTCCCTCACCCTTAACCTGTCACAAAATGTTTAACCCCCTCCCCTCTCTGACCGTGACATCATTTGAATCGTCCGTTTGAAGAAGGGAATAAGTCCAAAAATCAAGTTTAGAGAAAATCGAAAAAAAGAAATGGAATTTTCATTGTATGGATATCGATTTCACAACTTCAAGGGGCGATATCTCCCTATAGGGGTTAGTTATTTTCCCTCTCTTTTCACCCATGTGTAGGGCAAAGCTTGTAGATTGTTTTGAGCACAAAAAATCAATTTGTCATTTTTTGGACTTATTCCCTTCTTCAAACTGACGATTCATTTATGGACGGTCCCTTTCGAGAATTCAATCTGTTCTAGTTAATGCGCAGTTCATTCCGACAGACAGTGGAGGACTAATCAATGGTCACCACTTTTCCGTTTTAGTCAGCTAGACTAAAAGCTCTCCCTCCGCTTTCTTGCGTTGCCTTCCGATGCCGTGCTGATGAGCTCTAACAAGGACGATCCTGGTCCGTGGCTGGAGGTGACGCTTGAGAGTGCGAGTGTACGCTTATAGAGGATGTTTCAACAAGTCCACACTCAAACTCCGCACAGAATGATTCATTGTGTGAAGTGAACAAAAAAGACCCCGAGAATCATACCTCTACAACGACTTTTATTTTTCGAAAAATGTGACGTCGCGAAGTGGATGATTTTGAAAAATATTATTGGCAAACATATCCAAATAAAACTGTACACGTTTTCTATAAACCCTTTTTATAGCGTAAACCGGATGCGACGTCAGATTTTTTTTCTTCTGGGATTTTATCAAAAATTATGAATCGTAGAGGTATTGTTCTCTGGTATATTTTCAGGCTTTTCACGCTTGAAATCTGACTGTGTAGAGTCTGGGAGTACTTGTTATTCAAAACTCCCTGTGTTTAAAATATCTAAAAGAAACATTTCACACAAATGCAGAGGCATAGAATTGAAATTAGCATTAGTATCTAATCCATAGAGATGTATTTGATAAGGGCAAAGTGGTTAATTTTGAATTATTAATAATGCGGAGGCGGGCAAAGTGATAAATTTCGTTGATAAATGCCATTGAATTTGTCACATTGTCCACTTCCACTTCGGGCATTATTAATATTGCCCGATTCATCACATTACCCGAAACATATTCAACTACACAGCTGCAATCGCATAGTATCTCCCATTCTGAAAAGACCCATTCTCATTCCCACTCGAGACATAAAGCACCCATTCATCACCAAAAACAAATCTCATCGAACATAATATCTCACCATCGGCGAGGCTCCGAAATAGCGAAAATAAATGACACGAAATACCGGCAGAGCAGACTCCCTCGGCATCATTTTTCAAAACGCTAAGCAAGTCACCTACTCGTTTACGTCACATCACGTCCAGGTGCTTAAGTCTCCCATTCTTCTGCAGCGTTTTCTATAGCACCCGGCCAAGAAGCATTGTTACCATGGTAACCCAGCGTATCGTATTACATTAAGAGACTCCAAGAAAAGGCGGAACGGTGGAAAAGCGTATCCATAATTCTTGAACGCTATCTGATGGACAAGGACTTTCGTCACGTTGTGTTGGAGTCGGTGAGTGATAGTAGCTTCAGACGATACCGCATCTTCTATTCAAGAGAGTGAGCCCCTCAAGCTACTGGAGGCATGACTCTGTTATCTGATTGGAGCGAGATCCTCTTCTGTGATTGGCTCCCAGGCGTTTACGGAAATATTTTACATGCGTTCCCGAAGTCGATAGGCATTGCAATTGCGTTGAGATGGTAAAAGTGTCTCGAGTGACGCTGGAATTGAACTATGTTTTGCATTTACTGATTTGATGGAGATTTATTCGGTTTTTTTTCTCTTGGCCGTCAGAACTTTTTATCAGCGTGGTTTGTTTGAAAGTATAGCATTGACATTTACAAAGAAAGAGAAAGAGAGAGTGTCCGTGTCTTGTTTATAAAGTAGATAATGTGCGTGCAACTTTTAAATATGACCCAATTTGAGTTATGTTCTATTATTACATTTTAAAAGATTGAAAATGTTTTCGGTACTCCTCCTGAATACCGGCGCAAATCACGCCGAGCAGATCTTTTGGCGACACCTGCTCACACATGACCTTCCGAAACAGAAACAAGGGTTACCAGAGGTTGCATCATTATTGGCGACTTTATCGCTTGCGGCGGGATTCTGGAGTAGTACCTATTTTCATTATTTATGTTCTGCATTTGGGATTTAGTTATACAGAGTGGTTCAACCAAGCGCATATCCAGCACGGGGAAGGCGCTTTGAAAAACCATTACCTTTACCTTTAGACACAAAATGTTGGGGATTTTTTTTAAAGTCACGCAAGATTCCCTTGTGGTACCGCTGGGGGGTATGGAGATCGTTCCCCAGAAAAAGTTTTGAAATTTGACCTGTAAAAGTAGGGTTTTAACACTTTTTGAAAACCTTTTTGGGTTCAAGGGGGGCACTGTATAGAGGGCTCCCCCTCGAATTCGCGCCTGGCTTCAACATATAAACCCAAACGTTTCACATACAGATTCTTTCCGTTGAGTAAAAATGTCCACAGAAATATACTCCTACGAAGAAATATATTTTTTGAAAAAAGAAATGTGCCGGTTTTGTGTGATAAGCATCACTAAATAATTTCTTAACTCGTTTCAACTTAACTTAACTCGTTTTAACTAGGATATTTTTAACAACTTAGTGTGCAAGTATATCATAATAACCATGTTCAGTTCACGTTTCACACAAAACAGATAAGACGCCACATATTTTTTTTGTGTGGCGATTTTCTCGAAAATTGTTAGTTAGCAGAGATAATACTTTATTTGGGCATTTTTAATGTACTCCAGGCAAAGAATCAACCTGGTAAAACATCATGTATAAGTTTTTCTTAGGTCTGTGTTTGCACTTAATTAATTTCGATTAAAAAAAACGAAGAGATAAATTTAATTTTTTTTTCGCTCTATCAATTAATTAGGAAAAAAATATTCTTGCAGGACCCTGATACCAAGACGTTTATATGCTATGTAGAAAATCCACCAGTCAAGAAAAAAACATCAAGAACCCACAGGATGACTATAACTTGTGAGTGTTTGTGATTGATATATCTTAAAATTGAATCGTCAGTTTGAAGAAGGGAATAAGTCCGAAAATCAAGTTTTGAGAAAATCGAAAAAAAGAAATGGAATTTTCATTGTATGGATATCGATTTCACAACTTCAAGGGGCGATATCTCCCTATAGGGGTTAATTATTTTCCCCCTCTTTTCACCCATGTGTAGGGCAAAGCTTGGGGATTGTTTTGAGCACAAAAAGTCAATTTGTCATTTTTTGGACTTATTCCCTTCTTCAAACTGACGATTCAATTACTGATTATCTTTTTGATTTGAAACTGAAATAGATCAGTGGTAATTGTACAGTTCCAATGTGAAAATGGCTAAGCATGAATTAAAAGAGTTCTAAAATTAAAACCATTTAATTTTTTTATTCCCAAAAGGAATCGAATAAATTTAAATTCAATTAAAGTTTGTTTTCACTTAGTTTATTCATTCCAAGGCATTGAAAGGAAAGAATCAAACAGTTACAGTTTCAATTTGATGTATATATATGTTACCGCTAAAGTTGATAATTAGTTATTCTGAAGAATACCTAGGTAAACTTAAGATTAACTGATTTCTGTCGTTTATGTGCGGATTTTTGAGTTTTTCGCATTTTACCTAGGGAATCTACACTATAACGGCCTCTTGATAGTTAAAGTTCAAAATAGTTTGTTTCGTTCAATACTTTCTGTTAAAATGTTGAGGTGCTTACTGCGCCATGCGCTTACCCCTGCGCAGTTGGGTTTCAATACGTAGTTTGTTGTCATATTTGGTGTTTTGATTTCAAATTTAGTGCGTAGCACTGGTAGTTGTCATGTTGAATGTTAAAACAAAATAATACAAGCAAGTAAGTACTGTAAATTTACATGATTAAGTACAGTATATTACTACTAAAACGGGTATTTTGAAACAATTGTGTTGAAGCTCCGACTTCAGAGTGACAGAGATTTCTTTTAACGAAAGCAAATGTCCCAGCTGTTGAAATATCTTTTCAACAAACGTTTATTCAACAATCGCTGGAACCTGGGCAAGGGTTTAACATATGTAATCGATCGCGAATCCTAGCAATAGTTCAGGGCAGGCTGCCAGCCGATTACACCGCGCTTTCATTAAGATTTGCTAGTTTAAGTGCTCATTGAAATACGCTGTCAAATCGAGATCGAAAACCACAATTGATACAAATCTCAGTTGGTACTTTAATATTCTATTATTATTGTTTTTATATTCTAGTTTTAAAATTGCTATTTCATTACTATTTTTGTGGGATTTGCGTGTTTTGTGTAATATGAAAAAAGTACCGATCCCCCTTTTTTTATTCGTCATTGTTACTGTTTACCCCCAAAACGAGTTTGGTTATAGTTAGGGCAGGGGGGTTTGGGGGGGCGGCAGCCCCCCCAACCTCCTTAAACTTTTTATAAAATAAAATAAAATTTTGTACTTTAACGGATCACCCTCGTTAATATGTAAAATAACTGATTACAGGTAGTATGCAGATTAACGAGTGTCTAGTCGGTAGGGTGCAGAATACCTAGGTAATTTCAAGATTACCTAGGTAATCTTAGAAATTGAAAAAAAAATTCGCTCTTTAACGGATCACCCTCGTTAATCTGCAAATTACCTAGGTTATCTGTAAATTAACTGATTTCCGGACTTTAACTGTAACATATATATTTTCGATTCTACTCTTTCGATAATAGTTACTTCAATGTTCTTATAGTTTTATTTACGATTTTTCTAACCTTCAATTTTTAATGAAATGGGGTGTAACAAGTAACATCCCTTTCGTTAGTTTTCGGGGGGGATGCTTGAAAAGGCTGTATGTGAAAAGAAAGTTATTGAAAATTTATAATTTACATGCTTCCTCTCCTTCTACAAGGTTTGGAATCGAACTCCAGGAATAGATTACGGAATAAAATCGAAAAATTTTTTTAGATCCCTACGTCTTCGCCAGGGGGGGCTTAGACACTGCTACCCGGGACGTCACTGGTACCTGAAGTGGTTGTCTCGATGCCGTGCCTAAGCTTCCACTAGCCAATCAGGTTTTAAGGTGGAAAATTAAGTAAAAAGAGAAATGTAAATTGGATAGAAATCTCCATCTTTGCCTTTTCGGTAGCAAATATTTTTACAAAAGTAAAGAGCTCTTTAACAAAAATAATGATTAAAATCTTAGAAGTAAGCATTTTGTCGAAACAATCATCACTTTGAAAATTCGTTTTTATTTCCGAAGATCTAATATTTAAGAATCACCGTTTTCAATTAATGGTGTTTTTAAAATAATGTTTATTAAAAGAGCCGCAGAGAGAAGGAGGTTATTAATTCGTTCTCGGTTCAAAAAAGGTTTCGAAAAAGGCTTCGTCATTTGCCAATTTGAAACCAAGCAAGCAATCAAATATCCTTCCTCTGAATCATAAAATCCCCCGGCTACCTATATCTCCCCATCTTTCCCTAACTTCACCTCAAAGTGAAAGTGATTGGTTGTTCAAACAGTAAGAAGGCATGGAGAATGACGTCACTGGGAGCGGAAACGAGACTCCGCGACATATTTTCAGAACAATGTGAGGCATAGACCTTGGAATACTGATAGACGGAACAAGCGGGCGTGGCCTGCGTTGAAACATGGTCCGCCATTTTTTCCATCCCACGTGACCTCGTAGGTATTGAGAATAAACCATTTTCAATTACGCGACCCCGATCACGTGATCAAGCAAGCTGGCCGGAATCGAACCAACGACGGGTATAGCATGCAAGCTGCTATAGTGGCGGGCAGCGTGTAAACGCACCAGGCCATCCCGTCTCCAGAGTCCACATTACACGTGACTTTCGAGAGGGAGATGTTTCAACACAAGCACCGGCTCACCGCTATGGGGATGCGCTTGTATCCTCCGTCTATCTGTGTTCTAAGGTCGATGATGTGAAGCGAGACAACCTTATATTCTACAAACCTTGCGTCTTCACATGCATGAGTATTTCCACCGCATATAATTTTCGTAAATTCCGCATTGTCTCCCTCTAGCAGATCCGCCTCAGCCTCCGACTATCCTGGGGTACGAGGAGGGTACCGCCCTGCGCGTGGGCCAGCTTCGCTCCTTCAACTGCGTGGCTCTAGGGGGCAACCCCCCCGCTCTGCTCAAGTGGTACCGAGGGGACAGGGAGGTACGCTATCATCCATGGCGGCATGTAATTATTGTCTACTATCCATACCACCACCACCACCACACTAACTCCTAAGCCGCATTCAGAACGCCTTAATCCGAGGGTTACTCGAGCCGCATTTAACTCGGGGGTTAGTTCTGAAGTAAAAGAGTCGATACTGAAATGTGGAGTGTTTGGAGTAGAGAATAATATTTAATTATATGGAATATTTATGGTCTCAAATAGGAATTCTCATGATGTATAGTAGACAGCAACGTTAGTTAACCCTACGACGTCACTAACAAAAAAGTTGTTCCCATCGCAGTGTCTTAGTTTCACACGAAAAACTTTAATTTTAAAATACGGTTATTTCGTTAAACCCATGCATATATAGGCAAATGGAAAGAGAGAGAGGGGAAGCGGGATGGACCAGCTGGCAGGAGGCGAGGGTGACTGCAGTGGACAGGGCAGGGTGGAAAACAAGACTGAGGGCCTTTTGTGCCACAAGGCACTAGGACATGATGATGATGATGTATATATAGAGTCTTTTTATTACGATTTGCGTACCAAAACTCCTCCTAGCAACCCAACAGGCTTTGTGTTTACCCACTTTCTCCTTCCACGTAGTGGCGTACTGGGTTCAGGAAGCGTTGCTGTCGAGTATAGAATTAGGTGTAAATCACTTTTGTAACGAAAAGAAAATACAATTAGATATGGAATACGAGAAATGATTTGAAATCTATCGATTTTTTTGTAGTACAACAGATGATGTTTATGGGTATATTTGATAAATTAATTAATTTTATACGTGAGTACTACAATTTTTCAAATATAGGACCATTTTTTAAAATATACCTTTTTTGTAAACTACTACTGTTAGGAAAATAAAATTATGTCTGTTAACTTAATTACAGTGTTTGACTTAAAAAATATGCTGAGATTTCCGTTTAAATATTTCTTTTTTTACGTTAAGGACTCTGACTACATAATGGCTAATACACGGAATGTCTGTAAAATTATTAGAAAAACTTATCTCACCATTCATTTTTTTTTTAAAGGAGATGCTTTAATTCCTGAAAATACGTTAGTTAATCAAATTTTCGAATCTTAGGGCTTCTGAATGCAGCGGCACACTTGCGAAGCTAAAAATGAAGTCAAATAAGCACGCTTCCAGCTTTTTATCCTTGCATGCCTTTTTGAAACTATCACTGCACCTTTCATTAACCTAATTAATTTTTATGAGACTCACTATTTGAATTATAATAAAGTTAATCTTTTTACTTTATTAAAATGTGTACAAAATAGTTTGATTAATTTAAAAATTTTAGTATTTAAAAGAATAATAAAAGATACTTTTCTGTTAGCCGGGCGCAATTGTCGCGAATTGTGAACCAAACGCGAGCCAAGTCGCCAAGCGAAAAGTACTCATTCCCCTTATGGTTGTAAGAAATTTGGCGGAATTCTACATTATTTGGCGATTTTTCGCTTGCGCCCAGCTAACGGAAAAGTACCTAATCAAATATCGTATTAAGGTAATTCTATGCGTGAGGTTCATTGCAAATGAGCTAAATTTCAATATTAAAATTACAACTGAAAGATTATTATTCGATTAAATTATAAGTACCTCCGGTTTTTCTTTTGTTTTGATGGTTAGTTTATACTTACGTGCTATTAAAATTCATTTATTTCATGATAAATTTTCTGTTCTTGTTAAATTCCGTGATGAAACTAACACTACAGGCCTAACACAGTGGCCTCACACTACAGGCCTAACACTACAGGGTAGTATGAGTCACAACTTAGATTTTACAAAGTACAGAAAATCTATCATGAAATAAATGAATTTTAGCAGCATGTATGTATAAACTCCACAAACGGAAAACCAGAGGTAGATCTAGTTTAACTCTTCCAGTCATATAATCCCCAAAGTTTCAATAGGATCCAATGGGAATCTTGGGCTGTTTAAAATTTAACCCTTTATCTACTGAGTGAACTTACAAGTCCCACCAATTTTAAAATTACATAGAATAACCGCATCCTTACCAATAAACTGACGATACTTTGCAGGAAGGCTCTTTTAGTTTTCCAGGATAAAGTTCAGCACTGGTTCTGTGATGAGTATTTTAGCGGAAAATGTGAATAGTTAAAACTGAAGTTTTGATTGGTATTCCCATGATTGTTCTTTTTTATTCCCTCAAAAGTAGTTTAAGTCAAAAGGAAAGTGTATTACTTTTTAAGACTTAAAACTGCTATAAAAAACCATGTTTTTTGTATTGTAGGAATATTTTAGCCCTCAGTGTAGTGTAGTGTAGTGTGACAGTACTCAAAAGTATCAATCTAATTAATTATCTTTAGCGGATTTAATTTTTCAAACATGATTATTTTATTCATGTATATCGCTCAATTTTCAATTTAGTGATTCCAAAAAATATGTGCACAAATTTTTTTTAATAAAATCAAAATGAATTAGATAAAGGGCTTAACTATGTTCATTTAGAATAGGTGTCTGAGGCGTAATGTATTAGAAGCAGTTACTATTGTAATTACCATCAAAAAATTTTTCTTGTGCAATGACAAGGCAGCCGAAGTAGTTAAAATACTGTAAAAGAATTGGTCACTGAAGTTGCGTGATGAGCGTTATTAATCCTGTTTCAGGCGTCTATACAGAGTACAATTGAATAAAATCCTTCAGTTGTTACTTTAGGATTGAAAGCTAGTTCATTTGTAGTTGACCTCACGCTTGAAATCAGACAGTAAATTAATAATGAATTCATAATTTTTTAGATAGAAAAATAGAAGTGATTTTAGGAACACTAGTTCAGAAAACCTTACCCTTCCCCTTTCCAACCACTAGTTGAACCTCATAGTTAAATTATTTTGAACGGAATATTTTCGTGATGCACATAAATTGAGAGAGAACGCGCATCCACTTATCTTTCCAGATCAACACTCCCACCGTCAAGACTGGCAGTGGTGCTTCCAGCGAACTTGTGATTCAGGTCGAACCTAGCGATAACGGAATGGTCTACAAATGCGAAGCGAACAACACAGCCACGAAAATCCCACTTGTGGCCTTTATCAAACTTCTTGTATATTGTAAGTTGATTTGATAGAATATTTAAGCACCTATAAAACCTTTACAAACTTTAGCTTGTAATGCCCAACACTGTTAAGTGTCCTTACACTGTAAAAACTATTTTTCCTCTCTAACTAAATTTTATATTGTTGGCGATGAAAATTTTCCGTATTCCTAGAAAACGTGCCTTTTTAGTGAATTTTTCCAAGAAGATAATCATGATTTAATAAATTCACCGCTATTTCACAAACAAAATTTGTGCGACTCATTGTATTTACTTTTTCGTGGTCATTTAGTAAAAAGAAGGCCAATCTTATCTTAACTAGGTGTATAATATATTTACCGGTGCTGTCACAATGTTATTAGGGATTATGAAGCTTGTTAGAATTATATTCATTGAATATAAAAGTCGTTTCTTGTAACTTATCTAAAAGAACTCTCCACAACTTCAATAAAAACCCAGAAAGTTTCTTTAATTTTTGATAAAAAAACATTTCCTCCAAGTACCGAAATTAAATAGCGTCAACACAGCCGGTAATTTTTCGTTACTTGAAAAAATAATTTTTTACAGTGTATATTAAAGCCAATGGTTTTAATACATCTACTTTAGAATTAGATGTAGATCTTGGAAATGGTAAATTGGAATACAAATTATAAGATTATGATAACTCAGTAGTGTAGGCTAGACCATTTAATATTTTGTCTTAAATCTCTAATAATAACATAAAATAAAAAATGAACGAAATATTAGATAAATTAATAAATGTTTAATTTAATATTTTATTTACAGTTCCACCTACGAATGTAAACATAACTCTAAACCCTTGTGATCCAAAAGCTGGAGACGAGGTAAGACTTAAAGCTGAATTTGAATTAAATTCAATGGTCATATTCTTTTAAGTCAATTCGTTGCTTTATGTTATTGTAGAGAAGTTTCTAAGGTAATAAAAACTAATGAAGTAATTTAGACTAAATAATAACTCATGATCATATTTACGTCAAGAGTTACGGTTAAGTAGTATTTACTAAAGTATTTTTAATTACTTACCTGTTAAGTATTAATGAGAGATAGAGGAGGAGTGAGCATTGGTAACCATAAAGAGTGACAAAGATAATTACCAGAAAGATCGCCAAATACCACAAACACGTGACGGCGGTCTCTTTGGAAATTGTTTTCGCTGCTGAACTTTATGCCGTGCAGTCTTTATCTCTTTTTCAATGGCGCAGTTTACCACGGGCCCAGGTGTCTGGAGACTATTTCCCTCCCCTTCAGATGCATGGCAAAATTGTGGAGGTGGAGATAGATAGTGGCAGTATCTATCATCTCATGAGGCAGAAGTCGGACTCCTGCCATTTATGGGCCTCACTTTCTCAGGAGCCGCACCCCCTTTGCCTTGAATCCTTGTGGAGCTTGGTAATTCCAAGTGGCACACGACAACAACAACAACTCTTTGGGGAAAAGCTTTTGAAGGAAAAATCTTCTTGTAAGTGGCATAATTCTATAGGGAAAAACAGTGTATAACTGACGTAAAAATTTAGAGGGGGGCTTCCCCCCTAGAAAAGTTTTCGGAACTCGACCCTCGACTTTTGACTCCTTTTGAAACTATTTTTTGGTTACACCCAAAAGCTTCTTGTGGGAGTTACAGAATTTTCAAGGGACTTGAAGTTGTAATTTGTTCTTGAAGGGGCAATTCCCCCCCCCCCTTGGGGGGGGAATTGCCCCCCCAAATGAAGCCCATGATTCTACTTCTCCTCTATGCTCTATACAACACGGCTTACTAGATACTATGAAATCATATCTAGTAAGCCATGGCTCCATGAAGCTACAAACAATTCATAACAGGTGTCCCTGATGTGCACTTCGAGCAGCAGCAACCCGTTGGCGCGCATCTCGTGGAAGCGGGACGGGCGGCACGTGCGGGACCACGTGGAAGAGACGATGAGCGCCGAGTATGGAGCCATCTCCACCCGCTCCATGCTCACCTTCACCGTGCAGACGACCGACGACAACTCCATCTTCGAGTGTAAGGCCAAGAGCGACGACCTGCCCGCCGTCACCAACAACGTGACGCTCAGGGTGCGGCGTAAGTACGCTTTCACTTCTCTCTATTCGATTGTTGAGTGGGAGCACCGTTCTCTCGCCAACCATCTTTTTTTATGAAAAGAGAGTACTTCACCACTACCTCTGGTTAGAGGAATTTGTGAGAAAACTCCAGCTCTCAAGCGTCGCCTCCAACCGTGGACCAGTTTTCGCCCTTGTTAGGGCTCAACAGCGCGATGTAGGTAGGTAACGCTAGAGAGCCTGTATACGAGAGAGAGGCGACAACTCGCTTAAAAGCGTCTCTGCGCATCCAGTTCTGTCCAAACTGTATCATGCCGCTTGTCTCGCGTCCCATGCTAATCCAATGGAGGGAACCGCTTGTGGCGAACAGAAAATCTGTTTACCGATGTGCGCGCTATACTGAGTTGTCGCCTCTCTCTCGTATACAGGCTTTCTAGGTAACGCAAGAGAGCGGAGGTCTAGCCGACTATATAACAGAAAAAGTGGTGACATTGATTAGTCCTCCACTATCTGCCGGAATGAACTTGGCATTCCCTAGAACATATTTAATTCCCGAAAGGCAAGGTATGAAAAGGGAGTACTTCACCACTACCTCTGGTTAGAGGAATGTGTGAGACCTTTTCATAACTGTCCTTTCGGGAATTAAATGTGTTCTAAGAAATGCGCAGTTCATTCCGGCAGATCAATGCAATCAGATCCGGCAATCAGTGGAGGACTAATCAATGGTCACCACTTTTTCCGTTATAGTCGGCTAGACTAAAAGCTCTCCCTCTGCTCTTTTGCGTTACCTTCCTATACCGTGCTGATGAGTCCTAACAAGGACGGAACCGGTCCACGGTTGGAGGCGACGCTTGAGAGTTGTGAGTTAACACATCTTTTTGTAGTTCGAAACATTGAGAGAAACCTAACAGAGGGTCCAAAAAGCATTTTCCGAATTCCATCACATACTAGAGGGCAAATGGGCGTCACATTTCCCCCCATCATATGACCTACTGAGCTTGCAAAGTGCATTTACAATCACATTAGTCGGACCTAGCAACGGCCTTAAAAACAGTCGCGTTGACCTACAGCAGTTAACAGTTAAAAGAAAATAACTGGTCATGGAATGCTTCTATTGAAGCATTTGCAATCACATGAATCGGACCAAGCAACCGCCGTAGAAACATAATATACCGCCGCACCTAGTAACCGCCCTAGCAACCGCCCTGTCAATTTTAGTTTTTAAATATTTAACTAACTAAATTTTGTTTGAAACTTTTCATGTCGATTTTTGGATTCAGATCTATTTCCTTTACTGGAAAAAAATGCATTTTTTTCTGTTTTCAAAAAATGCTGCTAAATACGATTTGAAGATCGCAGCTGTGATTGAATAGGAAGTGATTATTCAATACGTCACTCTGGATGTAGGGTGTTAGAGGATTCGACGATTGGAACTTTATTTCTCTGCTCTCGTGACGTGAAAAGGGTGAGTGTGATGCTATCCAAGCGCCAACAAGGCCCCTATCATAAGACATACACCACGATTTTTCCATTTCCAATAACGCGTATAACCATGGAATCTCTGTACTGGTACTATGTGTTTTGGCCTTTTCGTGGTGGTAGAATTGTGGTGTCCTCTGTTCGAGAACACATTGTTGAGTGAGATACTCTATAGAGTGTTTTCAGGTGACGTCATAACCACTTATTTTCTTCCTTTCTGTAGGTCAAAAGAGTCTATTGCCTTTGCTAGGTGCAGCTTAATCTGCTGCTGTCATGTGATTGCAAATGCACCACAGAAGCATTCCATGACCAGTTATTTTCTTTTAACTGTTAACTGCTGTTGGTCAAACAATTTGTTGCTAAGGCCGTTGCTAGGTACGAGTCATGGGATTGAAAATGCTCTATTCTGGCGCATATTTTTTTTGACGGCTTTGTTTGCCGTTTTCATGGTTGTACAGGGTGCGTCAAAAGTTCGTGAGAACTTTAAAAATTAATAATAAAAAAACTAAAGGAGATTAAAATGTGCCGTCTTCTGCTATGTTCTTAGGGTGCAGTTGGATTTTTTGTCACCAAATTTTGAAAAATCGTAGTTCCCGACCTTATGGGTAGATGATAGCACTATTTTTGGGGATTTTCAGCAGCCAAGTTCCCTCTTTAATTTCTTGTAGGGAAATATCGAACATTGCGATTGAATCGATTTCATGGAATGAAATAACTCAATGCTTTACGATCTAATCGCCAATACAAGTTTTAAGCCAAATTGATCGGTGTTAAACTTTTAATTAGAATGAAAAATGGATATTTTATGATCCCTTACACTGGTTTCTCTAATACACAATTAATATTTTTAACGCAATAACATCACGTTAAATTTGATTTTTTTCTGTCTTTAGAAAAGATATCAATTTATTTTAATCTTAAGAATTTTCCGATTTCTTCTTTTCTCTAGTTATTTAGTTATTTTCAAATTATTTTATGATGTTTTAAAACGCAATGTTCTTGATTAGGATAAAGTTAATCATAACCTTCTTTTTTGATAATTGCATTTGAATTACTTCTTTATTAAAGCTAATTTGGACTTTTCAGTTTGGGATCTTCACTGTTAAAGAATAATTTAAAATGACAAGTGTAAATTGTTGTTTGGAAGACTTTTCACACCTCCGACTTCCTATTCGATGTGATTCTTCGGTAAGGATCACTGTGATAAACTCTGGATGAGAAATCATACAAATAAGCATCTACATTTAAAAATGACAGAAGCACTAATCAGTATTTTTGCCTATACGGATCTTCAGATTCAATTTCGGTTTGCTTGAAAATGATCGGAGAGGGAAGGGAATAGATGGGCAACAGATGTTTTTAAACATAGAAAATAGTCTAAAAGTATTGCTAGATGTTTGATATTTTATTGTATAACGTAACGTGTCGATCGTTGCTTAACGCACAATGTATCATATCTCCTTGGGCACCCAGATCATGGGTAGATTTGGGTGATAGGTGGACCCTGGGGAGGCATAGGGGAATCTTTGAGGGGGCAAGCTGTCTGTGATGGCTTTTTGAGAAACATGATTATCCCTCATATAAACGTAATTTTCTAAAACAGTTGGGGGAGGCTCTACCCCCATGAATCTGTCCTGACCTAGATCCACCCTTGATTATAAAAGAAAGTTCACAGAGAGTGGGTGGGGGGTATTGGGATGATCACACCCCTTGAAACAAATGACATAAAAATTTCCGAGAAATAAATATTCTGCAAAAGAAAGATAAAGTTTTCTGCGGGAGGACCGACACCACCATCTTAGCTCGTTAGGGGTCATCCATAAATTACGTGAGGCGTTTTTTTTCCAAAATCTGGACCCCCCTCTCCCCCCTTGGTGAGATTTAGTGAGATTTTGCTGGACACCCCCTCCCCCCCAAGTGAGATTAACCTACAAATTTTTAAAAATAATTTGCAGTATCTTATCTGTATGTATTCCTTTTTCATACTTAAAAAAAGAAAATCGTATAATTTCTAACTTAAAAAGTTGACGTGAGATTTTAATCGACCCCCCCTCCCCCCTTGGTGAGATTTGGTGAGATTTTTCCAAACCCCTCCCCCCTTTTTGACCTCACGTAATTTATGGATGTCCCCTTATACAGCATAATCCACAAAGTTGTAATTTTAATTACACCAAGAATCAAAGCATTCCTGTAAGTGTTCTATGGAAACACCACTTGATTGTCCCTATATGATCTTCTAACCATTTTTACTGTTGATCGCTGTTTTTTTAAATCCCCTCCCCTAAGGTCAGCATCTAAAACACTTCGTAAAGTTTGATCATGAACAACGCGTTTTTAAAACTTTATATAATAATTAAAAATAACAATAGAAAAAGATAAATTTTAGAAAATTTCTAAGATTAGATTAGATTGATCATTCTCTTAAAGTCAGAAATGAAGACCTATTGACATTGTATGCGATCGAACTAAATTCATTCGTAATTGCGTTTAAAAGATTAAATGTTGATGAGAAATAGTGTAAGCATCATTAAATATTCATTTTTCATTTTAATTAAAAGTTTAACGCAGATCAACTTGGCTTAAAACTTGCATTGGCGATTAGATTACGAAAACATAAGTTTCATTCGATTCTGAAATCGATTCAATCGCAATATTCGATACTTCCCTACACGAAACAAAAGAGGGAACTTAGCTGCTGAAAATCCCCAAAAATAGTGCTGTCATCTACCCATAAGGTCGGGAACTACGGTTTTTCAAAATTTGGTGACAAAAAATCCAACTGCACCCTAAGAACATAGCAGAAGACGGCACATTTTTATCTCCTTTAGTTTTTTATTATTAATTTTTAAAGTTCTCACGAACTTTTGACGCACCCTGTATAATTATAAACTAATCCTTGATTATAAATTAGTTTTTCTCTGTAATTTACTGGGTTTTTTTGGGCTATTCGAGTTTATGGTTTTCCAGTCTTGGAAATATGGTTTTCCAATCCAGAGGAAATTAGAGGTCACATACCTAAATTAATAGTAAAAAAATTACAATAGTTAGGTTATCAGTTATTTGGGTAATACTATATTCACACATGAAAAGTTAATCTAGTTTAAGTGCTAATTTGGCTTAAATACAGCACCGTGGCAATGTAGTATTTCGTAAGTTACAATAATACCGAGAATTTCCTCTACCCACGATCATTTATGTTTCAGATACGCAAGATCTTCAATTGCTTGAGAAGATCTTTTTAAAAGATTTACGCCCAATTAAAGAAAAGAACGCTTATTGATATTGTCTTTATTGCTATAGCTCGACTGATTTTATATAAGAAGTGGTGACTAATCGCTGGTTAACAACTCGAAAATATCTTTAAACAAAAGTGCAGGGGGTACTTCGAATAATTTAAATTTATAACTATGGTCTTAAATGGTGGGAGATTGAAGTAGTGTTTGGTAAAATCGATACTTTTTGGTATCGAGTATTTTGAGGTACCGAATACTTCCTAAAAAGTTCACAAATTTTACTAGCGAACCGAATATAATTCTCAAAGGATACACATGAACTACTGGTTGGTACCAAAAGTACTGGTATCGTAAAACGTATAGCTAGAAAGTTCGATACCAAAAGTACTCGAATCGAAAAAAGCATCGATACCATATGAGCGATATTTCTGGCGATACACCTCAAGAGTCCATACTTTGGATGCAGTGGGACATACGTGACTCAATGCGGAAAAAGAGTGTTTGAGCTGCATAATGAGAACAGGCTGCGTTAAATCAACGGCAGATATAGATAAGATAATTTCATTTAAAATTTTTTAAAAGAATTTATAAATAAAGTATCGATTCTTTAAGGTATTGAGTGCATAAGTATTTGGTATAGATGCTTGCCCATCACTAGATTGAAGTGACTTGATTTGTTGAATTTAATGTTCGAAAGTATTCATTTTCTGTGTTTCAAGTGTGGTTATTCTTCATTTTTCTTCCTTCACTCATTCTATTGCTTTTAACTTCTTTCCCATTTATGCCCCTTCTCTCTTTCATTATTTCATATTCCCTTCCTTTCAAAATTCTTTATTTTCTCCATCACTTTCTTCCTACTCTCTTTCTTTCAAACTTTTCCCGTCATCTTTCATTTCATTGGTCATTCTTTTTCTTTTATTTTTTTCTCTTTCTTCTCCCCTTCCTCTTATTTCCTTATACATTCTCATTCACTCTTCTCTCTCTTTCCCTCCTCAATTTTTCAAACTTTTACTTCGCATTCATTCTATTTCCCCTCCCTTTTTCTGTCTCTTCTTTTTTCACCATCTCTCTCTCTCTCTCTCTCGTTCTCATCATCTTCTTCTTTCTTTATTTCCATTTTTGTTCTTTGTTCCTTTTTCTCACTGTCTGTTTATTAATACTAAATTTGGCAAACAATATCTCCCAATACACTAAAGACCTTATTAACTGCGACTTGACCAGCAGTTAACCATCCGTTTTGTGACTCCATCAATAGAAGTGAGCAAAAAAGCATAACTAAAAAAATAAACATAATTTGAGTGGTGACTATTAAATTGTTTGAAACTGAGTATGTCTGGTGTTTCAAAATTGAAAGCATTGGGTCGTCATAATTTGAACCAAAAAGTTTCATACCAAAATGAGAACATCGATTTACTCAAATTCGAAACTGTCATTTCCCTCAGTGTGTCGCAAAAGTAGGATTTACGTCTTTCTTTACAACAGACGGTACAAAGCTCGCTCTTTTTTCCCTCAGACAAGCCCGAGTTCCCGGATCCGTACCAGCGCGTGGACGTGATCGAAGGGCTGAACGCCACGGTGAACGTGAGCGTGAACGCCTACCCGACGGTGGCTTGGTTCTCGTGGACCAAGGACTCGACGCTGATCCCTCCCGTGAGCGAGATGGACGACCATCTGCACCGCGTCGTGTCCTCCGGCTCCGTGCTCTACATCCTGAACGTTGCCAGGAAGGACGCCGGGACCTACGTCTGCATGGCCGAGAACGAGGAGGGCACCTCCAACGCCACCATCATTCTCAATGTGCAGTGTGAGTGTGGTTTTTATCTCTTTACTAGCTGATATGCCCGGCCTTGCACGGGTGGAGATGGAGAATTTTTTTTAAATTCTTAATACATTTCCTACCTTATTTTTAAGATTGAAAGGTGTCGAATCAAGCGTTTTAAAATTTGAACGTTTTTTGCATTTCCCATATGATTCCCATAAAAAAAACCAAATAATTGAAATGTATGCTTCCAAAAATCACTTAAAAAGATCAATTAGAGCCCTTACAAAGAGATGAAAAAGCAACGCTGAAGCAACACAATAAATTAAAAGTTAAAATCTAACGACGTTTCGGCGGTATAAAACAACCGCCTTCATCAGAGCTAAAGAGATATATACTGCTAAAGATAAAGATATAAAAGTTTTATACCGCCGCGCCGGAACGTCGTTAGCTTTTAACTTTTAATTTATTGTTTTGTTTCAACGTTGTTTTTTCATCTCTTTGTGACTTATCAACACAAGTTTGATTATTTACTGTAGATCCTTTAATTTATCATATTTTCATGATTTTATTATTTCTTTGGTAGAATTTAATAAATAAAACATATTACTGCAATTTAAGAAAAAAATTCAATATTTCCACTTGAAATGGAAGAAAATGTTAAGATGTCTGAAGATATTTTCTCCGATTTATTTAAAAAATTTAAGAAACTCCATATTTTCCAGTTAAAACACCCATTTAAAATACTTCATAACAACTTCTGAAAAAATATTCCTAGCTAAATAAAACATTAAATTTTCCAATTGATTTATCATTTATTAATAACTATTTTGGAACTAAATTTTTTTCTAAATAACACTATTCACACCTTTTATAATAAATTTCAGTAAAATATGATCGCTTGGTGTATTAAAAAATCACAAACGCCATAAATATCAAAATGCATTAGCCAAAGGTTTAGAAAGTGAACATTCTAGATATTCTCTGGAGCCCGGATTTGCTTTGAATAAAAAAAATCTCCACAGTACATGATTAAGCTATTTGAGAAACTTTTTGAAGCCTTATTTTCCCCCCTTTGAAAAGATGCGAGACCGGGAAAACCAATGATCAAGCGAAGAAAAAATAGCTCCGGAAACCCATCGTAAAATACATTCCCAACTGGTATCGGATTTGTGCGTTGCTTCTGCATTTTCTGGCCGAGTAGTGAACTGAAAAATCGAAATAAAATTTAATCTAAAAGGAAAATACGAAAGAGAAGAGTCGATGCAGTTGTAGGTTTTTGTTGGTAGTTTTTCCCAAGGCTTAAGTTGTATTTTTATTTGACTTTTTATTTCGGAATTTTCAACCAATCAAGGTCGATATAAAAAACATTTTCCAGTTCCTAATGTGTTTCATTAGTTTATTTAACTGCAAAACAACTGTTTTATTCTTTGACAGTAGTTTTTTGTTATGGGTATTTTCAAACTGAACCTGTGAATAAGTAGTGACTTTTAGGAAATCTGTTTTAACTGACCCCTTTTTCAAACATAAAGTAATTAAAATATCGGTTTTAGTATTATATAAGTTAAATATGCTTTTAGAAAACATTTAAGGTATCCGCCTACCCCTAAAATGACAATTTTCAACTTTTTCCTCGAAAATTTGTTTCTTACATTTTCAAGTAGTTTAGACTTTTATCTTTCCAAAGCTGTTTTCATTTTACTTGTAGGGGAATTAGAAAAGAAATTACAGCATTTTTAAAACAGATAGTCGTCTGCGATCGTATACAAAAATCTAATATAATAAAAGTCAATGTGTGTTTGTGTGTTTGTCTTCTATACAAATCCACAGTTTACTTCCGATCTGCACCAAACTTGGTATACCTACGTAAAAGAATCATAGAAAAAACATAGGCTATGTTTCAAAGTTCTAGAACAACCCCTTGACCCTCTTTTGACCCTTTTTATGGTCATTTTGCTGAAATAGCTTTATTTCTCCTCAAGAAGAGATCTGCTCACCCCATTGTTACAAAAATAACTTAATGAAAAATAGCAAGTTTTTAAAAGAAAAACTAGATATAAGTCTAATTAAAAATTATAACTATAATCTAAAAACATAATTAAATGAAATTTAAAATTTTAAAACATGTAATTAAGTATATTTTAAAATATTTTTATTTGAAAGTTGTTTGTCTAACCATGGCTTACTGCGATACGGTAATTGAAACACGTAGCGGCTGTACCAGTTTCCTTCAAGTCTATTGAATTTTGCGTACAAGAAAAAGTTCACCTGTAGGCCGCTAGGTGGCGTAATACCGACCGTTTGTTTACCGTGTTGTTTACACTGATGATGTGTTCAAACGCTGACCACAATTCATCTACAGCTGAGAGATTTCATTTGTAAAACATTTATCCCTATAGTTTTGAAAAATTTTGCCAAGAAAGTCAGTGAAAGTTATCTCAGTAAAAGAATTCAGAACAAACCTTCTATTCGTAAAATTCATAAAGTAGGCTGAAAGCAAAAACATTTGTGCTAAAAAGCTGTTGTTACCAAATTTTTTCTTTTTGTGTATTCATTTTTATATTTCAATGAAACCTGTTTATTACTTCAAAATATATAGTTTTGGTTGTCAAACAGTTGAAATAATACCTATCAATTTTAATGTTTTTTCAATGGTATTTTTGCTTTTTAGTAAATTCATTATTAAATCAATTTAATTGCATCAAAGGTTGTCAAACTGAAAATTTTACTTATTAATTTCCCTGTTGACTTGTCAAATGTTGCTTAATAAAGATTATAATGTTGTAATCTTACTTTAAAAAACATAAAACTGTGAAATTTATTATTTAAAAAATGGGCTTGATAAGTTGATTAATCTGAATCAAAATTCTCGAATCTGAATTCAAGTGAAAAAGGTTTTTATGTTTATAGAAATTTGAAAAATAAACATTGTTTCTCATTTTCTGTTGAATCTTGTTGTTCATTTCCTCATTAATTGAATCTGTTGTTCATTAATAACTCATTTTCATAAAATATTAAGCTGTAGGCAATTTAATACTTATGGCAAAAAAGTGGGCTGAATTATAGATGAATTAGCACTATTTCTGAATCATAATAGTGAGCTGGTTTTTATAATCCAAGAAATTATGAAAGTTAACATTGCATGTATTTCTATTTCCTACTGATATAACTTTGAATTTTCCTTTTTAGTTATAGGAAAAAGAGTGGGAATTAAAAACATTAGCGTTCGCTTTAATGTAACGATTATTTTCATAATCTTTCTTAAAAATTTCCATGAACAAACTAATTTTAAAATGGATTTTCACTTTAAAGTGCTTTGAAAAAACTTAAAAGATATTCAGACGTATTTCGGAGATATCGGTGGTCTCGGAGCATAAACGTATTAACATTAAGTAAATCAGTCGATGTATATTGTAAGGGAAATAAAGAACCAATTTAGCATATATATACGTATATCTAATTCCTTTCCCCCGATCCTTATACGTTGGAAAAACCGGGAAAAACATCGTTAATAAGCGTCTTTTCTATTGAGACGGTCGGTAATGCGCGCTCGTAGTGGCGAGAATGAGAAACTTTCTCTGTACGCGGTTTTTGCAGGATTGGTACAGCCGCTACGTGTTTCAATTACCATATCGCAGTAAGCCATGGTCTAACTTTTAAATAAAAAGTTTTATGGAATAGCATTGTGTTAAAATAGTCTCTATGGAAACGAGGATAAAAAATCAAATCATGATCATATTGTTGCTTTCAATAAAGCTGGTTAACAGACCAAAAAACTAGAGTTAATATTCAAAACCTTTTAAGTGGAAATATTTTATTTTTTCTTAAATTGCAGGAATATGTTTTATTAAATTTTATACCAAAGATATAATAAAATCATGAAAATACGATTAATTAAGGGCTCTAATTGAGCATTTTAAATGATTTTTGGAAGAATATTTTTCTAATATTTTGTTGTTTTTTATGGGAATCATGTGGTAAATGCAGAAATCGTTTAAAATTTAAAATGCTGGATTGGACACCTTTCACTCATCAAAATATAGGCGTGGATCCAGCACGGCTCCAAGAGGGGGGGCATTTTCCAGACAAGATCCCCATTGGTACCATTGGGTATGGGGGTCCCCCCCCCCAGAATTTTTTTTAATTTGACGTGTAAAAGTAGGGTTTGAACTCACTTTTAGAAACGGTTTGAGTCTAAGGGGGCACTTTTCAACACTATTACCTTTACTTTTTCACCCAAAATGTCAAAATATTGGGGATTTCCTAAAAATTATCACTGAAGATCCCCTGGTGGTACTAATGGGCTGTCCAGAGTTCCAGCTACCCCCTGGATCCACGCCTGGAAGGTAGAAATAAAAAATTTTCAAGAAAAAAATATCCATCTCCACCCGTGCAAGGCCGGGCATACCAGCTAGTAATCTTTAAAGCTAATTTTCTCAGAACTAAATTTTGCATAAAAACCCTCCACTATTTACATGATTACTCAAAAACTATACAAGATATTCACTCTAAATTTTAACAGTATATTAATCATACTGTTATTATCCGGATGGACTACAGATTTTTATGCAAGTTTATTATTTTTGTTTTTATTGATGTTTTTTTGTTAAATGGTTGTAGAAATTTAAAATGTTTCACTTACCTTTACATTTTATGCTGTAAAACAATTACATTTCAAAATATGTCTTAGACAATAGTCCATTCTGAAGTTAAGTGTTATACGATACTTTTGTCCAAAGAAAATTTATATAGGGGTTATAGTTTTTGGGCAAGAGTGAGAGGGGCTTTATAAAAATTCACTTAAATTTTACACTAACTACCCCATATTTTAGAAAATAATATAATTAATTTTGTTTTTTTAGCATTAATCAATGTTTTGATGTACATTTAAACTAAAAATTAAAAAACAAATTTTATAAATCAAGTATTTAAAAAAAATGGTCTCAAAGGTAGGCGGATACCTTAATTAATAAAAATATTCATAATTATAATAAAATTTAACTCGATTTTAAACAACCTTAATGTTGTTTTTTCTACTATTGAATAACTCTAAAGGAAAAGATAGTTTTACAGGTTTGAACTGTAAGGCAGCAAAGTTCATCCAAAGGTTTGTTTCACAGCCGTAAAATAGTTCTAAAGGAGAAATCGATTTACAGGTTTCGAATTAGTTTCTTGATCACAAATAGTTGGATCTTCTGTTACTCAAGGTGTTGAAACCGAAAGAAAACTTTACATATTTCATAAAATTCCCATTAAACGTCGTAAATTTCATGGATTAATTAAGTTAATATTCCTACAAATATCTGAATTTAAGTAGAGGCAGAGACTTGCGAATAGGTGACTCATTCAATAGTTTGAGGTTATGAGTATTAACAGAATATGATGTACCGAAATTAAAGTAAATTAATTATAATACTATTTTTTTTATTTCAAAAAGTGTTCCTATCCCTTCAAAAAGTCCTCTTCAGATTTTTTTACCAATAACTTTTCTATTTAGTATTTTAAAATAGGGACGTTATTTTATCACCTCCCTGTACATTAATTTAAAACAACCCGTAGCATCTTTGAAAAAAAATCGGTTAAGCGTGTTGAATATATAAAAAATTTAAGTGTTCCAAAATATGTAAAATAAAAAATGGTAAAATTACTCAAAGCATACATTAACTTAAAACACCCTGCAACATAATTGAATCGCTTAATTCTGAAACATGTCAAACGCCACTTTTTTTCACTTGTAAGGGTAAAGCACATTTTAAAGTAACTTTAATCATGCCGTCTCATCTGCAGCTTGTTTGGGACTGCAGTTTTTTATTTAATCGCATACAAACATTATATGCGATTGGAGAAGTCATTCTTTAGAGGTTAGGTCCATCATGCCATAGTAAAATCTATATTTTTAAAGTTTTTCTACTAATCCAAAGAAAAGGGACGTTTTAGTAGCTATACATATAAAATTTCCATGCTTGTGGCCCTTTAATGATTGTGATTGATATATTTTGGATCTATGAATCACTTTATTAAGAGGGGATATCAAATCTTAACCCCAGAATCCAGATCATAATATTGAACTAATTAACTGGTTTTTTAGGCTTTTAAAGCAAAATCGCTTTACTGTCCACAAAGTTACATCTAAACAACTATCTAATAAGGAAGTTGAATGTGTAAGATTTTCAAAAACAAACAAGTGTTCCGTATGGTTTTTTGTATGGTAAAATGAAATATCTAGTCAATTTTTTAAAAAAATGTACAGGTAATTAAATATTTTAACTTAAAAATCGAGAAAAAAACACGTGACTGAAAACGCTTATTGTTTAAAGTTGTCAACAATCATACCATCAACTCCATTGCTTTCCAACAATGGTCACCGTATGATGACGTCAACATACGATGATCCCAAACTCTTGGCGTTTTCGCGCGCTTTTAAAAAGTGGATTTTTGTTAATTTTTTTGACTCTCAAAAAATTTCTCGATTGGCCTCAAATTTTGGGTAGTTGCTTATTTTTCAAGAAGAATCGATTAAAAAAATAACAAAAAAGTCATGCAACTTCCTCATTGACTTCGAAGATGTCTATAATAACAGTTTGAATTGGCTGACCACTATTCCGAGTCTAGAGTTGAAATCATTTATTAAAAAATATATTTATATAGCTACTAACCAAAAGAAAAAAATAAGAATTCTATTATAATTTTATGGATTAGTATTTAATAAGGATATGTTGTTTTCAACTAATATTCTCACTTTTATTACCAAATCCTTAAATAAATTAGAGTTAAGGTATGAAAATAGGCCTGAATACTCTGTTTATTGCAGAAACCTGTCAAATGCAAATGTTTCAATAATTATTTATGAAAAGAATAAAAACACTAAACAACTTCTTGTTGTCTGTCAACTTTCCAAATGAGACCTACTTTAACCCTCTCGGCACCAGAACATAAAAAAAGAAAACACTTTTTTCTTCTTCTCAATACATCCAAAATGCCCCTATAATTTGTCTGGAAAATTTTTTTTTCTTGTGTGCACTCCTTCCTTGTTATTTTTATGAGCCTCATATGAGGCCATATTTTTTTTCATTTTAACAGAAAATACTTGGTTTAGAAGGTTAATATTAGAAGGTTACGAAATAAAAAAATATCTACCAACCTATAAAAAATGTTATACAGATTACAGAAGCTAGTATCTAGCTAGTATTTTCTCTTCACAAGCATCAAAACTTAAACTGTAAACATTGAGGTATAAATCAACTTGCTGCCATTTAGGAACGAATTCAGAAACCATGTAGAAGTCTCATATGTGATCTACATGAATCAGTGAAGTCACTGATGAAAAGAAAATAAATTTGCGTGTTTACATCATACAAAAATTGAGCTCATAAGTAGGAGCCTCATATGAGGCCCAGGGTGGCGAGAGGGTTAAGAAAAAAAAATACTAAACTTCTTCATAAAAATATAATGAGCTTCTATACAGTTTTTCTCGTTTATATCGAAACAAGAAAAGTGGCGTTTGACATGTTTTCAGAATTATTAAGAGATTCAATTGAAATATACCCCCAGTAAATAACTGAACATTTCATAAAATACTCTGTTGCAGTCCCGGCGGTAGTGGTGAACATCTCGAAGACGGTGGTGGTGGCGGAAGGTGACAACGCGTACTTCGAGTGCAGCATCTCGGCCAACCCCATCACCCCCGACATGGTGCGGTGGAGTGTGCAAGGGGGCAAGGTCATCCTCAAGGAGAACCAGCAGTTCACGGAGAACGGGAGATCGCTGCTTACGCTCTTCAACGTCTCCAAGCAGGACTCAGGCATCTACGAGTGCGAGGCCTATAATGGTATTCTTGACGCTAACGTCAAGACCACCAGTTTGGTCGTGCTATGTGAGTGTCTTCTGACGATTTTCAATTCCTATGGAAGGGCTTAGTGCGATAGCATTTTTTCTGAAAAAACCTACAAAACCATAACCTGCTTTTCAGTTAATGTTATTCTTCGATTGCTTGAAGAATTTTTTAAATATATAATCCCATTGAAAACTTACAGGTCAGGAGAAATTTTAGTTTTCAACTATACCAGATACGACTGTATTTTAATAGTGGTGATCATATTTTGTATAACATCGTAGGGACTTGCATTAAGTGATAGCGATCATGTGAGAGTTTTTTTTCAAACACATCAAATTACGAAGAGGAGGTCAGGTGGGAATCCCTTTTGATATACAGCAGGGTCGGCCAACCTTTTAGGAAAAGAGATCTACTATTTGGTTAACAAAACTTAGGCCTTCCACATCCAATTTTTCACAGCATACAAAAAATATAAACTGAAAAATAATATTCATATACTGTCGTCCTACCACTGTTCCCATGGAGATTCCGTAACCTTTAACTTTTTATAACATCTCCCTCATGGGGTCATACTCGGTTCATTTAGAATTTGCTCCTGAGACGTAATGTTTTAGAAGAAGTTACTACTGTAATAATCATCTAAAAAATTTTCTTGTGCAATAACAAGGCAGCCGAAATAGAAATAGTTAAAATACTGTAAAAAAATTGGTCCTTGAAGTTTTGTGATGAGCGTTATTAGGTGTTTTTGAGCGTTTTTGATCCTGCTTCAGACCATAACTGAACATAAATGAACAGACCATAACTTTTGAAGCATTCGCACTGCTGCAGATTGTGATAAGTTCCCCCATGGCATATCCTCTTGTACTTAAATCGTCATTGACTTGAAAGGGTTAAATCTGTCTTTAGATGAAACATTTCATTGATAGTTTATAGGTTATACAATTGATGCACATCCTTCTTACATTTTCGTTTTAATAAGCTAAAATAAAATCTCACTCTTTGTAGACTAAATTTGTATTTAAAACCCTCTTTTGTCTTCAGACAAGCCCACGATCATGAAGCACCTCATAACGCCCAAGATGGCGGCCGAACTCAAGTCCCAAGCGGATCTTCGCTGCATCGCGGAAGGCGACGGCAACATCAGCTTCGTGTGGTCCTTCAACAGCACGGTCATCCTCCCGGGGCTGGACATCGGTCGCTACGAAATCAAGTCGGCCAAGACGGGAGACCTGCAGTGGTGCAGTGTACTCACCGTCAAGCGCGTGAGGGCCGTCGACCTCGGCGAATACACGTGCGTCGCCAGGAATCACTTGGGATACGACTTCGTCAAATTTGCCATCACCAAGAAAGGTTTGGATTATGGTTGTTTGTAACGGCCGTACTCCCCACTCACCTTGAATAAAGGTTAACCTGTAATCAGTTGGGAGGCTTGGCGTCAGATGGCCAAGGACGGGCGTAGGCTAAACTAAACTAAAATTAACCTGCAATCAGCAATTCCAATTGGCAGTTGGGGAAACTAGTTTTAGGGCCAATCAGAGTTGTCTAAAAAGCTTGATTTCAGGGTAGCCTTTAAGTCAAGTTAGTGGCGATGACAGCCGTAAGTAATAGTTGTTCAAAATAATTCCTGATCAGTTGAATTTTTAAAAGGGAGTTTTTTTCTGCTAAATATATGACTTATGAAAATTTGAATTATACCTGAACTTTGAAAAATACCTGTAAATCTTTCAAAACCACTCATATTTTTTGAAAGAAAAAAAATCTTCTTAGTGAAATTCAGATTCTTTGTTTTATTTTAATTGCGATGTGTTTCTTAGTTTTCAAACTGGTTTTAGTGCCCAAACTTGCCAGTCAACTAGTTAGTGACGTCTGCATAATAAAGCAAACTGTCTTTTGGGTTATCCTACCACCTAAGATAAGATGAAGTATGTCCTTCTTGGCCGTACCGAGCTATGTAAACGTATTAACCCTCTGACTGATCATCTCGCGATTTCCGAGTCTAACTCAAGTGTAACAAAATCTACTCATCCCGCGATTTCCGCGTGCATGTGTTTTATTCCTTTATAGAGAAGTACGTCCCGTTTTTCCTTCAAAACTATTAATTTCTGAGATCTTGAAATACCTTGATCATATTTCTGAGAAAAAGCCTGTATGGAAACACACCTTATTTTTTGAAATTGAGAGAGGAGAAAAATCCCTGAAATTTTTTTTCCAACTATGAAAATCGCAAATCCAAATGCAAAGTGATCATTCACTGGGCAATAAAAAAATACACATTTTTTGAAACAATTTCGATCCAGAAATGTAGCAGTCAGAGGGTTAAGCGTATTAATTAAAAAACCAACTAAATGCTGGGTTAAATGAACAGGGTTTATTTGTTTCTGAAATTAAAATGTAAAATTGTGTAACATGGGCAGAAATTCACCATTAAAACTCATAGAAGGTATCTAGAAATAAAAGGATATAAACTGGTTTCCTGGCTAACAGTTTCTTCTTTAAATTTAACATATTTTTTACAGTGTGATGTAGAATTGTTTATTTCATAAACAACTATTTATACTATATTACAATGTTTCCTGTCAGAGACGCCACAGGTTGACGTAAGAACACGTCCAACTTTCTCCCTATCTTATTGGCGGAAAAGACAGAGCAAGCGAGAGTCATCTCTGACTCGCAAATTAGGTATAGAGTTTTAAAAAATTTGTGAAATTTCGATAACAAAAAAAATGTCTACTCTATTAGAAACTTTAAAAAATATGATTATTTCATTCATTCATGCATTAAATTTGGTTCTATTATTTAGCTGTTTAAAGCAACTTTGGTAGTAGTTCCCAAATAATATCATTTATAACGGATTGTGCGCGTTGCTTATAAAAATACGCTATTATTTAGATGTTTGAAAATTAAAAAAAAATAACCAGATCTTTCTGTTGAATAGGTGCGCCAGAACCCCCATCAGAACTCAAGTCTGTAAGCGAAGACACAGAGTCGATCACACTCTCCTGGGCAGCAGGATTCGACGGTGGAGCGGAACAGAATTTCAGAATCCGCTACAAAAAGTCAGATTCGTCTATTTATTTCTACAAAGAAGCTCCAACAAATGCTACTTCCTATACCATCACTGGCTTGGAACCGGACACGCAGTATGACTTTTTCATAGCTGCCTACAACTCTATTGGCGAAAGTGCCTTTACAGAGAATGTTATGTCAGTTTCGACAAAGAGTACGAAAGGTGAGTTGTACTTTGTTGTGTTTTCTGCATGCGAATTTAGTGGGGAAAAGTTAAAACACGGGGGTTGATCCAAACAAAAATTGGGGCTATTTTGCTGGCCCTTCACGAAAATTCCCCCTCTTTAAGTCTGCCCCTTCACAAAAATAAATTCATAAAAAAGCCCCTGCCATGAATTTCAAATTAGCTTTGTAATAATTTGTAAGAAAACATTCGCAAAATATTTGAATTTTTCGTGATTTTCTTGGTTTGTGAGTCAATTTTACTTTTACTCACTGATCTGCTAACTATCACTGCTTCAATTTTTCCACTTTTTTTCTTTTAAAAAAAAATCATTTTTTAAAAAAAATAATGAAATGGGCCCCAAAATATAAAACCTTGATCTACTCCTGAAACATAAAGGTTGTAATGTTTGCGTTAAAACAGGAATAAATAGGCACTGAATACAAAAAATAGTGAACAAAATTTAAAAGATTTTAATGTTACAAATAGTTTAAGTTTACCACAAAAATCTTAGTATCTGGATAATTAATTTATATTATGAAAATATTTCTAAATGGTATAGTGTTGAGATAATTTTTCAATTTTTCGGTGCGGTTCTTACTTTCTTTTCTATCATTCAAAATTTACATTAAAAATAAGGGAATAAGAAGTTAAGTAGCCTACAAAATATTGAGTAACTCACAGTATAAACTAAATTACCTACAACTCATGTTTCAAACAAAATTACTTATCTTATAGTTTAAAATGTTTATTTTTTATGTAAATAAAAACAAATATTTGAAATGGGAATTAACAATATCCAGTCAAGAAGCCCCTATAAAGTACAAATACATACAGAAAAACAGTTTTTCTTATTAGTATTTTTCTTATATATTTATTTATATTCTTCTTCTTATTATTTTATATTATTTCTTTTATATTCCGTATTATATTTCCCATTAGTTACCTACTGCTATTTTTTGTCATTTTCATAAATGATTTTTTAAGTTACTGAATGAATATCGTCCGGTTAGTTGCTACATTCAATGATAAACGGACAATTTTACTATTTCCCGATTTATAAAAAAACAACCTTGATTTTCTGAAGAAACAACACAATTAAGTTATTGCCTGTTAATGTTTTGTATTAGAAGTGTTAGCACCAAAATTAAAAAATAACAATACGTTTTGAACATTAGTACTGTTTTTACGGTTTATAAAAAATGTTGATTTTAATGAGGTAACTGATTTATCTTTATAACTACGCTTTATCCATAAGATGTTATTTAAAATATATCTTTCAGTGTAATTTAGGTACTTACTTAAAGAAAGAAACTAATTATTTTAATTGAAGAGTGAAGATCGAAAATCGGAAAAAATTAACACGTTTCGATCAACATTAATATGGTTTTTACTGCTACGAATAAATTATGAAGGAAAAACAGTTTTACAGGTTTAAGACAGTTGTGCAGCAAAGTTTAAGAAAAGGTTTCGCAGCAGTAAAAGAGTTCAAACAGGTTTAAAAACGCCTAATGAGGTATTTGCATGAGTGAGGGATTTGCTTGATTTTATACTTTTTCGATACATTATGTTCTAAAACCTCCAAATTTCTGATTTTTAAGTTCAAAAATGTGTTTTAAATAATTTAAAATTCTATTTTATTTTTGCCAAAACGTCAGAATAGTCACGTTATCAGAAAACGGGCTTCTATTGGATGTGACCTCACAGCGCATGATTTGTGATTCGAAAGTGTTTTCGCGCCCAAACAAAAATCGAAATTTCAAAAATTTTTATCTCAGAAAGTAGGCTACGAAAATACTGTATAATAATAATAATAATAATAATAATAATAATAATAATAATAATAATAATAATAATAATAATAATAATAATAATAATAATAATAATAATAATAATAATAATAATAATAATAATAATAATAATAATAATAATAATAATAATAATAATAATAATAATAATAATAATAATAATAATAATAATAATAATAATAATAATAATAATAATAATAATAATAATAATAATAATAATAATAATAATAATAATAATAATAATAATAATAATAATAATAATAATAATAAGTAGTATACGTAAATGTCATTTTCATGGTTTTTTATCTACTATTTTAATAAAATGTAATCTCAAAAACGTGAGAATACCTCATTGCATTTTGTCGTTGGAAAAAAAAGCGCCTACGGGCAATGACGTTGTATTAATTTCGTTTCAGTGGAAGTGACAACCACTGCAGCCGTAACGATGTCGGCGTCCGAAAAGCAACGGCGTGCCGACAACCGTATGTGGTTGGCGTCCTCCATTTTGGGCGGAGTGTCTTTCGTCGTCTCTTGCATCTGCTGCGTCTGTTGTATCTGGAGGAAGTGCTCCCTCCTCACATCAGAAAGTAAGCCGCCATACAACTCCTCCTCATCGTCATTTTAAGAACAACCCTATAATACCAAATATGACAAGTTTACGTAACAGCAACTTAAAGTAAACGAAATTTAGCCGTGTGCATGACAACAATTGAACGAGTTTTGAACGTTTGTGCTGCTTGAGAACATCATGTTTCGTCTAGTGTCGAATTCGAAACTAATTTGACAAATTGTTGACTAAGTGACGAGATGACTGAATATCTCTTGTATTGAATTCCTTAGAAATTTAGATTTTTTTCCTGTTCGTTTGATTTAGATGACTGAATCTCTCTTGTATTGATATACTTAGAAATTTAGACTTTTGATTTTTTCTGTTCATTTTGTAAAAAAAAGTTTATTTTAGGATGTTTGAATACATTTTTGATTGTTAAAAATTTGTTCTTATTCTTTTGCCTGAAGGGTATATAGTTTTTTTTAGGCAATAGTTATTTTTTATGTATTTAAGGTTTTCATTTATGTATAATAAAAATTACCTTTGTCTGATTGTTTTGGAAAAAAATCAAAATTTGCTTAAGTTGACAAGAGACATAAATGCCTGCTTCTAAGTCGAGGCATTAGCGGTACCTCTCCCCTACTGGCCATAGGTGGTGTTGAAGAATGGACTAGGCACAGATGCCAAGGAACCGGGTCACCCTCATCCATAACGGTTAGCAACTTTGTTGTGTATTTTTCTGGATAGAATTTTTCTCCTTTTAAATAGCTAAATTTCACATATTTTACAATACTTTCAAAATTACTCAAACATTAAAGAATAGTAATGTACTTCGTGGGGCGATAAAATGAAAAAGTCCCCAATACTATAATAAGTTTTCTTGAAAGCCGTATTTTTTTCGGTTATAAAACAAATATCATTCAAAATTTCTTTCTCAGCAATTATACTACTCTGAAGTTTAGGTGCATATAGATGGTAACTAAGTTATAGTCCATTTAATCTCCCCAATTGTTAAAACTATTATATTTCTACAAAAATTTTCATAACACGAGTATGATTATCAATATTTTCTAAAACCTGATAAAATGTCATCTGATATTTCTATATTAAGGTGTGCTGAATCCGAAAATGACCTCCATTTTTTCTCTTGGACCTCATATTTTATGATAATTGATCTCAAATTTTTCCATAAAATCACTGTCAATGTATTAGTATGCTGCATCTAAAACTGACCTCCGTTGTGTCATATAATTTTTTTTGACATTTTAACTAATAAGGTAATTTTACAAGAAAAATTAAATTAAATTTAGAATAATTATATTTGAAATCATTATTTAAATGAAAATAATTTTTTAAAATGCTTTTTGGTGTGTTGAATCTGCAAATGACCTCATTTGATTTTTAAGACAACGGATTATTTTTGACGATTGAGCAACAAATGAGACAAAAAAATGAGAGTTTGCATAAAAAATTATAACATAACAATGATTGCCTTAATGTGGGAATTTTTTTTTAAAGTTTTTTTGGAACCTAGAGTCCAAACACGACTTCTGTTTAGCCCTGGAATATCATGCTTCCTAAAAATGTTAATAGCTGTAAAATAAGTCAATACTTCTATATAAATAAAAATTAGAATATTAAAGTAATTTTAATGACTTATTGTTCATGAAAAAATCATTATAAACTGAAATTGGTTATTTTAAACGATCTAAAACCATCATTAAAACTTATTTTTCAATCATGTGAGGATCCTTTTACTCTTGAACAACACAAATGTTTATATGAATAATGCACCAAAATTATGTCATTATTGTACTATTTAACCTTCCCTAGAATTTTCTATCAATCTCTATAATATCCTGGTAAAATCGTGAACTACTTTCTTTAATCACAACTCCTAATTTTTTTAAAGTAAAGGAGTCCGAAATATATAAAAAAGGAAAAAAATGGTGACATTTCTAAGTAATGTTGCAATTTGTGAAAACTATTGACTTAAAATTATTTTTTCATTATTATTATTCCAAAATACATAGGAACTTGATAACAATTTTAAATAGTTTGTTCATTGCATACCTGTGTTATTTTTGAAAAGGGTCAGATTACTTTAAGGGTACTTTTTAAAAACGTTTTAAAATATATTTTCTGATTCCAGCATACTAAGGTAAGAATAGATGGTTGAAAACCTCTATTTTCGATATAATTAATTAAAAAAATCAATACATTGAAAAGTTTTCAAACCACGTAGATGTTTAGCTAATTTTACTTCTGCACGTTTTACAAGCGAAATATCATATAAAAATTCAAACCCTAAAATATTTCTTACTTAAAAGCTTAAAAACTGCAATTTCTGTTCCTAATGACATTTTTATGTTGAAAGCTTGGGGTAGCTTTTATTGTTATTTCACTTACCTTTATTACTTGAAATTTCAGTTTCACACCATTTTACGTGTTTTTAAAGATTTCTTTTGAAGAGAATTTTGGAATTCTATTGACCACCACCATGAATATTAGGCTTTTTTTGAGCGAAATGATATTAGGTGCCCCTTGATTTTTATTCTTAGATTATTATATAGGTGTGCTGTAAGGTATAATTAAAAAGTATAAATATAATGTCTCTAAATACGGTCTGGATAACACATTCAAATCAGTAACGAAGAGAAATTTTCACTGCCGGTTTCCATAAAATTTAATAAAATATTTCGAGCTTTTAAGCTGTGGTCAAACGTTAAAAAAAATTATAGTAAATATTTTATTAAAACTCTAAACGTTTCTAAAAACTAAAAACTAAAACGGACTGAAGATGTTTTCGGACGAAACATTTAAGTTTAATTTAAGTTTTAATTAAATATTTGCTATAATTTTTTAACGTTTGACCACAGCTTAAAAGCTCGAAAGATTTTATTAAATATTTAAATCAGTTTTATCATATTAGAAATTTCAAAATATTCAAAGTATTTTTTAAAATTTTTTTACAAATTACATAATTTTTACACTTTTTTCAATTCCCAGAGTTAACTTAGGGGGCTGAAACTTCATACATTATTTTCTGAGACCAAAAGAAAGGGTAAAGATCTTAGGGAGTGAAATATAACTATCTCAAGTGAATGAATATAGTATCTCAATAGGGGATTAATTATCTATGTAACTAAAGATGTAACATTGAAGGGTAGGTATGGAATTTAAAAGTCAACTGTTCGTAAGTCTGTCATTTTTGTTTTTGAACTTTTAAAAGCTCACATTAACTTTTAAACTTTTTAAAACGTTTTTACCTCACTCCCGGGAGCAAATTTAGGTTGAAGAACTGTTATACAAACTTGATAAGGGATATTACTCTTTGTTAGGGAGCAAATTTAAATTTAAGAACTGTTAAACAAGATGGTTTCCTTGGCGATTGAGTGTTCTGACTCTTATAGAAATAAATATTAAAAAATAATAATTATTGTAATTTTTACTTTAATTATTTTAATTTACGTCTTCTTCTATTTAAAAATAATTTTTAATCAATGAGGAAGTAATGTTTAATTTAAATCTACATTAATTCCGAATAATATTTAATACAGAAGAAAAAAAATAAGTAACACATAAAATCTTGAAAGAATTAAAGCAACAGGGCTGATCATTAAAAAAACATTTACTTTGTGCATTATGTTTACCTTTAAAATTTCCTTCCTTACCTTAATGGATTGTTTAAAATTCAGTTAAAATTAAAACGTGATGCTTTGCAATCCTAAATGTCTCCCTTTAAATTTTCGTTTGAATTAAATTCATATTACTTATTTGCCATGCCACTTTTTCTCAGGTTGTTATACAAATATAGTTTAAAATATGCAATGAATGAACTAAATGTTTGAAGTTTATAGATCAAAGTGAATTTTTCTACTTCTATTTTCTTGTCTTCCAGTCTTTTTCAAACGAGAAAATTATCTGTTAGTTTAACTTTGTTTCTTTCACTCTTTACTTTAAGGAAACTTATTATTTTTAACTGCTGCATTCTCACTGCATTGTTTGATAACAAGAATTACACCTTACGCATTATATATTCCCTAGAATAAAAACAAAAACTGAGAGAGAAATCACAGTTTCAAAATTGAGTAAATCGATGTTTTCATCTTGGTATGAAACTTTTTGTTTCCCATTTGACAACCCAATGCTTTCAATATTGAAACACCAGACATACTCAATTTCAAACAATTCAATAATCCCCACTCAAATTATACTTACTTAGAACTCATGTTTGAAAATTTGAAAAGCTTTGGAAAACTGACGGAAATACCCCAATTTTTTGGTGTGGTTGCCCGAAACATGACTTTGCAATATCTCACACAAATTACTCCTAAAATTAATCTTATTGTGGCACTCGTCGCACTTCCATTTTTGCAAATGACAAGCACTAACTCAAAAATAATCCAATGATGTTTCATTTTTGAGTATCTGCACATTTTCAGAAATGAGTACATGCATGTTTTCAAATTTGAGTAAATTTGGCTCGGAGCCAGTTTGAGTATATTTGAGTAATTTTTATTCAGTTTTGAAACTGTCGTTTTAAGAGTGAAGTGGGCTTATAAAAAGATGGTGTTATTTTCTGTTGGTTTTATCGGAGTATTTTTTTTCGCAACCAACTGATCCCTATTACATGTTTAAATACAGGGTGTTTTAAAAGTCCGCTTCAATTGATTTTATTTGGATACAACTTCTCCTAGGGTCATGAAAGTAAGGTGAATCCATAGGTAAGTGACCATGGAAAATCGATCGAATGAGTCAGCTCACAGCGCTCATAGCGGCAAAAAAAGGTAAATAATTCTTCAGGTAATTTTTTTACGGATGAACTCTTAAGAAAGGGACAGGATGGTGTTTTTTAAGCACAGAAGTCATAATTTATACTGGTGAAGCACGTCTGAAGAAGGACAAATTACACTCCAATAAAAAGGTCCAGGTACTTTTGTGCTAGAAAAGCTCGTAGTGATATTGTATTTTTAGTATAAATACACATTTTACGGTAAAAGCCCATCTGTACGAGTAAAGACTATAAATTAATATTGCACGCTACAATTAAAATAACATCAGGGATAGCTGACCTAGCGCGATCCCCATAATAATTAGTTAAACAGTAATTGTAATAAACCAAGTAGACGGATGTCGTTATTTATAATGTTATTCTTTAGTCACAAAAAGCTTAAAATGACACAGTTTTTTACATCGAATGTACACTTTGAAGACATATTTTCCACGTCACAAATGGCGTGAATTTGACTTCATATATGACCAAACTAATGACGTCTTAATAATCAAGTCATTTTAAGTGACGTAAAATGATCAAATTATCACTATTATCAAAATTAGGTCTATCTAAGTGACGCTAAAATTACTAGTAAATGTTTTGTTAATTAATGTCATTTTTGTGACTCAAAAAAGACGTCATAGTGGAAGTGAATATTTTCCCAATTGACGTTATATTGAAAAATATGATGCATAATTATGACATAAACATGACATTATGAATTTTTCGCATAATAAATGACGTCATCTGACTACATGGGTAATGAGGAAGTTGCATAATTTTTTAAATAGATTCTTCTTGCAAAAATAAGCAACGACCCAAAATTTGAGGTCGATCGAGAAATTTTTTTACTGCCAAAAAAATTAACGAAAATCCCCTTTTTAAAGCGCGCGAAAACGCCAAGAGTTTGGATGTGACGTCATCTTACAATAGGCATTGTTGAAAAGCAATGGAGTTGATGATATTATTGTTGACGTCATCTTACGATTTAAATAATAAACGTTTTTAGCCACGTGTTTTTTTCTCGACTTTTAAATTAAAATATTTAATTACCTGTACATTTTTTTTTGAAAAACTGACTAGATATTTAATTTTACCATACAAAAAACCCTTCTGAACACTTGATTGTTTTTTGAAAATCTGACGCATGCAACTTCCTTATTATGTTACCCGTTGTAAGTGGGACATGGGTGAGACAGATCTGTGTTGCAATCTATATTACCGGGGACGAAAAATAATAAATGCACGTTAAAACTATAATACGTAACTTACGCACGTGTTTCGTTCGCAGTCATCATCCCAATTGCTCAACTGCAGGCAGCGCAGGATCACGTGAGGGACGACACCTGCAACCGCCTTCTCATTCAGCCAGAACCGAAGCAAACCGCCCCTGTGACTGTCGTCGGCGTTCAGAACGAAACGGTACAGGAGCACGTGCAACTCAAGGAGATTCAGGTAGAAATCCTGCAAAAACTACTGCACAGCCAAACAGTGAGTGGATATATTTTTTTTTGTTATAGACACCTTCTCTGAACGCACCGCCGAGGAGCCTCTTTCACGCTTCTTCTGCTGCACTCTGATGGTTGTTGGGATTAATGGTTTTCTCTCGTGTGGGGCTATATGCCGAAATGCTTATGCATGATTGGTCAGGATTATAGTGTTGTAAATTTTACACTCCATTCATTTTGAATAGGCGCCTGAAAATATCTCCTTCCCCCAACACCGAATCAGTAACCATGACAACTATCAACGTCAAAGTGACGAAGAAGGCTCACTACTTTTTTCTCACCCGACTTCCGTAAACTGCTAAAATAAAAACATGTCCCAAAGATGCCCCTAATATTTTTTCTGGCCAGCCTCAACTGCAGTAGAAAGGTACAACCAGCGAATATGTCTCTAAGGCTGCGCGAAGAGCGAAGCTATGGTTACGCTTTTGTCGAGTGGGAAACACTATTTTCAGGCACTAATTCTAAATGGACAGTAATAGGGAAGTTGAATAGTTAAAGAATAATTTTATGATGTGTGTGCTTAAGAGAACACAGGGTGTTTCGAAAGTCCGTTCGTGACATTTTTTTTGAAGCAAGGTCTCCTACGTTCATCGAAGTAAGGCGTACCTCTATGGAATTAAGATGACTAACAATGTACCTAGTTGCAAATTAACTAAGTTAAAAAATTAAGTAAAACAAGAGATAGTCAAAAAGAATCAATAAGAATATTATTGGAAGTATCGTAATAAACATGCAGAAAAATAATGAAAGTATCTTCAATATTCTTAGGAGATATTTAACAAGTGAAAATAGCACTTTTTAAGTTCGATAATTTGCAAATTCGTGTTAGATAATTTTTCTGCATTTTAAGTTTTTTCTGTGTGATTTTTTAGATATGGTTACGATATTCTTAATAAAGTTTTTTTGACCAATTTTTTATTTTTTAATTAATTTTAAGTTTTTTTATTTCACCTCTAAGGGTCAGAGTAAGTCATCTGAATAAATTCTCCATTAAAATAAGAGATAAGGAGCACACCTTACTTCCTAGGGGACGTTGGTTTTAAATGAAAGTCGTGAACCGGACTTTTGAAACACCCTGTATAATTGAGAGAACACCGATTTCTTATTATTCTTTTAATATTTCGGTGTTTTTAATTGCTATTTCTTAGTTGTTGTGAGACTTGTTCTACTAATAATCTTTTAATATATGAGACAAAATAAATTGGATAATTTCGAATAACTCAGCTTATTTTTTAAAATAATACTAATTGATAGGATGTTTGAGAATAAACACTATTAGATCTTGATGAATTTTATGCACCATCTGCTCAGCATACACTATAGTATATTCATTTAGAATAGGCCGGGGAGACATAATGCATTAGAAGCAGTTACTATTGCTATTCTCATCGAAATATTTCTCTTGTGCAATTACTATACTAGACAGCAACGTTAGTTGAACCTACTACATCACTAACAAACAAAGTAGTTCCCATCGCGGTGTCTGAATTTCGAGTGAAACAAAGAACGTTAATTTTAAAATATGATTATTTCGTTCAACCCATGTATAAATAGTGTCTTTTTATCACGATTCTAGTATCGAAATTCCTCCTATCAACCCAACAGGCTTTGTGTTTACTCACTTTTTCCTTCCGCGTAGTGACGCACTGGGCTCAGGAAACGTTACTGTGAACTACAGGCAGCCTAAAATAATGAAATACTGTAAAAGAATTGGTCACTAAGTTTGCGTGAACAGCTTTATTATGAGTTATTGGGGGGGGAGTACCACTGTTTCAGCGGCCTATTTTATATGAACAGACTATAAGTCCGTAAATTTTTACTAAAAAAGTCTGCTTTGTACACCCAAACCTTACTTGCACGCCATGAATCATTGGTCGATATTTAAACTTTTTTCACGCTTCAGCGCTTCTAGTTATTGTGTATGATGCTTTATTCAATTTGTTAAAGGTGTACTATGCTGTAGTTGAAACATTAAATTTACTCAAAATTACAGTATTTTATACGAAATTGAGTCAAATGTATAACACGTTTCTGAATCAAATTTGAGATATAAAACAGGAAAGCAAATATTTAAAAACTTCAATGACCTTTTAAGACGTTTATGTGAAGAAAAATGGACAAAACATTTTTGTATAACGTTTTAAGAAATTTTTATAATATATTTTCTATTGCAATCAATTGATTATGAAAATTGATTATTAATTGAAGACTTTTTAAAATCCCATTAATAAAAATTTCTTTCTTTTTGCTGTTCTTTTTAGTGTGAGCATCAACAGCCTCCGGTTCGCACACTCACATGGGAAGATACCGCGAGAGGTGATAACAGTAGAACAAGGTCTCTTAGCTTCGATCGTAGTGCTTATGGTAAATATGACAGATTTTCACTCAAGCTTTACATTTATTTATCAACCTTTATAATATTAGAGAAATTCCATTTTTAACTTAAAACCTATCTATAGTCTGACAGCTACAAGGAAAACTTTTGACATCGTAAAACATTGGGACAGTTGCTATGGAAACCGGTTATTCCACTCAATATTGGAAGTGATGCTGATTCATTTAAGCTAAAAAAACACGTTTTAAGCCAAATCTGTGATACTTTCTTTCGCTTTGAAATTTTTTTTCAAAGTTTTTTTTTCTGGTAAAGGTTTTCTGTGGCGATCAGACTATAGGGTCACTTGGGGTAAGTAGGACCCCTTTTTGGACTAGTACATTTTTGGAGCTTAATAGAAAAAATTTGAAAGGGTTTATTTTGTACTTGTTGACTAATTTCGTTAAAGAGTCTATCGATAAACAAAAATTTATCAGTAGTTTCTAAAATAAAGCTTTACATTTTTCTTAACTGGTCTTTTTATATAAAAAATGAGATGGGTGACCCACTTACCCCATTTCTTGGGGTAAGTGGGTCATCCCCTCTTTATTTATATTTAAAGCAAGCAAAACTTAAAAGGAAGTAAGTGGGTCTTACTTGATAAAGTACTGTAAATTTCAATATAAAATATTTTATTGGTAACTGTATCCATGAGTGAGAAATATACTCACATCAAAATCATTATGACAAAGTAAGAATAGAATGAAAAGCAAATAAGTATTTTAAAGAATGTTTTGAGAGGCCAAAGGGATATGTTTTACTTTAGCATATAAAATAGTGTTGAAAAAACATAATAAGGTTGATTAAGATTTATTTTGGCACTTTAATACACATTGTAAGATAAAAAAGAAATCGGACACACTAAATGAGAATGAACACTGTTGATGAGATTTTTCACTATACTCAGTATAACTTAAATTAAAACGCAAATTTGGTATAAAATGTCGATCAAACTATTTATAAATTATAATAAATTTTAAAGTGGTGAGTAAAAGGTCTTGCTACTAAAAATCGAAATATTGGGGGAAATTGTCCCTATAACCGCCCTGAAATCCGCCCATGTCTTCAGTAATAGTTTCTATATCATATGGGACCTTCTAGAACCACTTATATCAAAATAAGGGGTCTCACTTACTAAATAAAGAGGGGTCCCACTTACCCCACACTGAGGGGTCCCACTTACCCCAACCATGCAAAAACTATGGGGTAAGTGGGACCCCACTCTTAAACACTTCAAAATTAAAAATTTTGAAAAATTTCAAATTGCCGTATGTATTTTAGGTCAAACTCTGCAAAACAGTTCATTAACATTAAAATGTGACGAAAACTTACCTGGAAATACTTCTTTGAAAAATACGTCTTGAACTCTCTAAAAAATCCATTCTGGGAATCTATTTTTTAAAATTAGTTCTATAATCTTAAAAATAAATTAAACAAATCTCAAATATTTGCAAAACTCATCGGTGTGACAAGCCGTAACATAACACTGGTCTACAAAAAAGAACTTTTTTTCTGATGCCGGGAATATTAAAGCTGTTTTTGAAACCTCCTGATTCCGAATATGGCATCCGTTTTTGCTCATCAGCTCTAGTTTTTAAGATATTCAAAAATAAAGTTTTTTTTACTTTTGACCTACCTTTTATACAATATGGTGCTATAAAAATGACTTAAAAATAAAAAACCTAACTACCCAAAGATTTTCCTATTCCTTAGGGTTCCAATAGATAGTGTATGTAGCCCCCTAAGTTAATTTTAAGGGGTACCTATAGGGTCCTAAAATTGAAAAAAGTCGAAAAATTGGTATTTTTTTTCAGAATTTAAAAAAAATATTTTTGAGTTTTCTAATTTGATAAAACTGGCTAATATACATTTTTTAGAACTTATTTGGACCGCTAAAAATATTTTTACTTTAAAACTGCACCTCTTTAGAGCAATTTTTTAGTTTTAAGGCAGAATTAGGGTCATTTCGCTCAAAAACGCTTGGTACCAATAATGGTGGTTGAAACGAATAAATTTCATATTTTTCAGAAGTACCGTAAAACGGGGTGAATCGGATCAATTTTGAAGTTTGAACTGCTGCCAAAAGTTTAATAAAAAACATTTTTGAATGCTTTGAAAACAATATTTCGAGTCCCAATTAATACTTTAAGAACCCGTTGAAAAAATTCAATTATCTTAAATGGTTTGTTTTATATAAATTTTTAAGTGCCGTGATCCGATTCACCCTTAATGCGGGGTGAATCGGATCACTGCCAGTTTTTGTGGAAAAAACGCAATTTTTAAGTCATAAAGTGATACAGGATCCTGAAATTAGCCTTCAAATAGTCTAATAAGGTAAAATGAATACATTTTACTAAATAATGAACATTTAAAAAAATAAAATATAAGGTTTTCAGAAAAGTTATGATACTTTTTACCAAAGTTTCATGTTTGAAAATTTGTTTTGAAAAACTGGTAATAATAGGTAGAGATTTCAAACGAAGGTTATTTTGGTTTATGTGTATCTAAGAGTATAATGTATGGTTTTGGAAATTCTGGTGGTATTATTTCTTTTGAAAATGGTGGTTAGAAAAGAAGACCGCAAATGACGATTTTCGTAATTTTTTTCGGCCGCTTTAAAAACTGTGAAGAATGCATTATTCATGGCTAATAAAAGTTTTGCTATATATTTACAATGTTTAAATTAAGATGTGTGAAAGATTTGAGATGATTTGATAAGTTTAAGATAGCAAATTTTGGCTGTAAAACTGCATATAACTGGTAATTTTCCATTGTTCTTTAACACTTAACTCGCTCCGTTGAGCAGCTGGTGTATGAAATAAAATCAACACAGATGTTTTTCTGAAATAAATTAATTATTAAAGCATTGAAAGTTTTCCATAACATTATTGTTTTATCTGTTTTCAGTTTCGAACAATAAGTGTTGCTTTTTTTGTGTTTTCATTTGTAGAAAACAATCGCTTCGTTCGCTTTACCGTAAGTTTAGCGAGTAGTGCAATTCTCAGAAGCTAAAAAATAATGCGCTCTTAAATATCGCACTGATCTCTGCACCTATATTTAAAGATAATTTAATATACGGCATATTAATAAACAGCTGGGTCTGTATGTACGTTTTCTTGTTGATTTTGATGTCGTTTTAGTGAAAATTTCTTTCGAATACTGAGAGAGGTTTTTAACAATAGATTTTATGTTTGAGATCAAAATTCCCCATCTAAAACTTATTGGTTAACCTTAAACCTTTGACACATTGATGTAAACATACAGCAAAACTTTTATTAGCCATGAATCATGCATTCTTTCCAGTTTTTGAAGCGGCCAAAAAATTTAACTAAAATCGTCATTTGATGTCTTCTTTTCTAAGCTCCATTTTGAAAAGAAATAATATCACCACAACTACCAAAACCATACATTATAATCTTAAATTCACATAAACCCAAATCCCTTTTGTTTGAAATATCCAACTATAACCAGTTTTTCAAAAAAAATGTTCAAACACGCATTTTTATGACTGATCCGATTCACCCCGCATCAGTAGTCGGAATGGACTTGTTTTACTAAAAAATTCAGCAAAAATCGGGATTACAATTTATTTAAAATTTGACTGCAAAGAAGCCTTTGGAAGATTCGGGACCACACGGGGGATACCAAAAATTGAGAAAAAAAAGTTATTTTTTTGGTTCAATAAGCAAAGTTTTGACAGCCACGTTTTTGTGACCTTTTTTGTATACAACTTCAAAGCCGTGGTAGACCTAAGATATTATCACAAAATAATTTTTGATGGCTGAAACAACTTCTGAACAATGCGTAGAATAAGTTAGAATTTATCCTGATTTTCTAACTCTAACACAATCCGAGCTATGATGGTTTAAAAAACTTTTTTCAAAAGTGATCCGTTTCACCCCGCTGATCCGATTCACCCCGTTTTACGGTAAGTCATCAAAAAAGATGTCCTTTGATGTAAAACTGAATTTCACATGCTAAAGATCAGTAAAACAGTAGAAGCTCCTCTCGAGCTTTCAAGCCCTAAAATTTGAAAAAATTGGAAAAATGCCTTTTTTCACTGATCAGTATCATATGAAATTTCAGTTTTACATCAAAGGACATCTTTTTTGATGACTTACTTCTGAAAAATTCGAAATTTATTCGCTTCAACCACCATTATTGGTACCAAGCGTTTTTGAGCGGAATGACCCTTATTATCGCCTTAAAACTAAAAAATAGCTCTAAAGAGGTGCAGTTTTCAAGTAAAAATATTTTTAGCGGTCTAAATAAACTCTAAAAAACATATTTTAGCCAGTTTTATCCAATTAGAAAACTCAAAAATATTTTTTTTTAAATTCTGAAAAAAAGACCAATTTTTCGACTTTTTTACAACATTAGGACCCTATAGGTACCCCTTAAAATTAACTTAGGGGGCTAAAACTTTATACATTATCTACTGGGATCCTAAGAAATAGGAAAATCCTTGGGTAGTTAGGTTTTTTATTTTTAAGTAATTTTTATAGCACCATATTGTATAAAAGGTAGGTCAAAAGTCAAAAAAACATAATTTTTGAATACTCTTAAAAAACTAGAGCTGATGAGCAAAAACGGATGCCATATTCGGAATCCGGAGGTCAAATATATGCAAAAACAGCTGTTACATTCTCGCCATCAAAATGAGTGTTGACCAGTGTAATCAATGCAAGTATAAGTGTGAAATTTCCTGTACATATTATAGTTTTAGGGGGGTGAACCACTTACCCCAGTGACCCACTTACCCCATGTAACCCTATATGTTACGGGCAAAGTGATTAATTGGGCATTAATAATGCCGGAGGCGGGAAAAGTGAAAAATTTTATTCATAAACGCCATTAAATTTATTACATTGCCCTCCTCCCCTTCGGGCATTATTAATAATGCCCGATTTATCACATTGCCCGGAACATTTACATATACATTTGTTTTGCTTTCTTATAGACAAGCGATTTATACATTAAGAATAACTATACAACAGTTGTGTGTAATTTTTGCAAAGCAGTTCTAAAGAATAAACATAGAATAATTTTTGGACAAAATTAAGAAATTAAAAACTTACACAGCTTCAATTTAAGTGAAACAAAACACATTCCTGTAAAAAAATTCCAAAGAGTTTCCGATTCTAAAACACTTTTAATGATTATAGTTTGGTAATGAAAACCTATATGTGGGTTAAGTTTTAACTATCAGAAAATTTGTTGTTTTTTTGTAAATGTTTAATTTCTCATTCTCGTGACTTTCAGGAGAAGGCCCGGTGAAGGATCCTGTGGAGTCTGTGCACAACCTTAACGCTGCAACTACAGCCGCTGCAGCAACCGCTGAGAAATCCGATGCGAACCAAAAGTGCCTTGCAGAGCCTAAGGTAAAAATAAAGGCAAGTGATCAATTTTGTATATATCTGTTCGTTTTATTAGATCTAAATCTCTTAGTAGAACTCTAATTATCCGAATTATATTCTTTCTTTTAAAGTAGTTTTTCTAACATATTAACATTCATACATTATTTAAATAGACCTTTTTCGAAAATATCCAATTTTTTATGATCCCAATGGCATCCAGTCCCTATTGATTTAAATAATCGGAGTTCTACTGTATTTCATTTATTTACACAAATATACTCATATTGGGACATACATAAATCCAAAGAATCCTACAACCTCCAAAATATAACGGGGGCAAAGAACTGACTCAGTTCTCGTTGTTGCAGGAACCGTCGGACCTTTCGTCGTCTCCCCGCTCAACGAGTCCCGAGAGTCCTCGATACTCCTCGACCACTTCTTCTGAATCGTCAGACACGCGAAGCTCAGTCTACCACGAGAAGACATCGCTTCACTCGCTGCATTCGCTGCACTCTTTGCACTCACTGCATTCGCTGCACTCGCTGCGCAGCACTCTCTCGATGTCCCGGAGCCAGCAACTGAGAGGTACACAGAAAGGTGGTTTGATTTTAACTTTCTCTCCATCACCCCCCTGCTGGTAGAGGACCCTCCTACCCCTTATTAGTGGCATTCGTTTCGGTTTGTATGATTGATCGGGCTTTGTGCTGATTCATATTCGAAAAGGGCATAAAAGTCATTTCTGGATCAACTTTTCTGCACGAGGTTAGCTGTTTGTATAATCAGGCTTTGTGCAACTTTGTGTTTTGAGGAATTTGAGTACCAGAGAATAACGCTAATGGCCGTATTCACCGCTAACCTGACCGACGGTTAACCGAGAGTTTAGCGGTGAATACCGCTGTTAATAATTTTCTCCAGTGAGCCGATGATATTTTACCTCAAAGTTAGGTGTATGATTCTGATTTGGCAATCGCAACCACACTACAGACAAACAATTAAATAATTCAACTTCAGATGTGAATTGTTAACTTATACGATTACGGTTCTTATTATTCTTTCGAATTGAAAGACTTTGATAATATATTTCTCCATAGGCGAAAGTGACCCAATGTGGGATACCACATTTACTATTCCAATTTAAGCTTACCTAAAAAATTAGTTTAAAATTCTAAAAGTGGTTTTGTATCGGAGTCCATTGGTTCGCACCACAGTCATCTTGATATTACATCGTTAGCTTTTCTTGTCATAATTGTGATAGAATATGATTTGGTAAAGAAGATAAGGACGTCCAATACTTTTGCTGGACTCTTCTTTATCTTATTTATTTTTAACTTTCCTTTCGATTTCAATGTGAATTATGTTTCTCTACTTTTAATCGTAATTTCTTTCAACCTCGAATTTTTAGTTAATTTCTCAAATTGCATATTATCTAAAACTTTGTCATCCATTATTGATGTTTATTATTGTTGGCTATGTCATATTGCAGATATTTTCGATTGGTACTTCAAAACATGTATATTGTTGAATACTTTTATCTTTGGAAAAAAAATTTTCTTTCTTATTTACGAATTCTTTCTCAACTTGAATGCTATTAGTTTTTCCCTTATTAAGTATTAATTATTTTGTTAAATTCCGTGTATTCCCTTCAATATTCTATTTTTTATAAATATATTATCTCACATATAAAATTATTTCCTTTTCATTTGAATAATGTTAACTGATCTATAAAATTTCATAACATAAATACTATTATTTTTTCAGTAAGTATACTGTTCTAATTAAGAAATTCTAACTTCTTCACCAACTTTTAGATATTTAGACCAATTTAGAATGGATTATTTGAAACACATATTCATATTTTTCTGTAGTCCCAGTGCCAGTATTAAAGACAATAATATATTCCTTTTGAAATCTCTAGAACTTAGATATTTTGTAACTATTTTATATACATTTCATAGTTCCAGTCTTTACTCTATTATGGTAATAAGACATTCCTGATAGACTTGTTTAAGTTTGTAAATATCTAGTTAATTTATACAGCTTGCAGTCTATTTAATTTTAAAAACTTTTATAGTGAATCAGAATACTGTTCCAGATCATTTAAATTTCGGTTTCTCTTTGCATTTGATAATTTAGGATTTTTCTTCTATTTAAGGAATTTAGAGTCTGAATTGTCAGTAGTTCAGTGGTTGTATTTGATGATTTATATAGTATTTAATTAAAGAGTATGATTTAACTAATTACATAGAATGCAAATCAATATTATCATGCATTGTATAAGATTTATACATTTGAAGGATCTATAGGAATTTGCTTTTATTTTGCTAAAATTTGCTATCCAATCTAAGTAAAGTATGTGCTTTCAGAGTATCCTACTAGTGGTAGAAAACCCCCTAGGTGGCAATGTAGTGGTTAGTATTCATATTTTATGGGTTTTGTTACAACTATTTATAAGAATGCTATTAAATTGTTTTGTCAAGTAATATGAGATCTGCCATTTGTACTTGATATTGAATACCTATAGTAGGAAATGTGAAATATCAATTTTTAGTGCTTCAATTCAAATTGCATATCTAAATTCCAATGAACTTATATTAAAAAAAATAGCCAATGATCCCTAAGATAAGTGTAATTAAATTTGAAAAACAAAATGTTTCAGAATAGTGAGCAATATGTTTTTTCTTTTTTGATTATAAAAAAATTAATCAAAAGTGATTTCTTGAATTCTATTCTAATCAAAGCATTATGAGAGCTTTATGCAAAATTTTTAATTAATTAAATAAGGATAAGGATATTTAGTTACCTGCATGATCTATATTAGGTATTCAATATTTAAAAATAATGAATCAGTTTTATAAAAATTTTATAAATGTGTTGCATGAAGCAATATTAAAAAAACTTAAAAGTATCAAAATTCATGAAACAAATATTTAACAATATTTAACAAATATTTTTTTGACAAATTAAAAGGATTTTATTTCTTAGAAATTTTTTAGAATAAAATTGAATTTCTTCTGTAAAATATTAAATTTTAAATTTATATCAATATATTTTAAAGATGATGACAGCTATAATAAATTATTCATTATCATTATCCTCATGGATTCATGCATCCTTAACAAATTATATTTTTCTTAAAAAAGTATTTAACCAGTTAGGGATTTAAACCAAACAAAACAAAAACTAAAATTAAAATTATCATAATTTAAATTCTTTAACTTTTTACTTTCAAATGAATGTATACGTGTTTAAGATGTTTATAACCTCGTAAGTCTGCTGCAATATGCTGTACTTGAAGATATTGTTTTTTTTCTGTATTTGGTGTATTTGTAAAACTTGAATTTATGTCCTTTCTAGGTCTGGAATACATAACAGTGAAACATTCACATCCAATTGTGCTCATTAACATTGAAAGTGGTGGATCTTGTCACCATGTTCCACCAGACTCATGACAGAGGGCTCAAACTGTAGCATTAGATTTATCATGTAAGTTGACTTGGTATAATAATCTTTCTGAAATATGAAATTAATTTTTTTACCTCACTAAGTGAGTATTTACCTCCTTTAAAAAAGTTTAATAATGTATAGAGAATATTACCAGTGTGAAGAGAGTTCAAGAATTTTCATAAGAAAATTTTATTTTATACTATATTCATAACTTCTAATATTTGTAGACATTTGAATCAGTATGCTTCACTATCAGGACTGTTTTCCTTGTCTATTTTATAAATGAGGTTTTTCCTACCCAAAATAGCTTACTTATTCACCTTCATAATTTCTGTATTCAATTTTACATCTTTTTAATGAAATAATTTTAAATATCTTAATATGTTTATATATTTTGCATTATGTCTCAGATTTTTAAATTATATACAACCATATAAATACGTAAAATTGAAAATAATAGCATTATACAGGTTGAGGCTTACTGGGACAGCCTTCGCTGGAAAGTAGGCTGTAGTGTAATAGGATGGGAATATAAATATATATAAGTGATTGGTATAAAGTATATGATGAATTAAAAATGTTTAAAGTTATCATTATTATTAATATTATTATTGTGAAAATTTCTTTTTTCTAGCGTTTCCCGTCCCCGAAAGACAGCTCACATTAAGATTCACTTGAGTGAATATCCTATGTAAGTTTCCGTTTGATTGTGAGACTGCATTTCTTTATGCATTGACTTAAAACGCACTGAATAAATAAAACACCTAGCTTTCTTAATTGAATTGTGAACTAAGTGCTTTTAAAATTTACAGTACAAAAGTCACTAAAACATATTTAACAGTTTAAGCTGATGTATAATTTTAAAAAAATGTATTTTTCACGTAAAACTTACAGAATAACTTTAAAAGAATCCTAATAAAAATATGGATCTTATATTTTTCAAGTAATTCTACCACCAATATTATATGGAAGAACTATATTTTTTAAGCAAAATCGTTGCTGTTTTAACATTTCAAGTTTAAAAAGTTATTAAAGTAAGACAGCTTATAAAAAAAATTACTTTTACTTTAGGCATTTAGGTAGGTTTTTTTTAAATACCTTTCAATATGTTCATCTATAAACGTAAGCATTAATAAAAATACCATTTATCTCAATAAGAACAACACAATTATTTCAAAACATGGACTTTTACAAACTAAACTGAACATGCGTGAAAACCTTTGCAACGTTGATTGCATTGTGATTTAGTTGAAAATGTGTTTTACGAGAAAAATGTAGGGTTGTAAATGTGATAATAAAATTTTAAGGTTTAGGAAAAAAGTGTTCATGTAGAGTTACGATCCAAATCCAAGAACACTTTATCACCATTCAAATTATACTTATTTTTAGTTTATGTTTGAAAATTGAAATATTTGGAAAAGAAAGTACATTAGGTTGGTCGGTTGGTGTGATAACGTGTAACACAACGTAGCGACGTCACACTCAACTTACTGATCTACTTCCTACGTCATAGTAACGTGGCCATATGGTCATCATAGCTGTAACACAATGCAATCTCTTTGTAAGAATGTCACGGACGAATAAAAAATTTGTACATGATATTTTATTTTTGAGTACATTTGGGCACATTTTCAAAAATGAGTGTATTCATGTTTTCAAATTTGAGTTAATTTGTATCGGAGCCTGTTTGAGTGCGTGACATACTCAGATTTGAGTAATTTTTACTCAGTTTTGAAACGGTAGTTTTAAGAGTGTATAAAATTAAATAAGTGTTAATCTCATTAACTCTCTTCTGCCCATAGTGGAAAAACTGCTACCATAAGTTTAGCTTCAATTTTTAGTATGTTATTAAGTTATTGCAGCAGTAGTTCCACCTTCAGGTGCTATATTTGATAAAATTCAGATTCTATTCCCAGTTTCAATTTAAAAAATTACAAAAAATACATTTTTTGACATTTTTATTTTATAAGGCCCAAAATCACATGACCAAATCACCATAGTTATTTCTTGTAGTGAACATTAGAAGGTTAATGTCGTTTAATTTCTTACTTCATATATACTCTATTCATTTTGTATATAGACCGCTGAAAATATTTCCTTCCATCACCACTGAATCAGTAACCATGGCAACTATCAACATTAATGTGACGAATTTTCACTATTTTCCCCACCTTACTTCCGCAAACCGGTAAAATATTAACATCTCCCAAAGAAGCGCCTTACATCTCAGCCTCAAGCCAGCCTCAACGTTAACGCTTTTGGCAAGGAGGAAAACAATATTCTTCAGCGGACTATTCTAAATGAACAGAGTATAAATGAAGAGCCCCATTGATTCTTCCTTCTGTTTTCTCAGAGCTATTCCACTATTTTAGCTTCGGTGTCTGCTCTCCTGGGCTAAACATCGAAAGATACTTTACCCGATCAAGTGCCTCTGGTTACGATGTTACACCAGTTACAACCTTGGACGTGAACTGGATTGAACCTGGAACGATTCCTGCAATCCTTGGTCGGCTCAATCGCTGGTGCCACACTACATATATTCACACTCAAGTAGAGACGATTTACTGAGAACAACTCGAGTCTTTTTGTTGTACGTGTGTCGATCTCGGTGCAAATGTTGTAGAGTATTGCATCACGAGGTTAGAGAAGACGGATTACTTCAGATCCATAGTTGCACTTTGAAATTCACTTTAACGTGTGTGTAGGATCCGATTCTTTGATACTTGATTGGATATTTTTTAACCAATCAAGAGTGTTTAGCTGGAAATCTTCTTTTTAGTAAAATTGTGTTTTGTTTTTATTCAGTTTAATTTAACTATTTATTAGAAAGAAAGCTTTAATTTATTTCTGTTCATCAGACATATTATTAAAGTACTGAATCATATTTAATTTCTATAGTGAAAAGGTTTTCAAAATAGTTGATGATAGTTCGGTGCTATTTATTTTCGTTTTTTTTTGCCTATTAGTTTAAGGCATTGATAATTTTATTTTAACGACTTTTTTCTTTAGGTGAATAACTGCTCAATATTTTATAAAAACATTATTTTTATCATCTATCTGTTGTATGAAACACCCTTAGTTACTTTTTAAAAATGATGTAGACTCTTTTATAGTAGAGTTTCAAAGTGCAAAATACATACAAAATTGTCCTAGGACGATTTTCATGCGAGGAAAAACTTCCTGAATGAAAATTAATATAGAATATATACATAATACATGTATGTATATATTTTATTTCATAGTTATCTAGTGTAAAATATTTGTAAAAAAGAGAATGTCTGATAAGATAGTTGAAAAGGCAAGTCAAAATGTATGTTGTTGATATTCAGAACCTGAATAAATCAGTTGAAGGAGAAAGTATCAGATAGACGGTGATATAATGTGCCAATACATAAAGTTTAATTATCTATGCATTCACAACTAATCTTTGTGAGGCCTTCTCTGTAAATACTTGTAAAATCTACAGTTGAGATCTAATAAGAAAATTTCACATGCTTGACCCTTGTTAAGTATATCACCTTACAACAAAATGCACATGTTTTTCTAAAATATATTCTTTTTCATACTTTGTTTCAAATATTTTTCCTCAGATTGCGTGTTACTAAGTTATGATTCTGTACATGTAAGTTACTCTATTCGATATCTATATTTGTTGTTGTTCTTAAAAATTTAAAAGAAATATTAAACTACTTGCAATTTACCCTAAGTGATACTTTTGTATTGCTTAAAATAATGAACAGTATTTTCGTATTGAGATGATGAAAACCTTTAAGTGCGATAAAGTGATTACGAAAGTGTATGTAAAAGATATTTCTCATTAATTGCATACTATATGAATTTGTTTGAGTAGTCTTATGAAAAATAATTTATCACTTCAAATTTATCATCGTCAGTATGGAAGATTGAAAAATATGTTGTTAATAATTTTAAAACAAAGCTAGGTAAATAATTATTAAGGATATGGAATTAAATAAATGGGAAGATGTTATCAAAAATAGAGAATGCTTTAAAATTTCTTTGGACTATTTATTCCTACTTTGAGTGAACTACTAATGTCGTATTTCATCCCTATCTGTTAATGTTTCTATAGTTTACAAAGCGAGGATTTTATTCAATATAGACCTTGCATTGTTAGTCGTGTATCTAAGCAATTTTCCGAGTTTTCGATTCAACTTTTGGATGTATGTGCAAGCGTAGTTGGTGAGAAAATAAGTAACAAAACACTGCCATTAACGAGAACCCCTTACACCAGCTAAGACATAGATTTTTAATTTTTAAACCTAAGGCGTAGAAATCAAACTGGAAATTCACACTCACAGGCTTCGAAGTTTTATATTGTCATGTAGAAACACGTAGATGTACAAATTTACTGATATATAGATGGTATTTCACGAACAGTTATTTTTTATATGATTACAGTTTTAAGAAAACCTTTAGATCAGTGGATCTTAAACTTTCGGTCGCCCGCGGCCCCCTATATGTAACTGGCAGACATTGCGGCCCCCAAGATTTTGAGCCAGAGCAGTAACCAAACTTGTTTCAAGGGGGGTATGACCCAGCGTTATTCCTAAGCTACCCCCAAATTTTTCTACAATTTGTTAACATTTTTCAATTACTTCAAGTAATAAAGGGAGTTTGGGGGTCTCCCCCAGAAAAAATTTTTGAAAATTTGCCTCAAAAAGAAAGTAATGTTTTAGTTCATTTTGACACAGCTTCTTATAAAACAAAGAATCTTCAAGGAAAAATTGTAAATCGGAATTAAAATTTAGAGGGGGCTGGGGATTCTTCCCCAGAAATTTTTTTGAAATTTGCTCCTTTAAACTAGTGTTTTATCTCATTTTGAATATATTTGGGAAACCCTAAAAGGTATCTTGAGTGTTCCCCAACGTTATTTGCGGACCCCGTAGGAAGGCGCTGCAGACCTCTAGGGGTGCGCAGACCACAGTTTAAGAACCGCTGCCTTAGATCATTCTCAATTTCTAAATGATTTTAAACAGATAGATTATTTTATTTTATTTTATTTCCCATTGCTTTTGATAGATTTTCATAATTTAGAAGTAGAATAAATGAAAATGCTACATGTTTAACGCTAACGTTTCATTCTATATTGAAAGTTTAAAACCATATAAACATCAAAACTATTATTATTATTATTATTGATTCTGTTTATTGTAACAAATTTTAAAATAGATGCATTTATGTAGTAGTGTTACTAATTTTTAAAAATTTATTATATTGTAGTTTGTTAAACATTCCGCGAGAGTTTATATCACTCATTTAAAAAAAAAGTAACCTGAGAAATGATCTACTTGAACTGATATCTAATAATGAAAGCTTTGGTCAAATCTGCTCACACTTGAATTTTATTCTAAGGCTTAGAATACCGTCCTAAATTAGTATTTAAAATATAATCTTAGCATTCAAATACGTGATGGCGATTTTTCTCAGATGAGTTGCTGTACATCTTTTACGAAATGAGGATTTGAAAAGTTTTAAAATTACCTGGCTATATTAAAACAAAAACTACGTAGTTAAACTTTTGTTAATGTATGATGAAGCTTTAACGGTAAAATCTATAAATATTTGAAGTATTCCCCCAAAACAGCAAACTGTAAAAGTAGAAACTTGCCTTATTTGGTGGTAGATGTACTGCAATTTGTATACCGTTACAGTATTGATGAAAATTTAATGCTACAGAATTTATCTGTTAATACGTCCATACTTTATAAAATTTTACATGTTTTAAACTAGTCTATTATGGATTCTCTAAATGAGTAAAATATATTGTGACACATATTAAATACAGATTAAATTTGCATTATATCAATGCTGTATTGTACTAAACAGGGTTTGGAATCGATAATTATGGAAAGCAAAGTTTTCTTTCAATCACCAACGTTTATTTTCTGAGTAATATATTTAATAAATAAATATATGTATGTACAGGGTGTCCCAAAAAAGACTGACACATTAAATTTTAAAAATCAATAGCTCAAAAACTAAAAAAGATAAAAATAAGCGGTTTTTTGAATTCTACTCTGAAGACCAAATAATTTTATGACACATATTTTCGTAAATCGTAGTTCAAAAATCCCCCTACACGTGGGAGCACTATTTTCCATTATCTCCTATGGGGAGATTGATACTTTTATGCCCTGTCGGGGGATTTGGGAACAATGATTTACGAAAATTTTTGTCATAAAATTCTTAGGTCTTATGAGTAGGATGCAATAAACCGCGTATGTTTATCTATTTTAGTTTTTTAATTAAAAATTTTTAAAATGTGTCAGTCTTTTTTGGGACACCCTGTATTTGCAATTCTCATGGAAAATCGATAGTTTTTCGAATTAAAAAAACCTCATTTATTTGTTTTGGAAACTATCTGGTGAAGTATGTTTTTATCGAACAAAATTTTTCGTAGACTTTACTAACTACCGATAAATCTATAGTTATATTTATTTATTGATTCATCCACCATGAAGATTAAAAATCCCTTTAAATGGTAGGTCAATATAAAACACACCGAGTAAAATAAAAAATACATAATACAAGTGCGATATAAAATACACACAATACAGAAAATTATTAAACATATATATACATGAATTTTATTTTTGATCACATGAATTAACTAATCATTATTATTCTAACAAAATCGTATATATTAATCCCAGGTAGCACTGGAACATCAATCAATATTGGAGAACATTGATTAATAATTAATTAATTTTTGAAAACAAGATCAAAACATTCTAAACAACACTATTTCAATGAAATAAATCTGACAAAATAAAATAGAGTACCTTTCTTTTGATATAATTTTTTAATGTTTGAGAAACAATATTTGTCAGTAAAAACAAGTAATTTCGTGAATATTGGCCAATATTATAAATTATTGCTTACGTCATTTGTCGGTGTTTAGAGGCTACCTGATCAGTTATTCTAATTTTAATCAAATAAAAAATAATATTCAAGATCAAATTGAATAAACAAACTGGACTTGAATTTTAAAGTCGTTTATAAAATACAATTACCAACATAGCTTTTTGAGGAAAACTTGATTATCGAATTCCGACCCTGGAACTGCATGCTTCTGTTTGAAAGGGGATTTATGGTGACAGAGAATGCCTCACTGTTTTGAATCTTGAGCCCAAAGCGTGGTGTGATAGCTTTTCTTTTCTTGCTGGTTTCATGTCACATTTCTGAACCTAGCTAGTTTTAAAATACGATCTATAATAGTTTTCAGTGGAAGGTGCTCTGTACGATCTATAAAACCATCACGAACCTCTCATTTCCTCTTGATTAGTTGATTTAGATCGTTGTTAATCTCGATTTATTACGTGGAGAATTTTTGTAAAGTACGGGTATCATTGTATCTAACTTCAATGTTCTCGGTCAACATATGTATGCAACTATTTCGATTCCATAGGAAAACATACTAATGCGTTGAAAAAAAAGCAAAACATTTACGTTTTTTGTAGATATGTAAAATGCATTAAAGTATTTAAGGATGTAGTATTTTCTTTTGTGTGTGCTTTTTCAGTAAGTGATTTCTTTCTCTGTTTAAACCAAGGTGTAAATTAATAGGGTTGCGTGTTTTGAGCGGACATCTAAAAATCGTGCACTGAGCGGACATTGATTAAAAATCGAGATCTGCCGCCCCCCTTCCTAAGCCCCCTGTCCAAACTAGTTTTGGGTACGATCAGTAACAGTGACGATTCAGAAAAAAGGGGACTCGGTACTCTTTATCCCTTTATTTACCGACGGTACTTACAAGTACCGCCAAATTTAAAATTACATAGAATAACCATCCTTGCGAATATATTGACGATAATTTGCAGGAACACTCTTTCAGTTATCCTCTTCCAGGATAAAAAGCAGCGAAGGTTCTATGATGAGTATTTTAGCGGGAAATGCGAATAGATTTAACTGAAGTTGTAAGTTTAGCTGACATTTCGATCGGATTCACATGATTGTCATTTTTGTTCCTGCAAAAAAAGTAGTTAAAGTCAAAAGTTAAGTGTATTATTTTTTAAGACTTATTACTGCGATAAAAAAAGCTATGTTTTTCTTGTATTGTGAGAATATTTTAGCACTCCGTGTACTGACAGTACCCAAAAGTATCAATTTAAGTAATTGGCTCTAGCGGATTCAATTTTCGAAAGATGATTATTTTATTTATGTACATCCCTTAATTTTCAATTTAGTGACTCAAAAAAAGTATTTGCACGAAAAAAATTGCAGCGAATCTTAAAATGCGGTAAATAAAGGGTTAATGTTACACAAAACACGCAAATCACACTAAAAGAGCATTAAAATAGCCAATATCAATACAAATAGCATAACTTACCGATTCGATCTCAATTTTTTATCAATGTCCGCTCAGAATACGAATTTTAGATGTCCGCTAAGTGCAAGACACCATTAAGAGAGGAAGGTGCTGAAGAAACTTAAAGAAAATTCAAGAAGTACACTGTTTGAAAAATTCTTTCTTCAAATAACGGAAATTAACTGGCACTTATTTACTGTACTTCTACTTTCGATCAAATGCGAGAAACTTTCCGTTATTTGAAGAAGCTTGATAATTCTTTTAGATTAGTTACAGGAGGGGGAGCGGCTTTTATATCAAAATTGTATAACTGTAATAATTCATAACCCTTAATGGCATTTTAAACGTCACCGGCCAAACATATTATATACCTAATTCACAATTTACATGGCCAAGGGAGAAATATACTTCCCACCAACTTCATTAATTTTTAAATGTTGATGTGAAGCTATTTTCCGTTTATGCTCCTAAAGCACACGAGAAGAGCATGCGTTTGTACAGCTTGCAATGTCCCATTATGTGGTAGATTCCTGTTTTCTGAAACTCCATCTAAAGTAATGTGTATTCTTAAATATTTTCGAATTCAAATTATATCTCTTGTAATAAGGAAGTTGCATGTGTCAGATTTTCAAAAACAAACAAGTGTTCCGTATGGTTTTTTGTATGGTAAAATGAAATATCTAGTCAATTTTTCAAAAAAATGTACAGGTAATTAAATATTTTAATTTAAAAGTCGAGAAAAAAACACGTGATTGAAAACGCTTATTGTTTAAAGATGTCAACAATCATACCATCAACTCCGTTGCTTTCCAACAATGTTTATCGTATGATGACGTTAACATACGATAATCCCAAATTCTTGGCGTTTTCGCACGCTTTTAAAAAGTGGATTTTTGTTAATTTCTTTGGGAATCAAAAAATTTTTGGATCGGCCTCAAATTTTGGGTAGTTGCTTATTTTTGCAAGAAGAATCGATTAAAAAATATAAAAAATCATGCAACTTCCTCATTCCTTCTGTAGATTTTAATATTTGAAAATAAGGTTTTATAAATATCATGCAATGCGATATAAACAGAAATGCAATATAATAAGATGTCCTACCTTTGAATAGCTCCCAGTGGGCGGTGAGAAATATACTTCAGACAAAAAAAACGATCTTGAAAAAATCAGATTAATTTTAGGCAGTAAGCTAAATTAATTTATTTTTATAAATCAATCTCAATTCAAGGAAACTATCAATCAAGTACACAAGAACTTCATTTAGAAACAAACGCTACTGATTAAATACTGAATTTATTCACCAGTTTTAGTCTTTCAGAAATAATTATAAGACTGCTTTATTCAACGCTGTATAAACTGTATAATCTAATAGACTTTTACAAAATACAAAAACTGGTGACTACTTTCAACGTCCCTTCATTTGGAAAACGGTGTTCATGCTTAGTTAGAGAAAATATTGTTTATAGTCTATTTAGAATAGGTGGCTGAAACAGGATCAAAAAGGCTCAATAACGTTCATCCCACAACTTCAGTGACCGATTTTTTACAGTATTTTAACTACTTCTGTTTCAAATAACTATAGCCTTTTCATTTAGAATAGGCCACTGAGACTTAGTGTATTAGAAGCTGTTTGGATGCGTAGGTTCTTTTAGATAAATAATGATGATTCAGGTGGTTGAAAATAATCTGAGATTTATTCAGGCACATAAATCAGTGATGATGAAGTAAGTATGGTATATACAGATGGGGATACTGGTGATGGTGCAAGACGAAGAGTTCCTCGTTGGGCTCGATTGTCGTGGCGTGGATTCTGCGTGCTGTTTGAGGTGCAGATCGAAGAGAAGATTCTCCATCTACGTGCTGTTAGAAATGTCTTGCCGAGTTGCAAGCGAAGAGAAGTAGTCGTAATTCGGGGAGTTGTTTCCTGCTTTATTTCCTCTAGCATGCAGGCCCGCAGTCTTGTTTCTGTGACGTTCGCTTGAAATGAAATGCTGCGAATGAAAGGGGGCGGGGCCATCAAGGCGGTCTCGAACAGAAGCAGTTACTATTGTGTAATTATTATCAAAAAATATCTTGTGCGATGACAAGGCCTAAACAGAAGTAGTCAAAATACTGTCAAAGAATAGGTCACTGAAGTTGTGTGATGAGCGGTATTAAGCGTTATTTTTGATCTGCTACAGGCACCTATTCTAATTGAACAAACTATAGTAATAAAATAGTAGTAAAATCATGAACCTTAAATTTTTAGTTCTTATCTTCTTAATTTTCGCAATGAAGCAGATATACTTCATTTATCAAATGTTTTTTTTTATTATATCATTCATTGCTATTTGGTGAAATGGAGTAAAATAGGTAATATTTAATGGTTAACTAAATAAATATTAATGATGATACATCCTCCAAATACTCGGGTTCTGTTTGGAAATATTTTCTTTAATTTACTAAAGCTTTTTCATAAAAATCTTATTTGAAATGTCAGAGGGTGAAGACCTTCTTAAAATTCAAGGTAAGTTATATATGTAGAGCAGTTTCCGTTTCTCTAATATGAAAATATCTGAAGAAAGATTGAAACAAGTGATTTTTTTATATTTATTTCAAAATAACGACATTAACATATTATTCATAATTAATATTTGAAGCATGATTAAATTATTCTGAGTTATTTATTGCTTTTATGCGAACAGTAATACGTCATATGAATCGTCAGTTTGAAGAAGGGAATAAGTCCAAAAAATGACAAATTGACTTTTTGTGTTCAAAACAATCTCTAAGCTTTGCTCTACACATGGGTGAAAAGAGGGGAGCAATAACTAACCCCTATAGGGAGATATCGACCCTTGAAGTTGTGAAATTGATGTCCATTCATTGTATTTTTTAAGCTAATTTGGAATTAAAGTTAATTTTTCTTTCTCTTCATATTCTTTGTGCTGTAAACTAAGTTAAAATAAAATTTTCTTTTCATTTCAATGTTTTTCAAACTTTTTTTTATGTAGGGAATGTTTGACTCCATTCATATTCACTCACTCCATTGATACTGCTTTAATAACCCAGTTTCACTATAATTTTGAATTTCATTTGTCTTATTCTTTTTATTTCACCCTTTTTTGGTGTAAACTAAGGAGAAATATAATTTAAATGTGATTTTAAGGGTTTTTAAAGATTTTTTCATCAGAAAAATTTCATAAGGTGGAAGAAGGGAATAAGTCCATCAACTTATTTTGGCTGTAAAATATTTTTGAATACACTTATATTTGTTTTGATGATTGCTCTGTTTTCTAAATAGGGTTCTGAACTTTCAGTAAAAATTTGGAGGTTATACAATGAAAATTCCATTACTTATACAGTTTTTTTCGATTTTCTCAAAACTTGATTTTTGGACTTATTCCCTTCTTCAAACAGACGATTCATATGTACTTTAACTTCCATAACAAGCCCTATTTTTATCTTTAATAACCCATCTTAATAATATATAAAATATTTAAAGAAAAAACGTAATTAACTATATAGGCAAATATTTCTCTCTTTTACCAATTCAATAAGGGGGATGTCATCATGAAATAAAACTAATAAACTGAATCATCAGATTGAAAAAGGAAAGAGCCCAAAAACCAAGGTTTGAGAAAGGCGGGGATAAAAAAATATATAAGTAATGGATTTTCGGTTGCATAAAATTTTGACTTAGACATTTAGTTTCCTATTAGAATACAGAACCCTATTTAGAACCCGATTTAGAATACAGAATAATCATAAAATATAAGTATTATGATGAAATACATTTTACAATTGAAAAAGGTTGTGGACTTGTTCACTTCTTCAACCTTATGAAATTTTAGCTGAAAAAAATCTATCTTAAAATCCCTTAAATCGACATTCAATTTGAATCGTCAGTTTGAAAAAGGGAATAAGTCCGAAACAAAGTTTTGAGAAAATCAAGAAAAAAAATGAAATTTTCAATGTATAAGCATCAAATAATGTGTACTTGAAATCCAGAAACTTATTTAAAGTATTGAATTATCAACGAAAAATAAATAATCAATACAAATAAAATCACCGAAAAGACAAATAAAATTGTTATGAAACTGGAGTATATGTTTAGAGATCCAGACATTCACTGTAGTATACGGTAAAAACACAAAAAATATACAGTAAGAGTATTTCATCCTTTTATTAGATAAAAGAATAAAAAAGAGAAAGAGAAATAAGTGTAATAAAACTGGCAAACTTAGAACACACACATCTATTAATTATCTTCTTACAAAACACTGATCCATCCAATAAGCAGTACCAGCATTTCTTAAAAACAGAAAAAGTCTTTTTTTCAGCAAAAGGAAATATAAATCATAATTCAAAAATCGATATGGCAAGTTTTAAAAAAATTAGTTTATTCCATAGAGTTAGTACTAATATAGAGACAGCTTAAACATCTGCTCCGCTGTTCTAAGCGTGACCAGTCTCCCGGTTTCGCTCTGCCACTCACACTTGACTTTTTGAACCAACTTGGCCACTAAATCCCTCTTTTGGCGTTTTCGGTTTTTCGCGTGGCTTCACTCGTAAAGAAATTACGTCAAAAACGCCCGCCAAGCTCATACCGCCAAGCGCCAAGCTTTGCCAACTTCCAGTTCCTACCTCGACCACTAAATCAGCAATTTTCTCCCTAAATACTTGTTTAAACGAATCGGAAATGACTCGTATCGAATCAGGAGGGTTCATATTATATAGTGTGAAGCTTTTTTTAAAGAAACTCCCCCCGCAACATTATAAAAATACAGTTTAAAATTTTTTTTTCCGAATCCGCGGAATTTAAAAAAATTACAGGTAAAAAACTAATTGAGATAGAGAAATTTTTTCTTCACTGAACGATTCGTTATTGCTTTTTCTCGAGTTTCAAATTGTCGGTTTCTTTTTTTCGTCATTTTTCTGGGAAGAAGAGCAGTTTTTATACCTCAAATTCCACCCGCCTACGGGAGCTCCCATGTTAAAAATTTACTTCCGCCACTCACACAGGTCCGACTCTTTTCGGCATGCAGGGTTGCCTTACCGAGAAGAGTAAGCTGTCTCTATATTTGTACTAACTCTATGGTTTATTCAATATTTTAAAATAAAAACCAACAGTCAATTTGCCGTTGTTTAGGATTGAATGACGTCAGAACTCTTTACGTCTATCTTTCACACTTGACTTTTTTGTGCCCTTTCAAATAATGACCAACTTTATAAAGCCTCAAAAATTCAATTTTGGCTTTATAAAGCCAAACTTTGAAATTAAATTAACCTTCCAGCGGGCGGTCGTATGTAGGAGATACTTAGGTTGGATTTGAACATCTAATGGTTCAAATATATTTAACCCGGGAGCAGTTGCACCTATGAAACGAACGCGGGAACTCGCGGGTGGGTATGTGATACCCAGGGATGGATTCTAGCGTTTTCGCACTTAACCTGCTTGGTTTTACAAAAAATATTACTTTAAATAAGACACAAACAATAAACTATCATTTGTGTATCTTAAATGAATTTAATTTACTCACATTTATTCGTGCAATCCTTACAAATTGGAGTTCTGTGTTCCATACAAATATATTTCTGAGACCTTTCACATTAGCGTTTTATTTTCAATTCCCTCTTGCTAAAGCAATCTTTTGCTAAAGCAAACATCTTTTGTATCCCGTTTTCCCACAATTTTGGCATTGTTTCCTTCTTCTGATGACGTATCAAAAGCATTTTTTGATTGCGCTTTAGTAGGCGCTCGATAATCACTTGTATTTTCAGGGATTTTATTTATAATATTTTTCACCGCCACTCTCTGACGTTGGTTCTAAACTTCTCTTTCATCCATTTTGTTCCACTTTTACCGAGGTAATATTCTCCATTTTCCGGAGAATTGAGACTTTCTGAGTTTTCTTCATCAATTTCATCACACATTCTTCAGCCACTTCAATTTACTCATCGCATTGAACATCATAAACTCAATTGTCTTCTTAATTTTCACTAAATAATCAAAATCATCGGTAAAAACTGTCTCAAGCAAAGAACGAAGCTGCCATACCGACCAATCGAACGGAATCCATAGCCAAAACTTGACACCTCTACCGGCACGCGCGCGGGTATCTCATACCCAAAAGCCTCGATTCCCGGAAACCGCGTATTCCTGATTTCTTATCTAACCTTGAAACTTGAAGAATGTGACCTTGAAATCAGCTACACGAGACCCCACACGTTTTGAAAAAAAGGGGGAACGCTATGAGACTAAGAATGCGCGCCTGGGTATGAGATACCCAGTGCGAGTGCTCCCGGGTTAAATGAAACGTACTCATTTTAACCATAAAGGGATCACAGCTGTTTAAAACTTGTTTTAGTTAAAAATATACATTTCCGATTGCGTATATAGGAGATACAAGCTTCCTTTTCTTTCTCTCTAAAAAGCGTGCCTACTGGAAGTTTGAAAAATAAATAATCACCGTAAACAAAAAATTTTGAGCGTATATTCCTCCCCTAGGTACCTCTATCGATTAGAAAAACACTGGAATTACCCATTAAACCCTCCGAGGTGTATACCCGTTAAACTTTCAGCAGCAATCTTCATAACCGCCGGAAAAGAACCGCCGAAACAGAATAACTCCCCATCGATCCATTCTATCCAAAAAAACACCTCGAACAAACCAATTCTTCCAGCGACCACACCGGCACAATGGCTGTCACCTCCCCAAACCAACCCAACAGTCCACCCCACCTGTTACAACCCACAGAACGGCGGATCATCATTGTATTCCCCTCCCAAAACCATCATTATTATTATTATTATTCCGGACAGCGGTCATGGCGTGGTCAGCAGGTCCAGAATATCGGTCACTGGGTGCATTTTTCTTGGCGATAAGAAAAGGGTGGTCACTGGTGCATGCTTCGGTGGTTGTCCGTTGGAAATGCCATTAAAGCCGTCCGTAGTGAGACTGGATGTTCCTGCATGGATGGATGTTGTTGTTGAGGGAGCAGTTAGTTACCTATGTGGAAGGAGGTGGGGATTTTTTAGGGATTTATTTGCGATAAGGAGGTGGATGAGGGATTGTGTTCAGTAGATATTTCGTTAATATTCTTTGAAATTTTGCTTGTATGGATGATTTTGGTGGAAACATTTGGACGTAAGGAGATACATTCAAACCTGCTTTTGTGCTTGTGTGGTATTTTTTTCTACGATTTTTTTGTGTGTCTGGTATATAAAAATTGCAGTAAAAAAGACCGTACAAATGAAAAATCGCACAAAAAAGGACCGCACAAAAACAGGTTCGAGTGTACATTTTCATGATACAACAAAATCAGAAAATAAGGTACTTGCCTAATCAGTTTCTTATGAATAAGTATTGTAGAATGAAATATACATAGGGTGTTTCAAAAGTATGTTTCGCTGCTTTTATTTTGAACCTTGGCAGGTGATCCCGGAGAATCCATTAAAAGGACTTAAAAAAGTTTAAAAAATTAATTAAAAAACTATAGGAGATAGAGAAAAAACCTTAACCCATTAACGCCCAAATAATTTTCGATCAAAGAAGAAAACTCGAACTTTAACCCATACCTGTTACAAAATAAGAGAAGCAAACGCAAAAAACACAGGGTATTAGAATTGAGGGATGTTTTCTCTTGCCATATGTGCAGTTTGTTTACTGTTGGGTGAATTTCAGGTAATTTAAGAGAACATTTATGACTCTATATTTAGCGATCTAGAAATAGATCACTGGGGGGCGCTAATGGGTTAATGAGAGTATTGTTGTCAACTTTATGAAGAACTCGCAGAAAAAAAAAGTTTCATGAAAATAACTTGAATATTCGCAGAGATATTAGCATGTGAAAATAGCACTTGTTCAGACCTCAAAAAAGAAAAAAAATCGCAAATTTGTTTTTCTTTATTTTTTGATTAAATTTTGCCTTTATTCAACTAAAAACACAAAAATATGCAATAACACTGAAAAAATTGCAAATTTGCGAACTTTTTCTCTTTTGAGGCTTGAAAAAGTTCTATTTTCACATGCTAATATCTCCGCGGATGTTCAAGTTATTTTTATGAAATTTTTTTCTGTGAGTTCTTCATAACGTTGGCAACAATAATCTCACTGAGGTTTTTGCTCTATCTCCTATGGTTTTTAAATTATTTTTTTCAAACTTTTTATTTCACCGCTAGGGGAGCTGTAAGTCATCTCAATGGATTCTCCAGTGTCACTTAACTAGGGGTAGACCTTACTTCCGTGACCCAAGGACACGTTGGTTCCAAATAAAAGCCGCGAAGCGGACTTTTGCAACACCGTGTATAATATATATATAGTCAAGTCCAGCCAGAGTCTGCACAGGCAGATCCTTTGTAAATTAATTATCCCCCAAAGAACTACAGAACCTACCTATACGACCCATAGTTTTGGGGAAAATTGCGAAATAAAAAGTTATAACGTCCTATCCGATTTACGCCAAAACGGTTTATGGGAAACGTGAAGAGAGTAACTGAGAAAAGATGTTAAAATATTCTCTTCGCATGCACTCCCACGCCGTGGAGCGAAATAACTAACGTTTTATCGGATACGACGTCATATTTTTCAAAAAATAAAAGTCGAGTCATCGAGAAATATATTTTTCCGGCAAAACTATTGAAAATCTATGTATATCATCAATCTATCTATTATTATGCTTCATAATTCGGATCAACTGAATCAAAAAACAGATACCTATTTAACCAAATTTTTGTAACTTATTGAAGCTATGACACATGATATTCCCTCCTAGACAAAGCAACTACATTTTAAAATGAGTTTTAGGGCGACGTGAATGGCTACATCAAAACTGTCGCCCGTGTCGTGAAGCATATTCATGTTGAACGTACAGCCTTCCCCTACACGCTGGATTATTCCCTTTAACCCAATCCGTCACTCTTTTACGACTCAGAGAGCTTCCCCACTCTTTCAGAATCTTCCCCACCACTTTCCACTATAATGAGTATCTCATTTATCCAAAGCAGGGTACACTAGTATCCCCTTTACCAAGGAACACAGTGTGAAATTGCATATATTCGCCTAAATTCCTAATCTCGAGCAGGTATCCCGCCTATTAAGACTGCAATTCCAACTCGGCTTAAACGTCCCCAAGACCTTAAAACTTAAACCTCGAAAATTTATGATAATTGCATTGTTTCGGTTAACTACTCCTGGCGAGCACGTTCCATTAGCATTCTCTGGTTTGCACTCACTTCATTAACTGTCAACCGCAGGCCGCGCGAAAAATGTCCTCGAGTTGTGATGTCTCTTTGCTTCTTGGGAACTACTTAGGGGTGAGTTGGCAAATCAAGATATCTTTCTGGCCTCGGGAATATTGCCACGCGTAATTACGAAGGTAGTTTTGTCGTCGAGGAATGGGACTGTATAAAGGGGATAGTTTAGGCTCCGGAGGAGTTTTAAGATCGCGATTAGTATTCTTAAAAGTTTTGTGGAAGCGTCTGCTTTGGACGATTTTTGTATTATTAGTAGTGCGAAGTGTCCTGGGGATTATTTTGGGAGTTAATCCTGTGAACATTGAGTGTCATGTGTAAGTTATCTTCTAATATTTTCAATGGTTTAAACGGTATTGTTTGACAACCTACAAGTCTGGTCTGAAACAAAAATATGAAAGACAAAACACTAGGTATACTAAAGAATTACTTGGTTCAATATTAAAATTTAATTAAGGAATCAGTTTGATTAAATTATTGATAAGTTAGAGTTAATAAATAAAAAAAAACTTTTAAAAGAGTGATATGTGACGTATTTTTGAAAAGTTGGTCGGCGTTTTTTCTGCTGTTTTTTATAATGTTATTAAAGTGAATTAAGTTCAGTGACCTGGGTTTTGTGAGAATTGCGAAGCAATCCAAAAGGTACTGCGTAAGCAGCTCCCACAGGGGTTGGTGAGCGATAGCGAGCAGAGGGAAGTAGCTCCCTTATGGAAGAAATAAGAATTTTAATAATAAGGAATAGTAATTTTTCAATTAGAAGAATAAATTCTGCATCTGTGATAAATCTTTCCTTTTCTGGAGACTTACCTAATTCAATAAATATAAAAAAAATCATTGAGAATATTTTTGATTTATTTACTCGATCTATTCTACGAAATTAAATTAAAACTTTTTTTAAGAATAAAATAATTATATTGTTACTTTAAGATAAAATAATTTATGACTGTGGTAGGAGTAATAAATAGTTTATCTCTTTATAAAGAATTAAGCAAGGAATAATTTTTTACACTTGTAATTCAAAGTTTCAAAATAGTTTCTTACTCATTTTCATATATTTTATATCTATCTTCATAATTCGATCTTCTGTTCTCCAGTTCCTTGTAATTCAAATCCCTCGATGTCATAGTTTTAAAATTTTTAGATAAATTTTTAACTTTTAAGAGAAATAAAAGTTATAATACCAAAATATTATACACACCAAAAACTAGTGAATAGTAAATACATATTATATTATTAACTTTATGTATATAAATTTTAATTAAACGAGCAAAAACAGTATTACATTATTTTTCAATCTTCGTGAAATCTCAAGAAGAGTAAAATACACATTTTTTTCTTTTCGATAATTTTGCAATTATAATTTTCATTAGAAAACAGTAATGATAGATCTGGTTAGTTTTAACTCATTTTTACAATGGTTAGAAACCATTAATGTTTAAACAAAAAATTTAAATATACAACTTTCTGATATCACATTATTGCCTTAACTTTTCCGTTTTTATCCTAATTTCCCCTTGGCGTCACATGTTTTTTTTCACATATTTTTTTATTAATTTCATATTTTTTTACATATTGGTAAATAAAGATTGTTGTTGTTTTACACGGTATAAATAGAAAAAAAAGTAATGATATACGTGGTTAAGTTTTGGCTCAATTTTAATGGTTTCTATTAAAAAATGTAAGACATAACTCTACACTTGTTCAAAACATTACAAGATCACTAGTCAACCTGTTCCCAAAACCTGTTCCTGTTACTTTACCTATACATTTCAGCTCTTAAGTTTTACGGCACTCAATAAATAACAGAGATGCGGCAGTTTGTATAGAAAACTTCAGAATTTTCGGTTGGATTGGCCCCAATGATGAGCATCTGGGAAAAAGTAGAAAACTCGTAAAAATATACGGCAGCAACTTTCTTTTCTTTAGGTAAAAGGAAGTCGGTACTGAGGAAGCGACTTTGGCTTGGCATCAATCAAGACATAGAAGCCTTATTATAGAAGCTTTTTCCAAAAAGGCTGCCTTATGTGTAACATCTTATGTTAGCTAGATACACTGAAGTTTATTTTTCCGTAACTATTCTTTGCGTACACGTGGTGTTTCAGGTTAATAAAATTTTTTTATGATAGATGCAAGGGAAACTTTTTGTGGCAGTTGAGTAAATTTTTAACTTTTACCGTCTAAAAATTTTATTGATGTGTATGTAAATAGAAATTTGTAATTCTCTATTTTGTATGAAAATGGCAAGATTGATGCAAATAACCAATTCTTCAATTAGTCTTTCTATTTAATAAACTTAAATTTTGTTATCTTACATTTTAAACTTATATCTTTAATTCATATTTTATTTGCTTGAAAACTTATAAAAGTTTAAGATCTTTGCAGTTAAGTTTAATTTTTTATGAAACGTTTTTTTATATTAAAATATTTTTTTTCATAAAATTTTGCTCAAACACGCAGCATAGTATAGGAGAAAGTAATATAATATCATACAAAATAAAATGAAGCTTTTACTGATGCTGGTTCTTGGCATTCCCATTTTTATCTTTAACGAGTACTTAAGTTTCAAATATTTTTTTTCAGCTTAAGTTAGAGCACAATAGAATAAAACACAACTTTACCTTATTATAATTTTTTTATAATTTCTTTTCGTAATTTTTTAAAGTAAGAGGATTTATTACAGAGGTAATTACCGACCCATTGAAAAAAAATTATCGACGTAATATTCTTTCAAAAGCTTATAAAAAACAGTAAATCTCTTTACAATAATGAGTTACAGAAACAGATTACTTTAACTACAAGTTTTCAAACTATGAAAGCTTATCAGATGCTTTAAGCTAGCTGAAACTGCTAGCTCATATAGTTTCGAATTTCCACTACGTTTTTTTAATCATGGAAATTGCTCGACGATTGAATACCTTTTTAATTCAAACACATAAGCGGCTTTCATACCTAAATGCTTCTACTTAAAAAAGCCATTCATTTAAAAAAGAACCGCCATCATAAAAGTACAAACAGGCCGATTCGAAGTTAAGAAAAAGTTCTCCCAAGAAACACGGATATTAAAAAGAAAAAAAATGTTAAAATATATTTATAGCTTGCGTCATAATCAGTTGCGTACTAGTTCTGTTTTAAATGCAAATCCTTTCTGCAAATGTTTTGCATATGAGTAACGACGCGTTATGAATTCGAATAAGAACAAATTCCTCTCCCTCCGCTGCTTATTCGCTCATTTTATTAACCCATTCTAAAAACGCATTTATTCTCGGGCACATTAAAGAACGGAACGGGGGAGCCAGAGATAAGTGGAGGGAGAGACCGGCCTGGAAAAACGCGTGCGTAATTTATTGCCTTTTTTGCTGCGAGTGAGAAAATGTTTCCTTTAATAACAATAACAGAAAAAAAGGGGAAAAAGGAAAGGCCGCTTTTTAAAAACACGCTTTGAGTCTAATTTAAGAATTCCGCCCAATTTACTCCACACTCGCTACGCTTATCTTCGATTAACACTCCCCTTTTCATGCGGGATTAAAACGAACAAAAACCCCACTCTCAAATGAAGTGGGCAAAAAAAAAAGCTGCTGCTGTACGAAATTAAAGAAAAGCCGAGGCGTGGCGGTGGGGTTCTTTTGCGAGAAACTTCCTCCCCCCCGTCTAATTATTTTTAAGCGAGCCCTAATCTTGTTAGTGTGTGTTGTATGTGGAACACAGATGCAGAGGTGTCGATATAGAGTGGGATATGTGCGTTGGCAGTTTTGCGAATATCCCCTGTTTACACCACTCGACGGTGATGAATCGCACACGATTATAGGAGAGTTTGGGAAAGCGTTAAATTTAATAAAGTTTGGATGTTGTTGCGAGTTTATGTATTGGTGAGTTAAAAAGCCTAATACTATACGAAAAAAATATTTTTTAAGTGATCTCTTTAACATTTTTAATTTACATATTAATTTATGTATGTTTAACTTCTTTTCGAAATCCTTTAAAAAGGTAACTGCAACATTCCCCTTCAGAGTTTACATAAACCTCTTTAAAGAGACCTCTGACACGGTACGATTCAATATAAAAAAAAGTTGTATCTAGATAATAAGTAAGGTGGGGGGGGGGTTTCGAATACTATTTAAAAAATAATATACATTTTTAAGTTCATGCACTGTAAAAAATCGTCTTCTTACACTAAATTTTCTATTGCTTTAGGCGAAAGTTTGCAACCCTAAGAAAAATTTTGATTTAATAAAATCACCACTAAAAAATAAATTTTAAAACCAAGTATATTATGTGCTCGTACAAATACATGTGATAAAATCTCGTGATCATTTTTGTTACACGGGACTTTATCTTTACAACAAAATATCATAGCAATTTAAACTGAATTACAAAATTCAGTTACATAGGATATTCGATTCTTTGAATTGTTGAAAAAACAAAAATAACGTGTTACAAAAAATAAAGCATGCAATGACATATTAATCTCACAAGGGAATACTATCAATCATTACAGATAATAATTATAAATAAAATTAATAAAACGAAAATAAAAGAACTCTACCTTACTGCTACTTTACTTAAAAAATACTTTATAGGGCTAGGTGGGGTAATTGGGAATCCAAGAAATGGGAACAAGCGCTAGTATCAAAAGTGTAGGAGGTTGGTGAACCTAAAAAGCATGAACCATAAAGGTTACTATTACTACGAAGTGATTAAGAGTATTACCGAATTTTTTAATCACCAGCAGAAAATTTTATGGAAAGGATTAGATAGTGTTTTCAATTTTTCAGATTATCAAAGTTCGAGTGCTTCCTTCAGAGCTGCTGGTTCCTTTAGATTTCGCTGGTAAGTGTCTTTCATTGTTTATAATTGTTAGTCTTGAGTAAAATTAATATAATTTCGTTTGATTTTTGCTTAATACATTTTTTACTATTTTTATACGTCTGTTCTCAATTTCCCCTGAGATTTTTACCTCAAGGGTATAATTGGGAACAGAATTTCAAACATTGGTTTTTTTCTAACTTTTTGAGAAATTTGGATTCACTTTGTTTGAAATAAATTAACTAACATCTATGAAAAATAGTTTAACCAACTTCTTTGGAAATTTTAATTTATAATTATTAATTCATTTGGAGTTTGATTTCATTTCATAGAATACTGATTTACAAGAGAAATATGTTGTGTTTATAATCAGAATTAGTTCTTTGGGGATTGTGGAGAATCTCTTGAATGAACCAGCCTTTATTTTAATCATTTTTAAAGTGAAGTATCAATTTTTTCATAAATAACCAAGTTTAATATAATTTTTTTTACTTAAGCTATGGTTGGTTGGTTGGATAGATTTTTATGGCACAAGAGCTAGATTAAGCCATTCTATGCCAAGCTTAAGCAATGAATCCTCAAGTAAATATTAAGTGTTTCAGTGATACAGGATGCCCCGAAATCACGTGAGAAAACACCTCTACCTTTCCCTTAAAAACCTGAGCACCTGCACTGGTTCAACCTCTTTGGATGCCCGATAAACAATACCCACGCATTATGTTCGTCGCAACTTCTAATGGATAGAGGAAGCAACATTTTTTTAAAAAAGATGTTCATCCCTTATGCAGAAAAACTCGTACAGATAATAAACTCGATAGGGAAAGGGAGTTTTTATACTTTGCACTCAGATTTGTCACAATGTCTTGATAATCCAGTGAGTTGGAGTAAATAAGAATATAAATGGAGAAATGAAGAACATAGATTGGGGTATTTGGGAATAAGCCGCTAGAATTCTCAGTGTAAGAGCCGTCAAAGGCATTGAAAATAACCATTACTGAGGGCTTGGAATCATTGAATAGACCCAAGGAAAATTTTTAGCCATTCCCAATTACCCTCTACCTTATGGGGTAATTGGGAATGTGAAAAACTAGGACTTTAAAAACTCGAAATTTTTATTGGATACGTTAGGAAGTTAAATGAGATATGAAACAACAAGTGTATGCAAAGAAAAGGTTTTTAAGTGATTTTTCTTAGTTAAAGTGATAGTTAGAAATTAAAGTAGCTATTTTTGTTCCCAATTACCCCACCTAGCCCTATACTTTACATTTAGGTATACTTTAGGATTAAGAAAAATACTTTAAAAAAATAACCTCGTGCAAAATAATTTCATTCACTTACGTCACATCTTGGGAAATAAAGACAATTGATGTTTCAACGTTGAGAAATAGTTTTAAGCAAAATTTTACTTTATATTTAGGGTAATAAATAACCTTGTTATGTCATAGTCTTGTAATTTAAAGTGCATTTTTATTTAAGTGTGCACATTAATTTGTGTGTGGCTTTCGGTCTCTTTGAAGTGGATTTAAAGCCTTGAAAAAACGACAAGAACTTAATTCCTTAAAATTCAGACTATATAAAACTCTGGAAGAAAGTTCTTTAACAGCCTCTGCAGTGCTGTTTTTTCAGACTCAGATTCATTAATTACCAGTGTCTTCTCTCCGAAGCATTCAAATTTAAAGATTTATACGAAAATTAAAAAAAAAATACTTTAAAATATTCAGTAGTTTTTTTGTTGTTGTTGTTGAGAATTTATGAATATTTACTCAGAGGGTTGGATGAGCAGTAGTTTACTTTTATTTCGTCCGTGTTTTCTTTGCTTGTTGATGCGGTAATTATTGTCAAACTGGAAAGTTTCTCTTTATGATGTGGGGAGCTTTGATTACTTTATGGTGCATAAAAGTTGGTAATTCGCGCTATTCATCTCATCAGACAAGCTTTCATTATGATTTGTTGCTGAGGAGACCCGTAATTATTCAAAATTTTTTGTATACTGAAGAAGGTTAATCTCCAATGAATTGAGAAAGAGAAATAAAGATTATAAAGAATGTAATTTTAAGTTGTTGGATAAAAGAAAAACTTGTTGGAGAAACTACTTTCATCATCTTATACGTTAAATAAAGTTTCGGTATTCCTTGGTTTCATTATTTTTAAATATGTTTTGAGTGAAATATATTTTTAGAACATTTCAATTTGATTTTTTTTAAATTCACGTAATTATAAATTGAAAAATTTATGTTGACAATTTAAATGCAGTTAGTGATTGATATATCTGTAACAGGGTTGGCAAAAACCCGGGTTCGGGTTTTTTCAATAAATCCCTGAAAAAACAACATAAAACTGTTTTTTTTTTCGGAAAAAGTGTGGGTTTTTTCAAAATTAAGTGGTTTTCTCCTACAAAGTAATTGTTTTTTTATAATTTTAGTGAGTTCTTTCTATGTTAAATGTGTTCCACCAAAATAATGTCAGTTTTCCAAAGTAAAGTGGGTGTTTCAAAGTTGAAACTTTTTATGCTTTGAAAAATCCACTGAAATTGTAAAAACACCCCTTATTTCTTGAAACCTGGTTTAAATTTTGAAAAACCTACTAAAATTTAAAAAATATCGAAAAATTTGAAAAAAATCATTCAATATTGAAAGAAATCTATTTAACTTTGAAAAAAAACACTGAAATTTTAAAAATCATCCTTAATTTTTTATATCTAGTTTGAAATTTAAACGTCCTACATTTTGAAAAACCGAATGAATAATGAAAGAACCAATTTAACTTTTTTAAAACTTCTAAAAATGAAAAAACACCATTTAATTTTTGAAACCTAGTTTAAATTTTGAAAAACCCACTAAAATTTAAAAAATATCCTAACCTTTGAAAAAACCATTCTAGTTTGGTAAACGTCTTGAATTTTGAAAAAAAAAACATTCAATAATAAAAAAACCCTAATTTAAAAAACCAACTTAAATTTTAAAAATATCCTAAGCTTTGAAAAAACCATTAACAATAATGAAAGAAATCTGAGATTTTGGAAAAAAAAAACATTTGGTCCAACCCAGCCAACCATAATCTGTAACTTTTTGAAAATATGAATACACTTTTTAAATACAGGGAATAAACACTAAAATAAATTTGGAACCGTATTAAGTGTTTATAGCTAAAACATGATATTGAAAAAATCTTGAAAGGGAAAGAACTGGTATAGAGAGATAGAATATTTTAACGAAGCTAATTTTATAAGATAAATATTATCATCTATGTTGTCAATTATTTCATACGAAAAAATAATTAAAAAATGTAAAATAGAGAAGTTCAAGTCAGTTTCATTTGAAAATAATTAGTAGTTTATATGTTTGTTGCAATTCTATAACATTATATGCTAAACAAGAATTTTAATCCCCCATAGTGATAAAAAATACAAAAATAAATTAAACCTTAGGAATTATAATCAAAAAATATTTCATTGTAATTAGGCGTTGAAATCACACAAAGTTAAACCTCTTACAGCATCCTGCTAAAAATATTTCAGTTTTGAAAAAATATTTTCTCGTAGTGATTATACTTGAATAAACTACCCATTCAAATCGACTACTTTCTTCACATAATAAAAACAACCTAAGAAACAATTAAACTAAAACTAAATAATAATGATAACAAACAGATCCCGCACATAAAGCTTTTGAAACATCTCTGAACAAGAATCAAAAGACAACGAAAACAGCCCATTCTTTTTTTTTCACGCTTAGACAAGAGTCGTGATTAATCTTCATTAAAAGGAGTATCGTATTCTTCCAAGTAATGACCAGAGATCAATTAAAAAAGGTGATCTTAGTCGACGGCTTTCATTACGCTGGAAAGTGTTCCCTAGACCGCCGCCTTTAATCAGTGGCGCTGATGCGAATTGGAGTACGGAATGCGGAATTAATTGCTTTTAAAAATAAGGTATGGTTTCGGTATTGCGAGGAAAAAAGTGAAGTGAAGTAAGTGACTAGTATGTAAAAACTTGGAGTGCGCTGAAAAAAAAATGTAGAGTTGAGGTTATTGTAAAGGGGATTGCATGGAAGGGGGAAAGATAAATTTCGATGTTTTTTGTGGGGTAAATGGAGTGTTTTAAAAGTTATGGTTGCAGTTTTTTTTTGTTGGATTTTGAAGAGAATGTGGAATTATTGTTGACGGGATGATTAGGGGAGTTTGTTTATTGATATCAAAAGGGATGACATTTTGTGTGTGTCCTGAACTATCTTGATGTGAACTGTTTGGTTAAAAAAGTAAAGTTAGGAAACAGTTATCATAAACAGATAAACACATTTTAAATATATTTTGAATGTCACAATGTGGGATAGGTGCCTAATATGGCGGTCCCCTATATTTGCTCTTACGGAATAGACACGTTTTGTGAGTGACTTGGACAAATAAATTGGGTTCAATATGACCTCGAACATCATTATAATGTAACTCAACTTTAGCCTTGGGGGCACAGCAAAACTTTGAATTTACGAGATAGTTTTGAAATCCTTTTTTAAACGACCGTTAAAATTAATGGTTTCTTAATTTTTTAAAATTCATTCAGAGGAATCTGAATTTTAATGTACAGGTTTGAAAATTCAGAGGATGTAGAATTATTGTTGGCGGGATGATTAGGGGAGTTTGTTTATTGTTTTGAAATTCGATGGAATTTTGTGTGTGTTCTGAATTATCTTGATGTGGAACTGTTTGGTTATAAAATTTAGGAAATAGTTTATGCAAATACATATGGAATTATGTTTTGAAGGGAGTATTATTTTTTTGCTCTTTGTACTTATATATATGAGACGAGACATACTCTACCTTTTCTGTTGGGTTGCTAGGAGGAATTTCGATACGCGAATTGTTATAAAAATACACTATTTATATATAGGTTTACCGAAATAATCATATTTTAAAATTGACGTTCTTTCTTTCATTCGAAAGAAAGAATTTCACTACTTTGTTAGCGACGTAGTAGGTTCAACTTAAGTTGCTGTCTAGAATAAGAAACACTGGCTTTACATCCGTAAAGCAATATTTAAGCTATGAGGCTAAAATCCTCATCCTGCGAACATTTCCTAAACATAATCATTCCTATTACACACCTCCGAAAACCATCTGCAATAATATTATTCTTTGCAGAACTTCCTCCACTTTATCTGATTAAAATCACAACCAAGCCTAACGGGAACTTCGTGTTTACTTTCACATATCCTCCTGAAGAAGAGAAATAAATATACGAACGATTTTCTAATTTCGTTCCCCAGAGGTAAAAAATGCGAACCTGTTCTTAAAAGCAATCATATTCCGCTTCCCGAGAATTGGAATATTTACCCCGTCATTAGTATGCAATCTCGGGATGGAGGAAAATTACCCCGAATATCGCCGAACGCTTTTCTTAGCCCCGGGTATGACACTGGAATTGAAGGTTCTGGAGATGATCATTAAATTTCCCTTGAATCTCTCTTAGTAAGTGATTTTCAATCCTATGCTGCCATCTTCCGTCGGTGACCAAAAATCTTTCCATTGGAATTCTGTAATCAATGGGGTGACTTTGGGGATTCTTTACCTTTTATCATCCTTTTGCGTATGAACGTTTTTGCTTCTTACTTTATTAAATTCACCGCAAATAAAACAGAATGGATCAACATTCTTTTTACACTGTCTTGACGCCATTTTCTAACATGGTAATATACAAGGACTGTTGTTACAACTTACAACTGTAATAGAAAAGTAAACACTCGCTATTGTGCTCTTTATGAATAATATGAAATTTCCTATTGCGTTGATCTAAGTGATACCTACATAATATGTTGCTCACAGTACCAATTAACCCTCCGTCGGTCGCAATATTAAACTGCCGTGTTCGGTCGCAATGTGCCAAAACGCACAATCGAAAGAATCGCAATCTTTTAATTTCAATGATAGAGTCCTAAAAACAATAAATATATTCATAGTATTATTCAGACATAAAAAAATTGATATATGTTTTAAATAATTAAGAACAAAAATTAAAAATAGCATAAAATTAATCTTACATTATAGGGATAAATAATTCAATATCTTAGTTAAAAAATATACTTAATGATGTGAAACCTGAGGGATAATTAATACTAAATTATTTTTTTGAACTCATATCCAGATAACAACCATTCACAAACAAAAATTTTACAGGTAATACTTGCAGGTCCTAGACTGGGCAAATTGACCGATGACAGTCCCTGTAGCTATTGTAAAATAACTCCAAAATACATTATTTTAGCTATTAACTGTGAATTTACAGGTAGTAGACGTAGATTTGCATATTGCAAAACATTGTGTTTGGCTATGTAAGTGTATAAGGTCATGGGCGTAGCCAGGGTTCCGCTTAGGGGGGGGCAAGCAGGGTCGACTTTTTTATGTTTGTGGAGAACAATTTTAAAGCCCCGTGAGAGAGGGCCGTAGACACAGTATTGTTTCAAGAGGGGTTTTTGACCTTTAATGAAATTAATGTAAAAGTTTTGTGGGTAGCGTGGAAACAATGAGGGTTTTTGTTTGTGTAATCCGACACTTAAAAGTAGTTTTTTGTTCTACCCCCTTGGTAGGAGTGTTAGCTCTTTTATTAAATTTTGAATGAGTGCTGGCGAGTAGAAATCTATTTCGGGAGGGGCCTAAAAATGTTTTTCAGCCCCTTTTATCCATATTAATAGGTTCAATGCAGATTTTTTACACTTTTTTAGGTAGAATTTGCTTCCAAGAAAACTTATAAAAAAATCTCTAGCAATAAAGGTTCAAGTTTCAAAGGTAGTTTGGGAAAGGTAGTCTTTTGAAAATTTGACCCTAAGAACAGGGTTTTAAACTGTTTTTTGGTACACGTAAACCCAAATTTGGACAAATATCTTTAGGTAAAATTTTGATTTTAATGAACTTTTTACAAAAAAGTGTGAAAGGTTTAAATACTAAAAGGGGGCCTGGCTGCCCTCCCCCAAAAAAGATTCGAAAATTTGACCCTAAGAACAGGGTTTCAAACTGTTTTTTGGTACACGTAAACCCAAATTTGGACAAACATCTTTAGGTATAATTTTGATTTTAATGAACTTATTACAAAAAAGTGTGAAAGGTTTAAATACTAAAAGGGGGCCTGGCTGCCCTCCCCCAAAAAATTTTCGAAAATTTGACCCTAAGAACAGGGTTTCAAACTGTTTTTTGGTACACGTAAACCCAAATTTGGACCTACATTTTTAGGTAGAATTTTGATTTTAATGAACAACTTATTACAATAATAAAGGTTTAAATACTAAAGGGAGGTCTGGGGGCCCTCCCCCAGAAAATTTTTGAAAATTTGACCCTAAAAAACTGAGTTTTAACTTAACTAACAGTAAAGTAAAAGTAAATTCCTCAGGACTTGGGGGGGGGCAGCTGCCCTTCCCTGCCTCCCCCTGGCTACGCCCATGTATAAGGTATGATTTTGTAGGTGTATGTTCAACCGCAATAAATAAAAAATAATTAGAAAACTTACATACATATTTAGGAAAATTTAATAATATTTACGTGTAAACACTCATAAAAGAAATAAGTAAGCATCAGGGATTCCAAAATTTAATATTACGTACCCTAAGGAACTGAAATACGATCGGTCGCAATGTGTCAAATAGTGAAATTATAGTTAAAACCAAACTAAACAAAGCGCGCGAATTTAATGAATTGGTTGGCGCCATACATCCGGTTAAGATAGGAGACTACCAGGAATTTCAGATTTCTAACCCCCAAAATAACGAAAAGGCGAACGAAAATGTATGAGGCGTGCGAAAAAGTTCAGTTGCGACCGACGGAGGGTTAAAATAAAATTACTTTTTGACGTAAAGAAAAAAGCAAGCTTTAAAAGCTGAAAATGGATATTTTAGTGTTTGTCGATGCAACTAGAACTAGAGCAGACACCCAGAAAAGTTTTTGTTGACCTATGTTATGCGCAGATTTATCACATTACCTGTAACATATTATACATTTTAGAAAAGATCTCAATGTGCTTGTTTTAAAATAGGAAATTAAAAACTTTAAAAAATGATAAATTTATGACTTTTCGTATCTAAACTCATAAAATCTATCATTACGACGTTAACAATAATATCAAAAGAGTTAGAAAAATACTTGTTTTTAGGAGAAAAAAGTAGGTTATTTCTTCTAATAACGCGGATAAAAAAAACTTTTTACATAGGGTGTCAAAAGAAAGGAGACCACACCCTTTACCTTTTGAGCCCCTACAGATATAGTCATGAAATTGGGGTGTAGGTATAGTAAAGTGATCATGCACTATCCGATGCAACAACTTTTAACGCCCTCTAGTTAAAACTTTAGAAGTTATAATTTTATTTAACCCTGGCAATTATAATTATTGTATGAAATCAAGATATTATTTTAGTCCAGATTAATGTAACTAACTTTATAGTTATTGTATATAATGTTAATCTAATCCAGATTAATGTAACTTCATTATAATTATTGTATGTATGTAATCAATATTGTGAGGTAAACTAGTTGATATTTACTAGTCTGTCTTTTATATTTATAAACGGTTTTTATATTTTTTATAGTGTCGTGGTGGCACGTGCAAAATATTTTGAACGCGTTTTCTTTAAATAGCAGGAGTTGTTTTCTCAGTTTGAATAAAATGTTATGGTTTTTGTGGTGGTGTGTTGACACTAATAAAGCAAAGTATTTTTATTATAATCTTGATTCTTGAAACTTTACATGTCGCTCACATTGTGGTGACCCGGACGTGATCTATTAGAATTTATAATTTTGAAATTGACCGACATGTTGAGTTTAGAGCAGCTAATCCTAAAGAGAACACCTGAGAGGAGGTGGGTAACCAGGTATTGTAATCTTATTGAAACGGCATTAAGAGAAAAGACAACAGATGATTTTGAAATTGGATTAAACAAGGAATTCCTTGAGAGATATGTTTCGAGAATGGAGAAACTAGACGAACAAATATTAGAGCTAACTTTAAAGAATGATCCTGATAAATATGATGAAGAGCATGCCCAAATACAGGAATACCACACGAAACAAGTGTGTGTACGTCATAAGATAAAAGCGGTTTTGGAGAGGGCTCCTGTTACGGAGAACGTTTCCACTAGGTGCAAGCTGCCAAAAATGGAAATAAGGAAGTTCACGGGAGAAGTCAAAGAATGGTTGGGCTTTTGGTGTCAATTTAGACGAATCCATGAAGACGTTTCTGTCAGTAATGAAGAAAAATTCCAGTACCTCATCCAGAGTATGGTGGCGGGCAGTAGAGCCCAGGAAATAGTCGACAGTTACCCACCTACAGCCGAAAACTATCCCAAGGTCATTGAAAGTCTGAGAGAACGTTTTGGTCGTGAGGAAATCTTAACAGAATTTTATATAAGGGAGTTACTGTCGTTGGTAGTTAAGAATGCCACGCATTTGAAGTCAAAACAGAACATAATGCAACTCTATGATAAACTGGAGTCTCATTTGAGATCACTCGAATCGATCGGTGTTACTAAGGATAAGTATGCTGCGATGCTTTTCCCACTGGTGGAATCCTGTGTCCCAGAGGACCTTTTAAGAGCTTGGATGAGGTCACCAGAAGTTGGATCAGAAAAGTATGAAGATAAACTTACACAGTTGTTGAGATTTTTGAAGAAGGAAGTGGAAGGAGAGGAGCGGATAGTCCTGTCCAGATCCGGCTTTCATATGGGTGAAGCATCTGGAGGGAGAAAAGGAAAATTAAAGGAAACCGAGAATTCATTTCCCACGGCCAACGACCTTGTTTTGGAAACAAAAACCTGGATATCATGTTTATTTTGTGGCCATCCGCATAAGTCACAATTTTGTTATAAAGGTCAAGCAATGAGCTTTAAAGATCGACGGAACTTTTTAATGAAGAAAAATGCTTGTTTTGACTGTCTGAGGGTTGGGCACTTTTCTAAAGATTGTACGGTTGACGTAATATGCGGCCAGTGCAAGAAGAGGCATTGGACCACTTTGTGTCCATGGAAAGGTCCTTCAGGAGAGGGATCATTAGAGCCTTTTAGAGAAATCACTACGGAAGTCCAGGATAATGAACAAAACACCGTTCTCTCCAACCACAGTTATACCGAGGTCCTTCTGCAGACACTTTTGGTGTCAGTGAAAGTTGGAGGAAGAAGCAAGATTGTTAGGGCGCTATTTGACACTGGATCACAGAGATCTTATATTTTAAAATCAACCATTGATCAAATGAGAGCAACACCAGAGAGATTAGAGAATCTGACCCATGTAGTATTTGGTGGTACTAGTTCCACGAGGACTCATAAGTGTTATGAGGTGATTGCAAGTAATTTGAACAGTTCATTTTCTTGTAATTTACAGGTGTTGGATCAAGATATCATTTGTGGTACTTTACCTAGCATACAAAGGGGTCCGTGGATCGAAGAGATGGCAAGCAGAGGAATTTACCTCACTGATGTTGGAAAGGGCTCCCAGAGGGTGGAACTACTAATTGGAGCTGATTTCGCCGGAGGCCTCTTTACTGGTAATTTGTTTGAATTGTCATCAGGTTTAGTTGCCCTTGAGACTTATTTGGGTTGGAGCGTGATGGGTAAGCCTAGGGAGGCCAATGACGGAGGATTTGTGACTTCTCTTTTAAGACAGAGTAGTGGTGACATCTCTGAGTTATGGAAATTGGAGGCGATTGGTATAACAGATCCATGTACTACGGAAAAGGCAAAGGAACTAGAGGAGGAGGCGTTCAATCACTTCTCCAGTGAGGTCAAGACAGAGAAGGATGGGAGGTATGTGGTCAAGCTTCCGTGGATGCGAAATCCAGCAGAATTGTCAATTGACAGAGAGGGGGCTGAAAAAAGATTGACTTCTATGACCAAGAAATTAATAAGAAATGATCAATTTGGGGTTTACGATGCTGTATTTGGTGAGTGGCTGAAAGAGGCGTTCATTGAGGAATCATGTGAGGGTCCTGGTCATTATCTTCCACATCGAGGGGTGTTTAAGGAGCAGTCCACTACTAAAGTGAGGCCAGTTTTCGATGCATCTTACAAGGCAAGGGGAAATTTGTCATTAAATGATTGTTTAATGAAAGGTCCAAATCTTTTGGAGGTAATACCAGCAGTGCTCCTGAAATTTCGGGAAAAGAGCATTGGAGTAGTCTCTGACATAAAAAAGGCTTTTTGTCAGATATCTGTTGACGAAGGGGATAGAAGATACCTGAAATTTTTGTGGTGGGAGGATGAAGTGCGTGATGCAATTAAGATTTATCAACATGCCAGGGTAGTTTTTGGATTGAACTGCAGCCCCTTTTTGCTGAGTGCTGTTATACGTTACCACCTTGATCAATATTTGGATTCTCCTTTTCGAAACACTGCTGAAAAGTTGAAGAACTCGTTCTACGTTGACAATTGCGTTACTTCAGTTGACAATGAGGAAAACCTGCAACGATTTATTAACGAGTCAGTTAATGTAATGTCAGCGGCTAAATTTGATCTTAGAGGGTGGGAGTTCACTGGACAATCGTCAGACGGAAACAGAATAACTCATGTTTTGGGTCTGTTATGGGATAAGTTGGAGGATGTTCTCTTCTGTGACTACACCCTGGTAGGGGACCTTCCAAATAGTGTAACTAGGCGGGTAATTTTGTCCTGTGCCAACAGAGTCTTTGATCCAATTGGATTTACTTGTCCAGTGTCACTTTGTCCGAAATTGTTACTACGGGATAGTTGGATGGCCAAGATGAGTTGGGATTCTGAGGTGTCATTGGATATGAGGGAGAGGTTCGTTAAGTGGTTTAGAGATGTAAGAATGTTGCATCTTGTTAAAATTCCAAGACACATTTCTGTTGACGTTACTTCCTCTTTGAGCTTGCACGTGTTTTGTGATGCTAGTGGAGTATCATATGCAGCTGCTGTTTTTCTGCGATGTCAATCTGATCATGGTACTGGGGTTCAGTTGTTGAGCTCAAAATCTAGGATATCCCCTCTTAAGCCTATTACCATACCGAGGCTGGAACTTCTGGCTTGCTGTATTGGAGTAAGACTTGCCAGATCTGTGAGAGATACTTTGGATTTTCATAAGGTTCCAACGTGGTATTGGTCGGATTCTTCTACAGCTCTTCAGTGGATAATAAGGGATGAATCATGGAGTGTGTTTATTCGAAACAGAGTTAAAGAGATTCGTGAATTCTCTGATGTCAAAGAATGGAGGTATGTCCCGGGATCATTGAACCCCGCTGATTTGCCATCACGTGGATGTTCGGTGACAAAGCTCATTGAGTCCAGATGGTGGGAGGGACCTGCATGGTTGCGATTACCTGAAGATTCTTGGCCGGAGTCGAGATTCGTAATTGACGAAGAGACTGTCTCGAGTGAAAGGTGTGCAAAATCAGTCTGCCTAGGAGTCAATTCTGTTTGTTCATTTGATCTTTTCTTTCGAGTTTCAAGGTATACCAGAATAGTCCGGGTTATGGCCTGGGTCTTAAGATTTCTGCATAACTCTCGAACGTCACAAGGGGACAAGAGAAAGGGTAATCTTTCTAGTTCTGAGATAGATGAATCAGAGAAACAAATAGTACGGATTGTGCAGAAGGATTCCTTTACAGAAGATTCGCTTAAAAGACTTAAGACTTTAAATGTTTTTAAAGATGAAGAGGGAATTTTGCGGATAAAGACTAAATTAACAGAAAAGGAAGATACAAAAAATTTTAGATATCCTATGCTTCTTCCCGGTAAACACAAATTGGTAAAACTTCTGGTCAGGGATGCCCATTTAAAGCACTCTCATGCTGGTCTTCAGATACTGCTGTCTCGGTTGAGAGAGAATTTCTGGATCCTTAACGGAAGAAGGAACGTCCGAAAGGGAATCAATGAATGTCTGAGATGCAAACGATATTCTGCACGGAGAATAGAAACTCAGCCCGTGGGCTTGCCTCAAGATAGAGTGGAAGAAGTTGCTGCTTTTGAGGTCATAGGGGTAGATCTTGCCGGCCCACTGATACTAAAGGGAAATCAGAAGGCTTGGATAGTGCTTTACACATGTGCCGTGTACAGGGCAATTCATTTAGAAGTGGTGTTGTCCTTATCTACAAAGGCTTTCCTTCTTTCCCTTGGAAGGTTCATTGCACGACGAGGCAGACCAAAGGTAATATACAGCGATAACGGGACTAACTTCGTTGGTGCGGAGAATTTACTTCAGAAGTTAGACTGGGATGCTATAGAACTAGAGACGGCTACTCAAAGGATAACATGGAAATTCATCCCACCTTCTGCTCCCTGGTGGGGTGGATTCTGGGAGCGTATGGTTCAAATGGTAAAGCGACTTCTTAGAAGAATTTTAGGAAATGCTTGTTTGAATTATGAGGAGGTTGTCAGCGTTCTGTGTGACTGCGAGGCAACTATAAACTCTAGACCCCTCACCTACTTGTCGGAAGACCCAGATGACCTCATTCCTCTTACACCCTCCATGTTCATTCAGGATATGCCCACAGTGGGAAGGCCAGATTTAGATCAACTCGATAGTACCTGTATTAGAAAACGTTGGAAGTACCAACAGAATCTTAGATTGCTCCTGAGGAAGCGGTTTCGACGGGAATATTTAGGTACATTGGTACAGCCACGGAAGAAGGAGACCTCATATAAAGTAAGAGCAGGAGATGTCGTGCTAATCGAGGATGATAACAGAAAAAGATCCTTCTGGACTATGGCCAGGGTGATTGGAGGGGTAAGCCGTGGAAAGGATGGAGAAGTTCGTGTAGTGCGACTTAAGTTACCCAGCGGTGAGACAACACGTCCAGTCAAGAGGTTGTACCCTTTAGAGATTCGACAAGAGGAGGACGCTGAAGCTTCGGATGGAAGGACGGTGACTACTCGAGGTGGAAGAAGGGTCAGGATCCCTGTTGGACTTTAAGAATTTAATAATTTTTATATGGAAGTTTAGAGTTAAGAATGTTTAAAAAAAAATATATATATAGTTTTGTTTAGATGGTAATTTGGCATAAGTGTTCGCAAAGTTTAGGTAGATTTTTTTTAGATTAAATTTATAACTCCTGTTAACTTTTAAACAGTTTACCTTTTTAAGTTTTGATGAATCAAAAGGTGGGAGTGTGAGGTAAACTAGTTGATATTTACTAGTCTGTCTTTTATATTTATAAACGGTTTTTATATTTTTTATAGTGTCGTGGTGGCACGTGCAAAATATTTTGAACGCGTTTTCTTTAAATAGCAGGAGTTGTTTTCTCAGTTTGAATAAAATGTTATGGTTTTTGTGGTGGTGTGTTGACACTAATAAAGCAAAGTATTTTTATTATAATCTTGATTCTTGAAACTTTACATGTCGCTCACAAATATATTGTATAAGTCCAGATTGAACTTTAGTATTAAACTTCATAAATATATGTAATAAAGCTACTAATTTTTTACTTTAAAAAATATTAGGTTATCTACTCTATGGCCCTCCACGTCATTATAATAATTGAATCCAGCCCTCAGATTCGAAAAGGTTGCCCATACCTGAAGTAAATCATTATGTAATTTTTTGCGATTCAAAGGGTTTTGTAACAAATTGAAAATTCATGACGAATAATAAAAAAAAAACAATGGTTTCAATGTTTCAAGTTATAAACACATTTTTCGCTAAAAATTTAACTTATTATTCAAATTTAATGTCATTACATGGACATAAATTGATAAAATATATTAATAAAAAACTTCAGTTTTCCATAAAACACAATTATTCATGTTGTGAGACGCATTTAAAAGATCATTATCAGTTAGCAAACAAACATCTGCTTTAAATTGTCAGTAGTATTTATTAAGCATTGTTTTTAAATGGTGCTACTTTGAATTTGAATGAATGTCTAAAAATAACTAAATTACGAAGCCCAACATAACATTCCATTCAAGAAGGGCACTTCAATAATAATTATTCAAAACAGGCTTTAAATGTATCTATTCCTTCGAGTTAATTATTTTAAGGGTTATTGGATTTTCTTATTTGTTCGTCTTAAAAGTTTCTCTTTGCTCCATGTTAAGAATAATTAGTGCTTCTCCCAAAGAAAGTTGTGTTTGCTACATTTAGTTGTTAAATTAACCTTCAAGGAGGTTATTCAAGTAATTAGCGTGCAATTATATCCAAAGAAAGTTATTTGGTGGTAATGTGTTAAATTTAAAAGACTATAAATCTTAAAGGCATTTAAATTATTTTAAAGACTGAATACATTTAACTAACAAATTATGTTGTTTATTTCGTTAGAAACTGCAATCCCAATTTTTGCGTTAACCTTTTAGTTAAAAAATTTAATTAAAAACTTATACATTATTAATTTGATAAGTACCCAACACGTTACCTAAATTGATGAATTAATAAATTTCTTCCTTAGGTTTTTCTGAGTAAGTTATGAAACACTTAACTGAAAACACCCTGCATAAAAGTGTGATAGTAAAACAATTTCCCAACAAAAAGCTCCATTTCTTTAATATAAATAAATGTGGTATGTGTAACAACCACAGACTTTGTGCCAAGCTATACACATTATTGTAATACAATATGCATTCATTGATCAAAGCTTATCGACTCTTAATTCTTTCCATGGCTACATGTATCGACATCGACATCAAAGGACTAATGTAGGCCTTTGTCTGAAAGATAGCTCCATTAATTAACCCTTTCATTCCCGACTTTTCATTTTTCAGCCAAAAAATTCTAAAATGAGTAAAATATGCTCATTTTGCCTTACTAATAACAGGGTAAAAAGAAAAAAAATTAATCTTAATTTTTTAATTGAAATTTTGAATGAGTCCAAATGACATCTTGGGAGTTAAGGGGTAAAAAAGTGGTACTGATTCTAATGTCACATTTAACCCCAGAGAGTTCATAAATGATAATAAAGGTAAATATTGGTATAAACTATTGTTATAAGATTATTTTTTAACATTTTTATTTATTTTTTCTTTAAATAATCCAAAAATAATGAAAATAATTTTTCAAAATAACGAAGTTTTCGAGATAATTAATTTCGAAGTATCGAGGTTATACTGTAAATAGATATGTTCTATTTTTAAGATAAAAACAGTCATTTACATACATAACATTCATATAAATTCATATAATTTGTTGATAGGGTAAAATATTTTTCGAAATAACGAAATTTTCGAGATAAAGAATTTCGAGATATCGAGAGTAAAATGTAGATGTCTTGTTTTTTTATTTCAATGGTTACAATTAATTAATAATTAAAGTAATTTATCAGAAATATAGCTTTACTAGCTGTTATACCCGGCCTTGCACGGGTGGGGTGTATAAATTTATTTTTTAAAATATTTCTTAAAATACATTTATAATTTTGTAAATTAGCAATATTACAAATCATCCCGGTATCCCAGGCGCCTCTTTCCTATCCCAGTGTTCCCGGTAATCTTATCCCGGTGCCCGGTGATCATGGTAATTTTTCTAATCCCGGCTGCGTTCCCGGTAATTTTCCTATCTCAGTGTTTACGGTAATTTTTATATTCCGGTATTCTGGGTGTCTTTATGGTAAATTTCCTATCCCAGTGTTCTCGGTATTTTTTCCTTCTCGATGTTCTCGCTAATTTTCCAATCCCGGTGTTCTTTTCACTTTTTACAATTCCGATGTTTCTGATAATGTTTAATAATATCTTGGTGCCTTTATAAAATAACAAATTTGAAAACGTTGTAAAAAGTCTAGTGAACAAATTAAGAAATTTAAAACCAGTGTTTAAAACTAAAAAAAAAGATCTAGTAAACGAAAAAGTCTAGTGATCTGTGTCTCATTTGAAACAATGTTTTAGTTTTAACTCGTTGTATGACTGGTAAAACAGGTTTTCAAACACGGAAAAATAAGTGAAAAAAAGCAGGAAAAACGGGAAAAAAAGAATGAAGGACTGATTTTCTCTTTATAAATTATAGCCTATGTGTTATTCTGATGTATAAGCTACATTATGGTAAAATTTCATTAAAATCCATTCAGTAGTTTTTGCGTGAAAGAGTAACAAACATCCGGACAAACATTCACAATTATAATAGTAGTAGGATATTTGATTTATAGCCTTTTCTAACATATCATGTACTGGTAAGCAAGTGCACCTGAACTCCCAATGATGCCATTTGGAATCATGACTTTTCAATAAATTCTAAAACCAAAATTTTTTGATGAATATTATTTTAAAAGATCAATATAGTCTTTAAAATCATTTATTTACAAAATAAAACAGTATTATTTTATTTTAATTAATTTTAATTGCTTAAAAATTAAAGTAGCTTTACACAGATTTAGCAAAAAAATTTTTTTTCAAAAAGCTAAATTTTGATCGTTTATTGGGAAATGAAAATTTAATGGTAAGGAAAAAACAAAAATATTTTTTAAAAGAGAGTTGGATGAAGATTCTAATAGTATCCAATTGGAATCTTTGGTATTTCTATGGAAAGACGAAAAAAATCCCAAATCCCATGATTCCAATTGGCATCATTGGGAATGAAAGGGTTAATTAAGATGAAATATTTGCTATGAAATAGCATGACTGAATGCAGGTATGATAGGCTGAATTGATTTTAGTTGTCACATTTGAAAGACATTGCCTAAATGAAACAGCTTTTACATAATTTCTTTACATTTTCGTTAAGTGGTGATTATGTGAGAAAATAATGTAGTTTAGTAGAAACATGTTTTTGCGTTTATGTGGTAATTGGATTTTGTATTATAAATTAAACTATTTTTATCTGTAAATCCTAAGATTTGCGTTTTCAATGTGTTTCAACATGTTCTGAAAATTTAGAACTTTTTATACACAATCAAGCATCTGCATTTTAAGTAATTATAATTTTTAGTTAATGGTTAATTTATTTAAATCGATTTAATTGCTTTGTACATTAGTGTTTAATATGCAAGGTATATAATATCCTGTCCCCTTTCGTTTTACTGGGAAAGTTGAAATTCTTTATTCAGTCAGAAGTTGGGGAACTGGATAAATATAATAATATAGAGCAAAACGAAACACTTTTATTTGTACATCAGAGTTTTTTCATCTATACTAAGTAAACCTTAGTTATTTTTTTAAGATGGAGAGAAAAGGTTTACTATTATTCTGTTAATAACATATTGAACTTTGCAACTTCAACAGAGATATGTATTAAGTGACTCTTTTTAGGTAGTATGCATTACACTTTCAACCACTTGTACACAAAATTTAATCTTTCATCTCACCTTTTCAAATATTAGCCAAATAAAAGAGCCACTGGGGTCTTTTTAAGGGCCCTCCTCTCTGAATAAACTCCAGCCAACACTTAACACAAGTTGACGATTACCAAAAAATAACGAAAGAGGGGAGTTTTCTGAAAGAATTTTTAGTTTCCTTAGAAAACCACTTACAGACGATAAGAATCCCGCAAATCGAGCAGATAAGTCAGAAGTCTTTTAAAAGTCCTTATCGGCAGCTTTCTTTTAACAGAGAAATACTGAACTAAAAAGTCTTGGAGTTCAACTAACTACTCTTTAAATTGAAATGCCTTTTTATTTTTAGTGTGTCTAACCTAAACTCAACACAATCAGTTCAGACTTGATGCAAGGAGACAGCAGCTTTTAGACTCGTCAGTTTAGTACCTGGAATTCTTTATAAAAGTTTTCGCACAGAACGTGGCAATATGTTCTCCAAATCATTTACAATTCAACGGTACATTACAATTATTAAATTACAATTCAACGGTAATATTTAACAGAAAAGTGGTAAAATGTTTTTTGCCACTGATTTGGATCCAAATATGTGACTAAAAGGAAATATGGGCTCCTCAGGTGTATTGCAGAAGTTAGAATGTGGCTCTTTTTAAGTGTGTAAGAGTCAACAGTAGTTCTATGCAAATTACTATCCATATAGTATGAGGAGGGCATTAAAATTATCTTGGTTATTTAATATCAATGACAAATACAGAAAAAAAAATTTCATTAAGTATTTAAAAAGACTTTTTTCGTCATTAAGTGAAAGCATATTTAAAGTCGAATATGAAATTCTGATTAAAAAAGGATTCACAACCCTGATTTTCAAGGAAAATTTAATAAAAAAGCATTATCAACTTGGAAATGGTTTTTTAGGGCAGTGCTAAGATGATTTTTAGAAAATAGGACCGATAAAAATGATTTAATCCCAATAGAAGGTTATCTTTAGTCTTATCAAGGCATAGTATCTTGAACATCACTCGAAATTAATATTTTACATCCACGTTTGAATTTATTTCTGGAAAATTTCACTGTAGTCGATCATAAACTAGGGTAAAGATTACCTTAGGACATTGACTCGATACATAGGTCTCTGAGAAATAGCAATTTTGGCGACAGCTCTTGGTTCATTAAAAGAGGAGATTTGACTCCACTTAAGAGACAAAAAGTGATAAAATCGCAAAGTATTTAATGAAGGTTTAGTGGTAGTTAGTTTTTTATTGTCTGAAACATGTATATAATCTCAATTTTGATAGTATTTTATGCTAAAATAATGAGATTAGCTGTTTAAAAATGAGTGGTTTCTACGCTTTTGCCTGTTTCTTGCAGTACTGGTGCCATATTTGTAACAAAAAAACTGTACGTGCTACAGCTTTTTCACAACTATTTCTGAATTCTACACCCTGAAATTAGTCGGAAATACCTAATTTCATTTTTTTAGGGAAAAAAAGTTTAATTTTGTCGACTAGTGTAATTGAAAGAATATCGAAATGATGACAGAGTATCATGTAAGAAAACTTTTATTTGGTTCTAATAAATGAGGATCAATACATTGTTACAAAAATTTGTGTGATTAAATACGCACATTTCTTTAAATATTTTAGATGGGAAAATAAAAAAATTTGGTTCCATACGAATTGGTTTGTTTTGTACCATTTGTGATGAATGGGTTCCAATTGAAAAAAAATAAGTCAATACCATATCCTTTAATATAAAGTTAAAGTTTGAACTACAAACCGTCCTGATTTTATTGCACTTAAAAAATAGGTGTAATTTATATCTTTGAGGCTTGAAGACAGTGTTTAACTGTAATATAATTATTAAATTTAAATTCCTAAAACTATCCCAAATAGCATTGTAAGGATGCAGCAACCTTAATACAATGTTGCCGCGCAACCTCCTTTCAGGTTTATCCAAGGTTGTTTTGAAAACCTGCTAACAGTGTAACAACCTAATGCGAAGGTTCCCTAGTTTACATACATAAGGCTGTTCATACCTTAAAACAAGGTTAAGCGAACATTGTTTTAAGCTTTACGTAAGCTTGATACAAGCATAGGGATTAGGTTTTCGTAAGGTTAGCGAAAAAACGTTTTAGAAATGTTAAGATCCAACATTGAAAGGAGGTTAATTTCAGGCTGTTTTTAGGTTATTTCAGGTTGTTATAAAGTATGAGGAACCTTTAGGCAAGGTTAACTAATCATTGTCTGGAAATGGTTTTTTTTGAGATTTATGAATCACTTTTTATTATTATTTCCAGGAATACTTTTCACAACAGATTCTTCGAGACTTAAAAACTGTTTTCAAATATTCCTGTTAGTTGTATAAATTGCATATTTTTAGCAATATTTTTATTCATACACAAAAAAACTGCAGTTAGGTATAACAATTTTTATACCTAGCAGCAGTTTTTTTGTGTATGATAAAAAATACTGCTAAAAATATGCATTTTATACAACAAACAGGAATATTTTAAAACAGTTCTCAAGTCTCAAAGAATCTGTTGTGAAAAGTATTCCTGGAAATAATATCAATGTATTACACTAATATAATTACCAGGTGTTCCTTTTAGAAATATTATTCCTATAGGTTGTAAAAATGTACATTTTCCGCTATTATTTTTTAACATACAAACAAAACTACTAGCATTAAGCGATTCTAAAAAACATTAGATCAGGTTTGAATAAATGGCAAGAAAAGCTTTTAAATATTAAGGATCCATATAAAGACTGAACAGTTAATGTTTATATAGTTCGTGATTATATATACAAAAAAAGTTATTTTAATATGAATACACATAAATATTTTTTTATTTTCTATACACATCTTCACCAATGATAAAGAAAACCCTTACCTTTGAAATATTCTTCTTTCAGCTAAAAGAGATACTGGCAAACTTAATTATTTCTTATTATTAGTTATTTCAAATGAAAGAAAACTCATTGAATGAGACACAATGGGATTTTTTTAGCAATTTATTTAAACAGAAAATGCAAAAGTAAATACAATATTTTTTATTTAAAATTTATTTTACAACTCATCATGCTCCACATGGTATAAGAAGAGGTTTTCAGATAAGTGGGCTAAGTACAAAATACATTTTAAAAAAGAAGCAGAGCAAGATTTAAAATATTAAACTATAATCAAACTGCACAGAACATTTAGATTTTTGGTATACTTTAAACAATGGCAAAACAGGTAAGCAGTACACAAGAAAAACCGAAATTTCTCAAATCCTTTTAAAACTTTTTTTTTGCTAAAATATAAATTATACAATAAATATAAAATATAATGTATTCTACAGTTTCATTGTCTTGACCACAGGTACAAAGATTATTATTTACTTAATTAAACCTAAATAAGTAGCTATTAAAATTTCCATGTCGTGAAAAACACTGAGGTACCTACGAACGATGAAGTTTTTTTTACACTTTTGTAAAATAGATGATAAAAAAGGCACAGTCTTGATAAGTCTACCAGCCGCATGTCTGACAACCATAGAGATTTAATTATTAATATCATCCCCCCATTATTAGATCCTAAAATATACCAAACAGGGTTGTTTGGTTTAAATCACTTGATTTTTCATAAAAAAAACCATTGATATAAATAAAAATGTTTAACTGACAATTTAAATAAAAAACTAGTTGTGTGCTTTACAATGGTTTGCAAGATTATTTGCATTACAATTTTTTTTTAAATTTTGCTAAATATGTAAAACTGAGATATTTCAAGAACAAATTTTACTACCAACAAAAATCCTTATGACGAAAAGGGGTAAATAGCAGGGTTTGGAATCAATAATTGTGATAAACTGAATAAGAATTAAAATATTTTAATTTTTTTATCTGGTACATCAATATTTTAAAATACAACCATGTGAATGATTTTTATCGTAAGCTTGCTTTTATAGTTAGTCATGTTTTCCAAACTATTGTTTTCTTTACCATAACTACAGTGAATATAGCTCTATTCTCTATATGCACCATAACTGTCAGTTAGTTGCTTATTTGATTTTATTTTTATTACTAATTATTATTTTAAAGAAATAAGTATAAATAATACTGTTAGTAAAATTAATTTAACTGACACCAAAATGAGGCGTAGGTTTTTTTTTAGAAATCAGTCACAATTTCTTAAGCTAATATTGATTTCACAATTGGGCAAAAATAGATACATAGAAAAGATAAAAATTTTAGTAACTGATAGTATAATTGGTCATTCACCATTAGGATGGTGTGGTAATACTGTTTTATGCTTATTATTAAATACTAAAATTATATACTTATTATGGTAAAAATTAATGATGCTTAACAAAATAAGGTAATACAAAATTATTATTCAAATGGTAAGTTAAATTACTAATTAAATTTGAAGAAGAGGGAAATAGTTAAGTTAATGGTGCCGGAGAATAAAGACAAAATTGCACTAGTTATAGTTAATGTTGTGGCCGATAAAAATAAGAAATGAAATGATCGTAAGTAGTGGGGTCACCCAAAGTACAATCTCATACTAAATATTAAAAATAGTTATATTCTATAATTAAAAACTCTTAGTCAAAAAATACCTGCAGATGAAATCGATGAATGCACCCAAATCGAAGAATTTGTTGACGTAGATGATGGAGAAAAAGGCCATACACACACTAAGAATTAGTTTCATTTATTTTGTAGAAGGCACTGCAGATGACACACATGTAGAAAGAAATCGCGATAACGACACAATAACGATGCACTGCAGATGACACATGTAGAAAGAAATCGCGAGAATGACACAATAACGATGCACTGCAGATGACACACATGTAGAAAGAAATCACGAGAACGACACAATAACGATGAAGAAGATATATGTAGGAATGTAGTCGCAATGAAGAATTGGCACAAGCACTGGAAATTTTGTGACACTGTCGCTGAACGTATTTTTGGGGATATCTGAATGAAGCGGAATGGGATGAGAAGATACTGATGACTATATTGTGACACTGTCGCAGGACGTATTTGTAGGGATATCTGATCTGAAGCGGAATGGGATGAGAAGATACTGATGACTATTGCATATGTTTGACAGGATGAGGTCGCGGACAGTACCGCGCGAGCACCTCACATTGGATTCCTCGGCTGACCCGCGTGGGTCTTTTCGGCGAGCAGAGCAGCAAAGGTTTTGGGGAAAAATGGGAGAGAGCGGAGAGTGTCTAAAAAAATGATGTGCAGCAGGTTAAATACCACAACATAATCAAGGATGGCGATCACCATAAAAACCACAATTAGCCAAGCGCTAATTAAAGAAAAGGCAAGAGAGGTTACCGAATGGTGAAGTTATCTCTACTTAATTTTAAATATTTGGCAATAGTAAGATTACGTTGGAATGGAAAAGTTATGTCTCGGCCGGCGACAGAGAGAAGAAAAGCATGGGAATGTTGACAGAATTATAATCTAACGGCCGCAGCAATCCAATAATTACGATTCAGAAATATTCATGAATGCGCGTGATGCAAAAAGCGAACCGTTGCGATGGGAAAAGAGAAAGGAGTGTCTTTAAGCATGAAGAATTAAAGCGGTAATTTTAAAAGTTAGAAAGGTACGAATATCGTTGAAACATACCTTAGATATTCCAGTTTTCATTATCAGGTCGAAATCACAGCCTTCAATATCAGAACTGAAGCTGAAAGAGATGGTATACATAGATTAAAATAAATAAATAATAAATGAATTTTGCTTCCAAAATTGAAACATTTGCTGAAAAGGAATTCTAACAACCGAAAACATATAAAACAAGGCCTAAACACATAACTAGAACATATACCGGAATAATGCAGAGAAAGAACGTCTGATAATCATACAAAACATATCAAATCGGGATCATATGTGTTCTAAAGCTGAAAAAAATAAACTTTAAAATAAAAAGAGGAATATTTCAGTCAAAATGTCGGTTGAAAACGAACACTCTTGCTGAAAAGGAATTTTTAGAACAACAAAGATAGATAACGTAAACAAATCAATGCCCATCATGCATCGAACGAAACGCTAGAAAAAAAGCACACAGCATTACGACATGGTGTAAGTAAATAATTGAAAATGAATAAAATGTTAACAATTATTACTCACTTAAAACGCCGCTCATTTTTCCCATGTTCTGATGTCCTCGTAGCTCATAGCTTTGAACTCAGTGATTGAGTGATTTTCGCAGCCTTTTTCCAGTATTGCGCATGCGTCAGTAAGTCATTCGCGCCAATAGGAGCACACTCAACATTTAGTTAACGATATACTCGTTAGATGGCGCTGATAGTTGTTGTGAGAAGAATATGTGAACAGTATTGTAAGGTTACGTTAGTTATATTTGCAAAAGTAACCTTGATGCAATAACAGTTCTGAGGTTTTTGAGGCAAACGTTCATTTTTAAAGCCTATACCAATTCAAATTAAATGTTCTCGTAAGGTTACATGCTGACTGGGATATATTTACTCAAAATGACAACATTTCAGGAATTATGTATCGCCAAATATCAAAAATGATGGATTGAAAAAAGAGCATTTTTGGGTGTATTTTCTGAGTTTCAGCATCTTAAACTCTATACAAAGATATTTAAAAAATGCCGGGAATAGTTTTGGCTATTGAGGAGTGTCATTCATTATACACTATTTGACATATTTTTAAAAGAAATATTTGTGAGGAAATGAATTTACCACATGAGCAGTTATAATGCAATATTTTCCTCCATTATATTCAGTAAAATTTAATATCAAGCCATGGTGCATGATCCCTTAATATTTTATCGCAGTAAATATCAACACAGCAAATAATCGGAGAAGCCAACCAAGTATTTTTTCTTATCGGAAAACTCCTGAAAACCATTCCCACAATCTAAAGCAACACATACGTACATATCCTAAAACATATATGTCGATTGTGAAAAAAAACATCCAAAACGAATAGTTAGAGTAAAGGAACACTTCCCCATGGCCATATGTACTCGTAATAAAAGAAGACAAAAGGGTTTATGATTCTGACATCATCTGGCAAAACAACGATTCCCGCAAACACTAGCCACCACGTGCTTCTCATAAACCAGCTCTTTCTGAGATTCCAACCACTCTATCGACCGGTCGCGTGTTCTGATCTCAGGGAAAAAAAGATTGATCTTCCCCTCCGAATCACTCCCTAACCACCTCGACCCTCCATCTGATCAAGTAGGGTTTGTTATTACATCCTCGTGACAGGGTGAGAGCAGAGCAAGGGTTAGTCAGGGCCTGCTTCCCTTAAAACCGCCCGGATTCCGGATCTACATCTGATCGTGACAGATTTTCGCGATGCCTTTCGACGTCCCACTCTCTGGAGTAGGATCAATAGTCTGTCTCCATTAGTCCCAGCGCAGGAAAATCGAAGACAAATTCTCCGGACAAAAAAAATAAAAGAAAGAGCAAACACACAACAGCACACAAATAATCAACAACGGTCTTCTTCGACGCCTTCTTCGCGATCTTTCTTTGTTTAGTTGTTGTTGTTGGCCCTTATTTTTTTTCACCTCCCTCGGAAGTAGTAGTAGTAGTAGGTTAGATTTTTAGTTGGTTCTTTCTTTCTTGCTTCTTGTTTTTCGATGTCGTTCGTCTTCCCGGTTGATGAAGAAGCGAAGGTGAATGTCGTTTTCTATTGATGGGGCTGATAGTTTAAATCTAGCGTCTTTTCTTGGGGATTGAGAAGGCAGTCGTAAAATGAAATGTGCCATTAAAAGTGTATTTAGAGTGCTATAAATCTGCTTCAGATAGGCAATCACCATAAATTTCCTGGGCTTGGCTCTTTTGACGGGCATATATTTAACTCATTTAGCCACTGAGGTCTTGAATAATAGGCTTAGTTTAAAGTATAAAGCATGGGTTTATAAATATGGTGAGACTGTCCATAAAAGTTGCTCGTTGCTGGTATAGTAGGTTGAAAAAATTCTAAAGCTCGTAAAGGTTTGGATTATTCCTAGACATTATGTTTTATTCACTCTAGCAGTCCTTAAAGTAGAGTCATTCTGATGGAGCCACGGTATATATTGAAAATAGTGAACTTATATTTATTTTATAAAAAGAGATACAAAAGGATAAATATTTAAAGGGGTGTGCCGTTAAATATTTTTTGATTAACGCGTTTTTTAATTTCGATACACATTTTTAAACACCTTTTTTGCAAAAACTATATTATGTTAAATACTACTTATAAGTAGTTTATATTTAATTCATTCAATTTTTATAACCTTTTACGTTGATATTAAAAATTTGTTTCTGTACAAATATATCTGTATTAACTTTATTGCTCATACTTTATGAATATCATGGTTAAAAATTTTTAATATAGATAATTAGTTAGTTTATTTTTAGGCTAGTAATTCTCGTGTATTTTTCTATTCCCTAAATGCAATTTTCCGAATTGATAGTAACATATGTAGCCTACAATTTGCCATAAATAATTTACTTACTGATATTAGCTACTTATTTTTAGCCTTAAACTCAAATTACAAACGCAGTAATCAAACTTTTACGTCATACAAATATCGCTCACTCCTTCCAAAAACGTCGCATCTCAAAAAAACTTATTCTTCAGGAGAGTGATTTGAAAGTTAAAAATTAGATTGAAATGCATTAAAAATAAATATTAAACAAAATATTAAATATTTTACTATACAGCCATATAAAGATATGGTGAATTTGCAGGGGTATAGTACTTTTTCCAGGGGTTTTCATAAGAACAGCCATGACTAAAAGTCGTTGATTTTTGAGATATGACGTTGTTGAAAGGAGTAAGCGATATGTTATGATTAGTGATGGGCAAAATCGATAATTTTAGGTATCGAATACTTATAGGTATCGAATACTTATAGGTATCGAGTACTTTTAGGTATCGAGTACTTTTTTTCAATGTCGGGAAATGAACCTGAAGGCACAATTTTTTAGGGCCTATCCATAATCAGACTAATATTCAAAAAACTGAAAGCGATCCATCAAAAAGCCCCGTAGCTACGGGCCTGGAGGTGGATAGAGGCGAAGGATTTGGCGGGGGAAAAACCTAGCCGCGTCAAATTTCTCTCGCGGATGATAACGACTTGGGTTTGAGCGTTGCAAAATGAAAACGGAAACAGGCTGCGTTTGATCTACAGTAGGTATTATAAAGATTACTTCATTGAAAAATTTAAAACGAAATATGTCAATAAAGTATCGATACTTTTGTGGGTATCGAATACACTCGATACCTATAGGTATCGAGTACTTAAGTATTTGGTATCGATACCTGCCCATCACTAGTTATGATTAAATGTTTTTGTTGCATACATTATTTTTAAAGAACTACAAAACTGAAAATAAATTCAAAGTGAATTTCTCATACCCCATTCATTCGTTCATAACCATCAAACCGTTTCATTCAACAAATGGCTTATTTACCGACTTTATCTGACTTTACAACTTCCCAAATAACAATAGACCTCCCCTTCATTCATCAGTTTTATCGCAACCTCCATATTCAATACGACACATCAAAAGCTCCGGTGTCAAGTGACGCCAAAGCAAGAGAAGGCTATCGACAACCGCATGAGGTTGATTGTAATCAGCAAGATGATTAATGCATAAGCTTCTCTGCTTCTAAAGGGATGATTGGAAATCTCTCACGGGTGAAGGCATTGACATTGTAGCTTGTCTCTTCTATTGATCCTGTTGCCTTAATGAATGGGGTGTGAGATGTTATGATTTGTAGCTTAATTAGTTGGTAAATATTCCGAATGGATTCCTTTCGGGGTTCTTCAAAGGGAGTTGGTGTTTGATTTGGAGAAGAGAACGTTTGAGGAGGTTTTCTTTCTCGGTAGTCAGAATTGGGGATGAGTTTGAGTGGGAATTATAACGATTTCAAGTGTTTTTGCTGTATTCATAAGTAGGGAGTTACTTTATATGGATTCAGAACCGTTTTTGAGAAAATTTGTTTGTTTGTATTAATTTACGTTTATTATGAGTGTTAAGTAATAAATGGAAACAAAGTACTTCCCTTTTAAAAGAGTTTTTGAACACTCTAAAAGGAGTTTCTTTGAATGAAAAAAATAATTGTAAGTATAGGAGACAATTTGAAGAAATGTTTTCAAATAACCCTTCTTTTTAAATGATTTTATGGTTATTTGAAGAAACTTTCCATTTAAAGTATATGAAGATAAACTATTTAAAATAATAAAACTACGAATTTTTGAACTGTTGCAAGAGTAAATTTATTTGACTACATTAATTTCTTACATTTATTATAAGAACTTAAACTGGTGATAATCAAGCATTCCATTAATAGCAGAAGTAATGCACTAGATATCCCTATGTTCTTATTTTTTTGTATGCATTAAGGTAAATGTGGGTATAGTGGACACTTGAAGGAAAATTTTTGCTTAAGTTCTTAATAAATACCAATCTATTTGCTTCGAAACGGTTATCCTCCTATTTTTAGGTTAATTGGATCTTCTTCTTTCGATTTTACCATTAAAAACTTTAATTAGATTGGGCAAAGTATTTTTAATTAATTTTTTAAAAGTACTCCAAATTGCATCTATAGTGGCCACATAGATGAAGCTGTTGCTTCTATGGTGGACACCTCTTGCATCAATAGTGGACACCTGTCTTTTTCTGCCTATATGAGGGGTTTATGCATGAAATTGAGGGGTTTTTCTTGGTATAGTCGTCTAGATCTATTTAAATCTCCCTTCCCAACGAAATGTATTTTAGATTTAATAAAATTAGTTTTATTTAAAAAAAATTGATAGTTTTCGGCCCAAAGTCTACGCTGTAGCTGATTTGAGAGGAATTTAGCATGTAATTCAATGTTTTAGAAACATTGGTTCCCGAAGCCAGAATGAAACCAAATTTATTAAACACTCATTTTAAAGCACAGTCAACAGTTTATGAAGAAAAACTGATTCAAATTAAGTATTATTTATGTTTCTATAAGAAGCCATTGGACGGTGGCCACTATTGGAAAATCTAAGATTATGTGTTGGTAAAGTGGACACCCCCATAAATCCTCGTAAAGTCAACATTTTCAAATAAATTTTATTCAGTATTATTTTATACACTCTTATTTATCTTGATATAAATTTAAAAGTCAATCAAGCGGTAATAAATACGAAAAAATCAGTTCCGAAATACCCGTTTCCTTACGCGATTCAATAAGCGAAATCAAATTTCAGTCACTCGACCGATGTTATTTTCAAATATTTAAATATCCTTCCCATGCTGATCTGTGGTATCGGTGGTAATTTATCAGCTTACCTGATTGTACAATCTACTATGCCTATGAATTTTGACGCTGTTCGATGCCTCTAACTCGTTCTATTTAAAATTAATCAGCTATGTGGCCACTATTGGTACAGTGTCCACTATACCCACATTTACCTTATTACATTTTATACAGCTGTCATCACGTTTGTTTGTTGTTCAACAATTTGTTGAATTAAGAAATTTTATATTTTTAATGCCTTATTTAAAATATTTACTTGGTAAGCTTTGATTTTAATAGCGATAACTATTAAAAATTATTATTACAGTGGTAATGTTAACATTACATGAATACTTACCTGGAAAAACGTTGCATGCAGCGCCATTTCAGTTTAACGGGAGTACTTCCAACATGAAGCGTTTTCCATCAAACCCAAGCATTACTTCCTCCTTTCTAGCACATTATAGGCTATCTAGCGGTTTGAAAACTAACTACTTCAAGGTTGGATTTGATCAAGCAAATGACACAGATCCTTTATCTATCAAAAACCGACTTAGTGAAAAAATGACATGCAATGTTTTTCCAGCCACCCATTTATATGTTAGCAACAAAAACACGAATGTGAGAAAACTCAAGCTCTCAAGCGTCGCCTCCAACCGTGGACCGGTTTTGCCCTTAATAGGGCTCATCAGCACGGCATAGGAAAGTAACGCAAGAGAGCGGAGGGAGTGCTTTTAGTCTAGCCGACTATAACGGAAAAAATGGTGACCATTGATTAGTCCTCCACTATCTGCCGGAATGAACTGCGCTTTCCCTAGAACAGATTTAATTCACGAAAGGACACAGGTATGAAAAGAGGGTACTTCACCACTGGAGTTTTCTCACATATTCCTCTAACCAGAGGTAGTGGTGAAGTACCGGGCCGGATGCAGCTACGTTCTGCGGCGATTTTGGGACCGGTCAAATCCTACTTCCAAAACAACTCAACTATCGTTGTCCTGAGTCATTTTTCCAGCATGCCGCTGATTGGTTTTCAAGAACGTCACGAACTACGTCATTGAACCACGTGCATTTGATTGTACCCTGCCTTTCCCGCGCTCTGCGTGTTCAACCAATCAGGAGGATAACGATACCCCGATCGTCGTAGAACGCCACCTCGGGAGCAGGCGTTCTTGGGCGATCGTTATTAGGTGAAATACGGTTCTTTAGCACGTCGCAGAACGTTGCTGCATTCGGCCCACCCTCTTTTCAAAAACACGAATGTTCCTTCTTTACTTTTAGCAGGGAGAAGCACTTGTACCCGTCATCGCGGACGATTGAACTCTTGTCGTTACTTAAGTAACGTCGCTTCATCCAGGCTTTACTTTACCTAATGCGACAATCACAAAATTCAAAAGATCAATGATTGGCCTGATTGAGCCACTAAAAAATTCCTTTTCCATTAGAACAACACAGGCGTCGTTCTAGAAAACCTTCAAGTACCCAAAACTACGTTTAGTGGACTTAATCCACTTTCATTCTATCCAGCTTGTTTGTATCGTACACAAGCTAAATTTAAGATTAAAAGCTTTTAAAAGTAAGAAAAGAAAGTTGTTATCATTTGGATATATATGTTCTTTATTTTAATTTATGAATTTTACTATCATGTTTATAATCACTATTCGCCCTGACCAGGGTTGGCTAGATTGGACCCAATAGGGTTTTTTACATGGGTTTTTAAAAAAACTCAACATTTTGACCTATATTTGTTTTTTTTCAAGAAAAATCAAGATTTTGGCAGTTTGAATATTGAAGAAAAACATTTAACGAAATAACATACCAAGAACTGCAGTTGAGTGGGTTTTTCAAAATTTTGGATGCTTTAAGTTCAAAGTTTAAACTTTATAAAAATTTATGAGGAATTTTTTTAAATTTCAGTGGGTTTTTTCAAAGTTAAATCGATTTCTTTAAATATTGAATGGGTTTTTTCAAAGTTTAGGATGTTTTTTTTAATTTTAGTGGGTTTTTCAAAATTTAAACCAGGTTTCAATAAATAAGAAATAAAGGGTATTTTTACAATTTCAGTGGGTTTTTTCAAAGTATAAAAAGTTTTAAATTTGAAAAAACCCTCACAAACCATGGGAAAAAACTGACTGAACTGAAACTTTGACACAGAACACATTAAACATAGAAAGAACTCACTAAAATTTGCAAAAAAACCCACTTACTATATAGGAGAAAACCACTTAACTTAGAAAAAACCCACACTTTTTCCTAAAAAAAAAACCAGTTTTATATGGGTTTTTTCAGGGGTTTTTTCCAAAAAACCCGAGTTTTTGCCAACCCAGGCCCTGACACAAGCTATCCAACTGTATTAAACCTCTCTTTCCTCTGGTGGATTCATATTTACAAAATGATTCAGATGCTACTATTTCAAACATCCAAAACAAAATCAATTTAAAACTCTTCTGCAATAAAACGCACGACATTCAAACCAAACTCTCCAAAGCAATTTTCAGGCAACCCAAATACCACATCCACCATAAAAACACTCACACTCAAATGCCTAAACCCAAACACTGTCCCATCTCTCCTAAAATCGCCGTTACACAAGTACCCTGTGCCACTGCGAACCTTGACTCTCAAGCTCTGCCGCCCTTGAAATTAATTGCCGAACCATGCCAATGGCCACCCGTATCAAGAAGGAGGGGGATATGGTGCAGCAGCCGCAGCAATTAGCTGCATAATTGAGCCATGGTCATTCCATATAACCCCGCTGCTGGGTTTATCTTTGCGGGCCTTAAATAACGATTTGTTCCGCAACTAAACAATTTAATAAGCGAGTGGTGGTGGAACCATTTGTGTTAATTTAACCTGAAACAGTCTGAACGGATGGGGAAAGTTACAGTTATGAGCTTTTGGTGGGAGGGGAGGTGTATAATGGATTGATCCGGATTTGCAAGTGAACTATCGTGGTTTCATCGTGATAGTTGGGATTTAACTATTTAATGATAGAAGTGTATTTATGCAGGGTGTTTCAGATAAGTATTTTACATCTTCTAGAATGGGTACTACGGCACACCTAGACGAATCATAATCACCTGAATGGAGGTTGGAAATGCTCCCTAGCTACCTAGGGGATTTTATAAGCCGACATGGAAGGTTGCATAATTCGCATTGAAAATTGACGTAGAACCTTTTACGATTGGGTCAAAACCGGCAAAATCGTTCTATTCCGGCATTTGTTACATAATAACTACGTTAGGAGATGAAATTTTAGCTTTTAATTGGCTTTATGAAATCTTCTCTGAATTGATTCTTCTCTTGGAAAATATATGTTTTTAATAAAATAATAACCAGATATATATAACCAGGAACTGTCGCATTCTAAGCCAGCATCCTTCAACTTCTTCAGGGGGAATTCATTAACTTTTGATGCAGGTACAGTGTTACGCATATTTCAAAAGGTGACAGCCCCAATATAGTCAAGTCCACTAAAGACCTGGCTCCAAGACTCCAAAGACTACACTAAAGACCCACGAGCACGTCCGTGTTAAATTTGGGGGTTTGAAAGTCTTGTGGTCGGTCATGACGTAGTTTACCATGGGTCTAGGTCACTTGGAGACTATTTCTTTCCTTAGCTAATTTAGTTTATGAAATTTTGTCATTACAAAGTGAAACAATGAAATGTATCAGAAATTTGTTTATAGTATATATCGTCGGCGTATACAAGCAAAAGGCACTAAGTCACTTTTGGAGAATCTTTTGAAAGTGGTAGAATACCGCTAATAAACGAGCTGAACCCTGTACCATTTCCCAAATCTCGCAACCTGTAAGGTGATCAATTGACATGGCACAAAAGAAAGAGATTGTCTATTGCCAAATTTGGCAAAACGTCGTATACAAAGTATTTGAACCAGAAGTGACTTAGTGCCTTTCACCTGTAAGCCGACGATATGTTACTGGATATATGCTAAATCCAATGGCATTTATCAATGGAATTTATCACTTTGCCTGCCTTCACTCGGGGCATTATTAACAATCCGCAAACCGGTTGCAATACTATTCTTCCCATCTTCTCTCTCTCAGGTTTATACTCTTACTAATCGAATATTTCGATCTGAATTGATATAAATTTCCCCGATTTTCCACGGAAAACACACTTCAACCTACCCCTTTCACAAAACAAAGCAATAAGGCCGCTTATCGCAAAAGCTCACATCTTAATACATTTAAATCCCGTCCAAAATTAAATATTAAGACCCCAAACAACCTCCTCTCTGCAAACATCTGCACTACAGCTGATCGAGGAGGCTTTTAAACGCCCTCTAAAGCTTTATTTTCACCCCCTAAAATCGAGGGGAGAAGTACTTATCCTCTTCTCTCGAGTGCGAACCACCGTGTTCTACTTATTAAACATTTAAGTGTTATGATACTTACTCTAATTTTTGTTCCCACTCATGCATGGGAACGCCCCTGCCGCACGCATTTAATTATGCAGTGCTGTTCTAGGCTTCTATAATAACAGCGTTAATTACTATTTAATGTCATTAAACGTAATCTTTGGGGGCGACTTATTTTTTTCTTCCATATACCACTGTCTTCTTGAGGATATAACCTTGCATCTGATTAAAACCCCTGACGATGTTTGAACAGGAGATTAGTTTCGATTGGGAGGAAAGGTGGCCTATGTCAAGCCGATTGATAGAACGAGTTAGGTGACCTATTCAGATTTGGTCAAAATAAAGATTGCTTTGGGGGAAATATTCGGAGAAATGAATGAATGAGGTTTTCCTTTATGAAGGATTATGAGGGATTAGCTGGCACGTTGTTGCTTCGGAGAGCATTGCGTATTAATTGGGTCAAGTGGGCCTTGATTTTGTGAGAGATTATTTTGTCTTAGCCTGTCTTTGTGGTTTATGGAACGATTGGTTCTTTATGGTTATTAGGGTATTGTTTAAATATTCTAAATTTAATATATTTATATCAACGTTTACTTTTAGATGAGAGGTGGATGGATACTTATATCTAATCTGATTTTATTGTAAAAGCGCATATGTAGTGGCTATGTCATATACCTAATTTCGGGGATGCATGAAAAAAATATTAAATATTGTCATATTTAAAATGAGCTATATTTTCCGTAAGACTATTTATAATTTTATTATTTAGCGTAGATGTGTAGCAAATGTTTAAAAAATGTTTTGTTGTATTTTGATAAAATTCTTTAATTGTCTCTCTATTGCTACACATAAAAAATAACTGTGACCGCCACCGCTGATTTTGAAAATTTTATTTTTGAATTTTATTTTTGTGTGGAACTCTCACAACTCAAAAACTGTTTGGAGGAATAGTATGAAATTTTGATCATTGGTAGACAAATGTATGATGGTCATTTTCGTTTCAATTAATTTGATAAATAGTCCTGGAGATATTTAATGTCAAAGTCTAAAATATTTTTTCTACTGCGAGTTCGCCCCCAGCAAAACCCATTTACAGCAGAGACATGATTTCTTGCTGACACATACTCTTAGGTATTAAGTTTTGCACATTCAGTCTTGTTACTTTTGGAACAGGCCTTGTAACATAGCCCCTTTATCCACCAAGCCCTTCAAATATTAGACTAGCTGGATATTTTTTAAAACATTTCGATTAGAAAATGAAGAACGAATAATTACAGTTAAGATATGAATATTTCAGAAACATTTTTGTTTTGATATCTTCGGGAAGAATAATTTGAATTAAATTATTGATAAGCTAGAGATATGAGAAGTTTCGGTTTCAAAGGAGCATTAACTAAGCCCACGAGCCTGGGTTGTGCTGGATTGTTGAGATGAAACAATCGAGCTCTGCTCGCTAAGATCGCGAAGCGATCTAAAAAGCAACTACAAAGCTGTTCGTAACTAAAGAGTAAATTGCTAAAATAGTTTTCAAGACTAAAAGAGTCTTGTGAACTATTTAGCTGATAAAAAACTTTTTACAGCTTTAATTTGTTTTGCGAAAATAAAAGATTTACTTTTGTTATCGACACTTTTAATGAAATTATTCGAGTAATGTAGTAATTTTTTTAGTAAAATAAATTAAGCAGATATATCAGATAATTTGATAAAAACTTATTCTGAAGAAATAAAATAAAAAATGGACTATTAGGTTTGATGTTAAAACATGATATACATTGAAAAATGTTTTTATAGAATAATAAAATCAAGAAAAATAATCAAAAACATGCATGCCATGCTGTGTAAAACGTGACAGAAACGTTATCTTTTATGAATTATTTAATTAACAAGTTTAGTATCTGGAATCTTTTGAGAAGATAAACTTTTTACTCATGTTTGGAAACGAATGAAAAAATAAGAACCACATCCGTTGACCGAAGTTAGGCGATGGAAGATGTGTTACCTTTTGTAAACAATGATAAGGAAAAAGGACATAAAATTAAATTCGTGTATTTATACACAAGTATCTATTTCCTTAGAAAAGGAAAAAGGGATTTGTTCATGATTTAAATATGTTAAGTAATAAAAGGATGAAATTTTATAATACGTATAACACAAATAACAATAGCAAAAAAATTTTCATAGTTTCAAAGTTTTTGTTAAAATTATTTTTTTTTCAAGTATTATGTAGTGGACTTCTAATTTAAGGATTTGGCTAATGTTTGAAAGCGGAAGAAATATAACTTTTTTTTGAAAGAATTAAGTAATTCTAAAGGGGGGATTTATTTTCTTTTGTACTGAAGCCAAAAAACACACATAAACACAGTAGGGAAGAAAGGGGAAATAAGAAACAGGGCAATGAGAAAATTTTTAATTTGCAGCTTTGTGTGTGGGCCTAAAAATCTGAAAAAAAATTGCAGAATATCTTCAAGATATACTTTATAACATATAAAAATTTTATAGTTTTAGAAGAATTATTTCAGAGAAAAAAATCCCGTTTGAAGTTGATAAGCTACTAATAGAATAAATGTAAAGTCTAGCCTTTTCAAGTATTTCAATTTATCTTGTTTTAGCAACTAAATTATTTTGGAATTTTTTGTTAACTTTTTAAGAGGTTAAAGAGGCTATATAATTAACTTCTTGTTCTTCAATTTAGGGTTGCGGATCATTCTTAAAAGTGCCCTTTTTCTTATTACCCCTTTTAAACAAAATTGTGGGGTAATAAGAAACACTAGTATTTTATCCATGAAAACGTACTTATCGAATTTATCTCTATATAATATTAAAATTTTATTGTTCTTATTTCATTTATATCAACTTAAATTTTAAATTCAATTAAGTTTATTTTTACTTCATTTTCCTGAAAAAGGTTGGTAGAAATAAAACTTTTACTCACCAATTCAAAGTTTATTGAAAAATTTATAGATAATTTAATCGAAATTTTATATCATTTTTGCGTATTAATTAACGTTATAGTGAGTAAAGTAATATATTAAGTCGTTTTTTATATTCATTTCTCCGAGAAATTACTTAAAAGAAATATTGAAAAACATTGGGGTGAGGGGAATAGGTTCGAGGGTGTCTTTATAATCTCCCTGAAGAAAAAGAGTAGTGCTGTTTTTATATAAAGAGAAAGTGGAACCGACCTTAAAAAACCGAGTTTTCTAAAAAAAAATTTTGTTGATTTTGGGGGAGAATAACCGATTTGTATCACAAAATGAAATAAGAGAAACACCATTTGTTCGTTTTGTCATGATTTTCAAATATTTTATATAAAAATATAGCGTTGTTTATAACTTTCAACTTGTACTTTTTTTAAGACTAATTTTTAACTGGGGCATAGGATGAACCTCCTAGTGAATGAACACTTAGCATTAGGATGTGCGATTTCCTCACTTTAAAAAATTTTTTCAGGGCTTTTTCTCGGTCAATTTAAAAAAATAAGGTATGTTTCCAAACAAGCTTTTTCTCAGCAATATGATCAAAGTGTTTCTAGATCTTGGAAATCAATAGTTTTGAAGGAATCCTGATCTTAGTGCAAAAAGGGCGATATACCCAGTAAAAATGAACAAGGTTTGTCCTAAATATGAACACCTTTCTCCCAGTGAATGAACACTGAATATACTCAGCATTTTAAGTGTTTTGAGAAAGTTTATAAGTTAAATTGGTCATTACATGGTTGGGTAAACCAAACAGGTCTTATAAACTTTTCCAAAAAATTAAAACTGGCGACTAATTTCAGCAAACATTTTTTTAATAAACGATTGTTCCACATTTATGAGGTCCTCCTGCAACTACGGAATTTTGTTGGGAGTCTCCAGAACAATTAGGTTGCATATTATTTGAGTTTATGTGGTCGACTGTTCATTTACTGGGAGGGTTCATTCACTGGGCAACCACCCTATATCGAAAGATTTTTGATATATTTTTTTTAAATTACTGGGGTTATGGAAAACTCTTTACAGATTATATTTATACCTTCATTTGATTTTTAATTGTTTTAGTTAGTAAAATAACTGGCTTTACTTGTTTCTTATTACCCCTCATGGGGTAGTGAGATACAGTCGCTTGGGGGTAATAAGAAATAAGTAAAATATCTCCTTCCCTTTTAACTTAGAAAGTGCATTATTTTTTTTCAAGGAAAGCTGATAATGATATAAACATTCTGTAAAAAAATCAGCTTCATAAAACTTAAAGGAAAATCCTGTAGAATTTTGCATGTTTCTTATTACCTCATTTAGATCTTATTACCCCTCTATCCCCTGAATTAAATACTAAATTGAAAGAAAATTAGGGCACAAATTCATCCTTCATCACATAAAAATGCTCTGGTAGAGGAAGGAAAACATCTATCTCATCTTATAATTGTTTACAACACACTATTTCAAGATATAACTATGATTTAAACCGCTCATATTCTCCTTATTGAATAACATCGTCAAAATTCCCATTAACTTTAACTTATCTACGACCCTATCTCAATTTTAAAAACACCATTAGTTTAATTTCTATTTCCTTAGCCAATGAAGGGAAAAACAGAAACAGTCGGATATCTAAAAAAACTCAACTACCAACTCCCCCATTTAGTCCAGGCACCTTCCATGAAATATGGCACAGCTATAAACGCAGATTTGCCATTAAATCCCAAATAGGGGTTTTAAAGGAACATCCACCCCTGCCAAATATATGGGGGAAAATAAATTAACACCCTTTTTTTGTCCTATCGGGGCACTTGCAACCTACCCACTCGTAATGCCCTGGACCTTGCAAATTAACAGCTCCGTAATAGGCAATAAAGTGAAGAACTCATCACACGTCTAGAGCGATTACCAACCACCATCAGGGGAAAGTGGTGCATTTCGTAATGAGGCTCCATTTCTTCACCCCAGATAACCGTTTTATTAAGTGATACTCTGTCTGTCAACATTGTAGGTTTTTTTGAACGAGTCAGATAAGGTTTCAACGTTGACGATAGCTTGTTGTAACTAGAGGTCGTGATTACGTGTGTTTAATTGGGAGGGAGGGGATAACTATTTCATTAAGTTTGTCTAGTGAGAAACTTGATATCTTTTTTTTCTTGTTGGCCGATGTCAGAAATAATGACTCGAGGCTGTAGTTTATATTGGTTTGTTTGATATTAGCTAATTTTCTATCGGACATGTTTACGTTGGTAATTATTGAAGTTCAATGCCCTAGGGAAGTGGTCTATCTTCATTTTCATTTGGACTTTATTTTGAGATATTTTTAACTTGTTCTTGATAAAAACTTTCATGATTTGAGTATAGGTATAGTATATATTAGGTAATAGAACATAATGTAGTCACATTACTATATGCTATAATATTCAATTACTTAGTAAGATAACGTTTTTATTTTTCAAGTTTAAAGTAATTTGTAGTTTCTAACAGCATTTTTCTATATACTCTTTAAAAACTGTATTTTTAAGTAATACTCTACTTAGATAATTATCTTTCGCTTATAAGGTTTTCGAAACATTTTTCTATGATACTGAATAAAATTTTCCTGAATTATCTGTTACTGTTTTTATTGGTTTCCTTAACTGAATCGGTGTGTATTTATCTTTTAACTTGCTAACGCAATTAGTATTTTTGTTGATCTCTTTATAGAAATTTAAATCTAAATAAAGTTAAAAGTTATAGAAATTTAAATCTAAATAAGTCCCTCCCACACACACATAGACATTACTTTAAAGAACAACGGTAGTGAAAAATACTGTATCTCTCTATATTAAAAAAAACAGTGACCGCCGCTGATTTTGAAAATTTTATTTTTGAACATTTTGAACTCTCACTACGCAAAAACTATTTAAAGGAATATTATGAAATTTTGACCATTGGTAGACAAATGCATGATAATCATTTTCGTTCCAAAACCTAATTAATTAGATAATTAGTTCTGGAGGTATTTGATGTCAAATTCGAAAATTATTTTTTTCTGCTGCGAGTTCGCCTCCAGCAAAATCTATTTACAGCAGAAACATGATTTTTTGCAGACACGCACTCTGAGGCATGAAGTTTTGCACCTCATCACCCTTTTTTCGAATTTCGAATTAGTTTTCGAGTGATTCAATTTTAAAGTTTCGAAATTTTTGGCAATTTTTCGATTTTTTTGTTATAAAAGAAAAACTAATCATGATAGAGGTACAATATTTTAGACACATTTAAAATTATTTTTTACAAAAATATTGGCATTTCGTTTTTAAAAAATTTGAATTAGTTTTAGAATTATTGAGATTCAAAGTTTCAATTTTTTCTTCTCTTTCTGGTCGCTCACTAGGGAAACAGCATATTTTTACGAGAGAGTCTGATTTCTTTTATTTTCGACGATTCACTAGATATACTCGTGCTGCATGTTATAAATTTAAAAGTTTCTTAAAGGCTTGTTTTCTCTCTAAGGTGGTTGATGACAATTAGTAGACTTGCTAGATATTTTTTAAAAAACTTTTCTATTCAATAATTGAAGAAAGAAGAATTGAAGTTAAGAAATGAACATTTTAGAAACAGTTTTATTTTGATATCTTCGGGGTAATGATAAACTAGATAAGGTGATAATTACGAATGATTAACTAGAGAGATTAGTTTCGGTATCAAAGAAGCATTAACTAAGCCGAAGAGCCTGTACTGTTGAGATGAAACAAGCGAGCTCTGCTCGCTAAGATCGCGAAGCGATCTTCAAAGAACTGCGAAGCAGTTCCGGGGGTTGGTGAGCGATAGCGAGCAGGGGGCAGAGCCCCCTAGTACAATTAAATAAACTAGTAAATAAGTAGTAAGAAGAAGAAGTAGAAGCATGAATGATTAAATACATTACCAGATAATAAACTTGAAGGTATTTCAATGAATTTGTTGTGAAAAAAATTGAAACAAACTCAGAAACAAGGTTTGCATATTTAATATTTAATTTTAGCAATTAAAAAATAATAGTTATGCAGGTATAGTTTTATTTTAAACTTTTGAGGAAGTATAACCTCGTCATTGCATAAAATAGAACATTATAAGATGCATTCAGAGATAATTTAAATTTAACTCGAGTCTAAATAGATTTCTAAAACCGTGGAGACCGCATATATTTGGAGAAAGAAAGACTATTAAGTTCATAAGTCAAACTTTTTCATGTGGTTTATGTAGAAAGGTTGTTTTGATTTTTAACTCCTATTTGAATAAAATGTGTTTCTATTCGCTTGATGCAGACTAAGCTGGCCAATCTATCAAATGAAATATAAAAACATACAGGGGTTGTCCAAAATAATTATTAATCTTATTTAAAGAGTATATCAACCAAACCGTTCATCGGAATTGAAGGAATTTTGGTAGAAAACGTTTAGAGGAATGCTTAGATATGATGATATAGAGGTCGGTTACGATTTAAGGGATTTTTTTTAAATTCCCAATCTAATCCAACTTTTTTATATCCGCAATGCGATCCCTGATGTGAAAAAAAAACAAGAAAATCGTTGGAACGGTACTTCTAAGTTAAACCCGCCTATAGAGAGACAAATGAAAACAGTTATGGGGTCTTTGGTTATGTAGGAGCAGGACTAATGAATTGTTAAGAAAATAAGACTAGTTAGCTATAAAATAACAAAAAAAGATAGTGAAATTGAAAATTCTAGAAAGTTCATTAGTTTTCCTTGTAATTTCTTGATTCCCTGGAATCGGCCTGCGATAGGGATGCAAATAAATACCAAAACAATGGAATGAAATTCTCAATTTCTTACACCCCTGTTGTTGTTTCTCATCCTCCTGGTCTAGCGGAACTAGACCAGGCGACCAGGCCCATCAGTCCATTTATCATAAAAAAATATAAAAACAGGACCTATACAGTATTAGTATCGAATTCAGATCATAACGACAGTAAATTCTTACCTAATTTGCTACGTATTCCTTCTCTAAGTTGTTAGATAAATCCAATTCTTTACCCCAAGTTTAAATTACTTTCCACTGCAATTTTCATTAATGGTTTAAGTGGTTTTCCTTTAAAGCGCATTTTTCTAAGCTAATAAGACTTTAATTCCTGCTTTCTTAAAACTACTTAGTCTTAACACGTTAATTAGCTTTATCCTCTACTATCTGTCTTTTGATTTCATAATCTTGAACCTGGGTCTAAATAGCTTTTCCCGTAGGTGATTAGACGTTGCTAATAATTCAGAGGTATTGATCCAACACTTAAAGCTCGCAGCGCCATGATGTTGTCTACTCTGCTCGCCACCAATAGCTATTTATTGAATACGTTTTATCTTTTATGTATCAGGAAAGGCTTAATAGAATAAAGACTTAGTAAGGGAGCAACCCTGTGATAGATTAAACTTCACTACTTCATTGTGGGTTCTTTGAGGTTCAACTCGTTTTTAAGAACTAGTATTTGGGGAAGTGATTTTTTAAACGCATTATTTAATTTAATTTAAAGTAAACGTGCTTGAAATATCTAATTTTTTTTAAAGGTTGAAAGAAATTTATCTCAGAATCTCTCTCTTCTATAAAAAAAAGTTTTGGGTTAACGATTTCCAGGGAAAGGCTTTTTAATTACTGATCAGTACAACACATTTTTGGTATCAAACTGTTCGGGTTCTTTTGAGGATTATCAATTTTAAAATATTTAATATTTTAGATTACGGATAAGGTCGCAGTTACAAAGCAAGTACTATCAAACAACTTATGCATCCAATCACAATGACCAACGAATGCCAAATTTTATAATGAAACCTGAAAAAAAAATTTCCACTTTTTAAAAATGTACTTTATAGACAGAGCCCTGCACGGGCTCGCTATAGCGCGTCTAACCCGCGATTTAAAAAATAAGCCCGTAAGTAACATTTTGTTTGTACGAGCGCGGCGGGCTGGGGAGAAAGCGGCGGGCCTGGAAAAACTCGGCGAGCTGAAAAAAGCTCGCCGGGTTTTTAGAAGCGCGTCGACTTTTCCCCGAATCGTTTCCGGCTGTTAAACGGTTTCCGAGCTTCAGTAAATAGAAATACTACTCATGGTTTTGTTCATTATAGTTTCATTTATCTTCAAGAAGTACTGGAAACAGGATTTAAATTTAATTTAAAGGAAGCAGTTTACTTCGAAACCGTTATTAATTAACCGTTATTTAAAGTTTTATCCTAGTAACTTCTCAATCTGATGAAAACAATTCTGAAACAAGAAGAAAAAATCTTGAAATGTTAACTAATCTATACATCAGTGATAATTTTTATCAAAATGTTATAGTAAGATAAAATATTTTCTCATTTCATTAAGACGTAATGCATTATGACTATATATACTGCGATTCCTACTTAAGGGAAGCGCGCAAGCTTCAGACCGGCGAGTTACGTGGAGAGCGGCGGGCTTGGAAAAACCCGGCGGGCTTTTAAAAGCGCGGCGAGTTTTTTCCGGATCGCCGAATCTAATCGAGCTCGTGGTGCCTCGGCGCGCTGGTTTTTCAGAGACGAGCTAGACGCGCTAAATCGAGCTCGTGCAGGGCTCTATTTATAGAGTACTTTCCGAATTAAGTAATATTAAATTAACAATAAAAGTATTCTAAAAACTTACAGTTATGATATTTCAAACTAAAATTACTTAAATTTCCTCTAAAATTTATAATTTTTAGTCTGAAAATCAATATCAGTAATAAACATTGAGTGTCATGTAGGTTTTGTCTCATATTATTTTCAAAGACCTTAAATCTATTGTTGAACAAGTTTGGGTTGAAACAAAAATATGAATGATAAAACACTAGTAATACTAACTAGTTACTAGGTAGAACTTAAATGATTCATTGGTGTTCGTTTTTTTCTTAGAATATTGATTAACAAGAGTTATTTGTAAACTTGCTGGATTATTTAAAGGAAAACATTTTGATTAAATTATTAAGTTCAATAAATATTCCAACTTTCACGAGGGTTATATTTATGGAGATGAGACCTGTAAGGTATTTTAGGAAAGTTGGTAAACATTTCTTCTGCTAATTGTGTTTACAAATGTTTTATAAATTGTGTAAGTTCAGTGAATAAGGTTTTGTGAGGATTGCGAAGCGTTCCAAAAGGTCCTGCGTAAGCAGCCTACAGGGGTTGGTAGTTCCCTAGTATTAAAAGAAAAAATTACCTAAACATTGACATTTGTAAAATTTTTTTCAATATTTTGACTCCGTTCCTGTGGCTAAAGATGTAATTGCACGGAAGTTAAATTTTAAGGGGACTTCAATGACTCATCACTGACCATATTGTGACCAAACAGAAAATACTTAGGTAAATTCGGGTATTTTAAATTTTTTTTCTGTAAAATAACTGTTTTTACCATTTTTCAAAACTTCATCCCTCTTGCGGTGATAAGAGACATTAATTGATCGGTCTAAAATTTAAGGACTTCTGACCACCAATGGCAACTTTTCCGCGCTATTACGTTTTGATTATTCAAACTCCGGTTTTTTTCGCTCCACCTTACTGACCAACGATATTTCATCACAATCGACTTTTTTATTTATTAGAAAATCCATTTCTTATTCTTAACAAACAGTTTCAAATTAGATCAAACTATATAGTAATTTTTTTCTCTGCTTTTAAGTTAACTCGTTCTGATTTTGTTTTTATTAGGAAGACTGAATGCGTGCATTCACAAAAAGAAAACGTCCAATTGGTTTCAACTTTTCCCTTTTTCAGTTTCCACACGACTAAGTCCCTTTCTTAAGTTCCAAAACAGACTGCAGTAGTTTTCCATTTTCGCAGGAACATCCTGGCAGCACATCTCCTCACATGGTGCGTTTTACAATTTTTTCCCCTCGACATAAAATGCTTTTAATTCAGTCCTTTTTTGCGCTCCCCACTTCCGTTTAAGCAAAGTGAATCCATCATAACATGGAGCCTTGTCCTTTTGAAATCCCACGGAAGTCATTTGTCACGAAATATCATGAACTTGACACATATAGGGTCTTTCTATAGATCTCTCAACTCTAGCAATTGGTTTTTGAAACGGGTTCTTTGTAAATCCAGGGAAGTTTTGCGGGATTTTTTTTTACTCCTTCGCCGATGAAAAATTAACAAGATACTGTCTCAATTCTTTTCTGCTGTTGTATACATTTGGTTTATATATTATACAATATAATCAGTATGTTATCGAATAAAATATGTTCTATGAAAAAGTCTTAACACTAGAACCGCGGAGTGGGTCATTTTGACCCAAATCGAGTTTTAATTTCGTTTTTCTAAAAAAGTTACAAACTTAAGTTTAAAAAAATTTGTGACTTTTCCTAAATCCTTGTTAATAATTAGCTGTAGAAAAATTATGTTCCTAGCTTTTACGGTTTTTTTGTAATAAACTACTATACCTAAAACCGCGGATTGGGTCATCCTGACCCAAAGCCTTCTAATGGAATGAATTCGCTGCCTAGCACTTTCCAGAATTTCAAGACTCATGTTCATTGCTTTTACCCTCTTCCCTTTCAAAGGTCAAGGTCAAAAGACCAGTTTGAGAAAATAAATACCATCTGAAACGGTGAAACAGTGCAATAGTTCCCACGGTTCCCTGCTGTTTTTGGAATGTGAAGATTTCGGTCTTATCAGTTCGGTCCCTCCCCTTTCCCTCCCCTTTCATTGAAAAGGGGACACAGTATTCTAAACAAACCAGTTTGTGACAACATAGAACTGACCCCTGTTTTAGAAAATACTATCACTTCAACGCATGCAGTCCATAGATACAGTCTTACTGTAGTGTTTGAGAAAAATGTCGCATAAAAATAATAAGCGTAAGTTGACGATTACTGAAGCTTTGGAATATTTTCAACAGTTGTCGGAAGATGAATCTGAAAACGAAATTCATGAAGACATTGATTTGAGTGAAGATGAATGTTTGCTGGAAAATGAAGAAGGAACTTCTTCAGATGATAACCTAGTCCCATCCGACGTTGCTGAATCCTCTGAACCAAGCAGTAGTCAAGCAAAGGTTCTTCCTAGAAGAAAATCTGGTAAAAAGAGGAAATTATCTGAATCAAATTTGGAGGATCTGGGTAATAATGGAAATTTTGTTTCAAAAGACGGAACTCATTGGACTACTATCGACTTTGGAAGTTGTTCCAGTGGGAGGATTCCACAGCACAACGTTTATAAGGAAGTGCAAGGTCCGACAGCTTATGCCAAACGTAATATTGTAGATGGGTGTGCATCTAGCTCATGGAGATTGATTATTGATGAGGCTATGCTTCGTTCAATTAAAAATTATACAGAAGAAGAAGCTCATCGGCAACTTCGAAAAAATGATTGGTCTATATCTCGTTAGAGGAACTGGATGCTTTCATTGCAATTTTATATGCTAGAGGCATATATGGTGCCAGGAATTTGGAACTCGATAGTTTGTGGTCAGTCATTTGGGGACCACCTTTTTTCCGCTCTACTATGTGCAGAGACCGGTTTAGAGAAATCATGCGATTCCTCAGATTTGATAAAAAAACCACAAGGTCTGAACGTCTGCAAACAGATAAATTTTGTTTGGTTTCGGAAGTATGGAACAAATTTATCCAAAACTCTATTTGTTGTTATAAACCAGGACCTTTTGTTACTATTGATGAGCAGTTATTTCCGAGTAAAGCCAGATGCCGTTTCACACAATATATGCCAAATAAACCAGATAAGTTTGGCATCAAATTCTGGCTGGCTGCTGATGTTGAGAGTAAATATGTATTGAATGGTTTCCCATATTTGGGGAAAGATAACCAGCGGTCAGAAAATATTTCTCTATCTGAATACGTTGTCCTACGTCTGTTAGAACCATTCGAGAATAAAGGCATAAATATCACGACGGATAATTTCTTCACCACTCTAAAACTTGCGGAATTGCTGAAAACGAAAAAAACAAGCTTGACCGGGACCATAAGAAGATGTCGCAAAGAAGTTCCCGAATCAGTGAAAAAAATGAAGAAGCCATTATACGACTCAATCTTACTAAAGAACGATAAATCAGCCACCACATTGACAGTTTACCAAGGAAAAAAGAACAAAAACATTTTATTGTTGAGCTCTCTTCACCCCACAGTGGATGTTGATAACAATCATACAAAGAAGCTACCAGAAACAATATCTTTCTATAATTCGACAAAATTTGGTGTTGATGTTGCCGACCAAATGGCAAGAAAATACTCCGTGAAAGCTGGATCTAGAAGGTGGCCAGTTCATGTTTTCTATAATATTCTTGATCTTGCTGGAATTAATTCGTGGATTTTGTACAAAGAGACCACGGGGAAAATTATCTCTAGAAAGGAATTTCTCCAACAACTTATTGAAGAACTGCGTAACTCTCACGTTTCAAGTAAACAAACAATGATGAATAAAATTGTCAAGAAAGAAAACCCCGAAGAAAGTTCAGAACTGAAAAAGAGAGTCCGTTGTCAAGCGCCTAAGTGTAGCAACAAAACTGTTGATAAATGTTCATTTTGCGGTTTACCTACATGTGGAAAATGTACAAAGGATATAAAAAGAAGTTGTTCAAATTGTGCATAAACTGGTAGTAAAATAAATCCTGGTAAGAATAAAAATATTTCAATTTTGATTCTATGAATTCTAAATCTTTCATACATTTTTGCTTATTTTACCAAATTAATTATCATAATTTTTGTGTTTAATGTAACATAAACCTCAAAACAGGAGTTGAATAATATGTTAATAACAATCTGTTGTCAAATAATGTTTTTTTGCATTACAAACTAAATTTTATGCGCCTGGGTCAATTTGACCCAGCTCGCGGTTTTAGGTATACGGAAATTGCCGCGGTTCTAGTGTTAAACGTCGAAAAAACGATTGATGTGTCGTAAATTTTCGCTTCACAATAAATGAAATAAATCATCACTAAAAAAGTATGTGTTAAATTCGATACACGTTACGTTTAATGTAATCCACCTTTCCTTTATGATTTTTGCTCTTTTTTATGTAGGATGTAGTTTATTTTTCTTTGCATAATTATTGAAGCTTGGAACTTTCACTGAGAATTTTTGGTTCTGTAATGATAGGCCAATCACTTTGTATTTAGTTCGATTTTGGTTTGATAGGGTGGGTTGCTATTAATTGGTAGACATCTGGATATAATGCAATACGGTTGGTTAATTACAGTTTAGTCACTTCGGTGTTGTCTATTCAAAATCTAAATATAAAGTGGTAGCCCCTACTAAACAGTAAACCAATAACATTTCTCTATGACAAAGATAAATCTATGAATGTTAATATCAAGTTATCTACAATTTTTGTCTTAAAACAAGCTGTTAACCGTCTTTTTACTCTTAATTTTCTATATTGTGTTTGACTACAAATTTGTCCGTGTGCCTAGAAAATATGCCTTTTCCGTGACTGTTTCCTTTAGATTGAATAAAATCACCAGTAAAAGAAAAAATTTTAAAAACATATGTGTAAGTCAAAACATCTTGAGCGCACGGTAACGACGACATACGACGCATAGTTACTTCTTCAAATAAAACAAAGTTTTATTTGTGACAGAAAAGAAAAGAAATTTCCTCAGAGTAAACAGATATTAACCGGCAACAGTGATACCGAGTTATTTCCGTTATTTGAAGAAGTACTTTTTACTGTGCATTCTGTTATGTAGCATAACAGTAAAGTAAAACAGGTTAATTTGTTAAGTGTACCTAAGATATATTCAGTTTACCACTATATTCTGAATTAAACCTTACTAAATTATTACATTTATAACTGAATCAGTTTGTTTCCTTTAAAAGGACACTCGACCATGCATGCGTTGATATGGAGTTGACGTCAGACATAATTAATTGTGAGTGAGTTAAACATCTATCCATTTGAAAAATATCAAAATGGCAGACGTTATTAGAACATATTTCAAAAGCTCGCTACTCTAGAAAATCGAAATGCATTAGGAATCTGCTGTTTCTTTAAGCTTTGAAACTGAAAGTTTGGAAATGAGAAAATTATACTTTGCTTTTAGATCCTTTGTTGCTCTACTTTGTGTGGGAAGCTTTGCTTTTTGAAGATTTCATTTTGGTATATCCCTCAAGATCTTTTAAGGTTTTTTTTGGAAAGTACTTTAGGAATAATATCAAAGAATTGAAGAAAGAGAGTTAAAGTAGGAGATTGATTGAATCTCTGAAATACGAAATGTTATCGCGCACAGCTAGTTTATAAAATGAGTCTGAGTAAAGGAGTAACAAGTAGTATGTTTTTCAGTTAATTTCGAAAAAAGTGGCAAACACACACAAAATATAATTAATTTTAAATATATCATAAGGTGAAGGAGAACTAAGCAAATTTTTCTATCTTGTAACTTATTAGCTATAACTGTAACTATTTTTTTAAAATACTTTAGTTATACTTTTGAGTTTTATTTCATATTCTCACGGTATTCTCTAACTTGATAGTGGCTAGGAGTATTATGAAGAAACCAGAACTTAAACCATCTTTCATACATTTTTAAATATTTAGTATTCAAAAATATAATACGCTTGTCATAATAATGATTACCAGACAAATGGAAAATAAAATATAAAAGGCATTGGTTACTATTCTTACTTGGTAGCAAAATAACCAAAGAAAAAAATCCATTATTTTTCATGCAATACATTTTAGACAATAAATTTTATGAATTTTGTTACCACCCCTTATTTTAAAGAGGTTCTCAAGGTTTATAACTAATAGACAGAATTAATAAGCATTTCTTTACTTAATTTTGATGTGTTTCTTCAACATTTTTGTACTGTTATGGTTCATTCCCAATAAATATTTAACTAAAGAAAAACTAACATCACTTCTTCCAAAATTGATAACCTGTTTTCCGTAATAAAATCCTAGACACCCATATCGAAATACAAAAGATACGTTTTAGTTAAGCTTCCTTTTATCTCCGTACAAATTCAATAGGTAGACACTTTACGAGATTTGTTTTCAATAAATGGCATCAGACTCCCTGCTCTTTGATAGTATTATTTTCTTATGATCTTCCTCGATAGATAAAACTGAGTGAAAAGTATAAACCCCTTAAAATCGATTTACTTTACATAGCGGCGAAAAATCCATAGACTGTCTGGGGGACGTATAAAACGTTTTATTTAGATGAGAACCGCTTTTACCGTCCTCCGTAATATCCAATATGGCGATACGCCATCACTCAGTGAGGATGCACCAGCATAACGAAACTTCAAGAAACCCGTGAGAAAAAAAAAACCCCGCCCATGTTGCAAAATTTCCCGTTTTTACAGCGCACCCGAAGTGCATAACGCCGCTTTTATGACAAACACGCTGAACATCCCCGGCCGTAAAAATAGGCCCTGCGCCGCAGCTAAAAATCTGTCTTATTCGCATTCCCCCTCAGCAATGACCGGTGAGAAGTATTCCCGGGAATAAGAAGAAAAATATTAACTACGGCACGAACATGCTTTTTATACGCGGGTGCGTTTCTTTCCACAATAACTCCCACTTCTACTACTTCAAAAAGTACTACGGCAGTAGACAATGCAATTCCAAAGTTAGGGAAACTTGTGCCTGGGCTATCTTCTTTTTCTGCCCTGTTTTACTTCGGCTAACAGTGATTGCCGTACGTGATAGGCCTGGAATTTCGGAAAAGATGTGGGGCTCACTTTTTCACCCTCAGATGGAGGTAAGGGGAGAAGTTGAAGCGTGCTTTATTTTTATTTTTTGGTTATCTGTTATTTTTTTATGGTCCTCTCAAAACAGCCACCTAATAGCGCTCTAAACGTAATCATGTTTTTTTTTTCAATCCCCTCGTAAAAAATATTACTTCGAGAGATGTCTGAAATTGGTCACTAACAAGCGCAGATTTTTAACTTCCCCATATTTCCTTTTTACGCAATGGTTATTATTAAGCAGGATTTCTTCTAAAGGAAGCGAAAATTCCAAACATGTTTGTTTGGAGATGAGCCAGACTGAAGGGTTCTGATTCGTTTAGCCGAACACTCTATGGATTTCCTTACTCTAGTGATTTAATATGATGGTTGAAGCTTATCTAAATGCCTTTCTAGATAGTGTTCGTCTAATAAGGGAAATATTTGATTTTTAGCTTTGCATAGTGCCATGTTTTTGAATATTTCCAATTTATTTTAATACGGCTCAAATCGAAAGCAGGCAGTGTTTACAGGTTGACTCTTAACAAGTTATATTTATATAATATAACTTGGAGGGGATATTTTAAAGTTGAAGGAGATAAAAAACAAAATGAGTTGCAGAAAACTTGTTTTTCTTGGTAGTATGACAAACATGTTTTGATTCAGAATAATTTGTTATACCACACATTTTCTTCTGATATGTTTTATTTTTATTAAGAAGAATTTGATGTGATTTTTTAGGGTTTTATTAAGTTTTTGTAAATAGCAAGATCCCTAATCTCGAGTAATAAATAATAATTTAATTTGATGTAAGGCAATAAGGCATTTTGAAATAAGTAAGCCATCGTTAAGCCAATCCTCGGATCAAAGTTCACTAAAACATAAAAATACAATGTTTTGTAAGGTTATTTGAAATAAAATATCTTATTTGTGTGAGTGATAATGTATTCATTCATAAATAAAATAATCATTACGTTGCTGTAAAAATACACTTTTGATTTAAATCTCTATTTCGATTTAAAGAAATGTATATAATCAACTCACATTATTAAAGTAAATACTTAAAAATAGTAGTGGTTTACTAAAAAATACATCACAATATAAATAAAAGGAGAATTTCACCATTATCGCTGGTTATAGTCTGTTCATTTAGAATAGGCGCCTGAAGCAAAATGTATTAGAAGCAGTTACTATAGTAATTACCATCCAACAATTTTTTTTGTGCAATGATAAGGCAGCCTAACAGTGGTAGTTAAAATACTGTAAAAGAATCGGTCACTGAAGTAGAATGATGAGCGTTATTAGGTATTATTGAGCGTTTTTCATCCTGTTTCAGGCGCCAATTCTTAATGAATACCATAGCGAACAATAAGTGCAAACTCACAACTCTCAAGCGTCACCTTCAACCGTGGAGCGACAATGGTGAAATTCTCCTTTCATTTACCTTGCCTTTCTGGAATTAAATCTGACCTAGGAATGTCATGTCATTCCAACAGATGAGTGGAGGACTAATCATTGGTCACCACTTTTTCAGTTATAGAAGGCTAGACTAGTACTTGCCCTCCGCTTTCTGGCGTTGCGTTCTTGTACCGTGCTGATGTGTCCTAACAAGGACGAAACCGGTCCACGGTTGGAGGCAACACTTGAGTTGTGAGTTTAAACATCACAGTATATTGACTCTTCTTGTTTCTAATGCAATGATCAATAAGAGAAGCCCCTATTTTTTAAGTCATTAAATACTCGTTATTGAACACATACATCTTTTCAAAGATGTATGTGTTCATTATTTAATTATTATCATTAGCTCTTATCCAGGTGTACTTCCAGTTTATTCGGTTAAAAGTATTCCAAACACATAATTTTTTCTTCCTATGCAGAGACATCGCATACCCTTATTGGTTTATAAACTGAAATTCGTAGACTAGAGGAAACTCGTGTTAATAAAAGAAAAATTCCCTAACCAAAAAAAATTTGTAAGAAAAAGAAGAAAAAAGAGAAGGGCAAAGAGATACATTCCCCTCTGGAAACTTGCAGAAGAGGATATACGAAAACTGTTGATTAGATAGTTGTTGTTTGAGCGTGACTTCTGGTGTATCTTGGAGCCTTGTAATGAACTCTTCTTCGTCGATATATTCTTTTTCCTTTTCTTTTGAGAAAGCAAAAAAGCCCGATATATCTGAGAGATTGATTACCCTTTCCAACAACTTCTTGGAAGGATCCCGTAGGTTATGTATAAGAATTGAATTTTTCTTAGTTTTTTTTTCGTTGAGTTTTTTTTAAATGGGTTAGCTATGCTCTCTTGTGTACTGAGGATTTAGTATATGTGTGTCTTTGAGTTTCCCTTCAGAAAGACAAACATGCTGAGTATAATGTCTATTAGTTGTTCTTGGAGATATAAGAGTTTTTGGAAGAGCTGTGTATGCATTTTTTTCTTTTTGTTATCAAAACTATTTTTGATGGAAACACAATCTAAAGTTTGAGCAAAAAGTTAGAAAGTTTAAAAATTTAATTACGTAATTAGCTTTTTCATTGTTAAAGTATCGAAAAGAAAAATTTACAGAAAATCCTTTTTATGGTAATTATTATCATAAACACACTTAATTTTTAATGTGGGGACCAGATATGAACTTAAACATTTCATGTTATAATTAATCTTAAAACGAAGTTTTTACTTGACAAGTTGATAGATCCCCCATGAACTTGTATAATATGCATCATTAAAAAATTAATTAATGGTTATTTTGGGTCATTAATGTGCAGCAAAATATTTCTCGATGTTACTTTTGAAAATACCGCCATTAGTTTATAAAACTATTAAAACATTCAGTTTGAAATTATTTTAATTTCTTTTCTTCTTATGAAATGGGTTGAATTATTTAGTAATCTCATTATTAAATTCCTGGTTGATGGAAAATTTTTATTTTATGCAGAAAATAGAAATTAGTGGAATGCGAAAATGCACATTCCAAACGAATTCATAATCAAATTCTAGCTTGGAAATAATTCGTGGATTTCATTAAAAAGCATTTTATTTAAAATTTTTGTGAGCGGCTATTCTTCTATTATTAGGATGCAAATGGTATTTGAGTTTAAGCTGATTTAGATGGAAACCATGAAGAGACTATTCCACTTATTAAAGACCACCATTTTTCTTTACTTTACTACCCCCTTACGAGTAAACTTTCTAATATCATTATCCTTTTATACTTAACCACATATCCATGACTTCCAAAAGGTGTAGTGGTAATTGATCGATTCTAGCTGAGAGGACAGTCTGAGTTATGGCTACTTGTGTGGCTAGTTATTGACTCCAAACAAATAGACGTTTGAAAATGAAAATATTTATTCCAATAACCAAGCAAAAATATAGCAAAAAATTAATATAAATAAAAGGTAGAAGTCAGTGCCTTGCGGAATCCGTGTTGCCACATAATGTTTTACAATGCATCTTAAGCATATTAGTTATAAATACAGTGAAAAGAAAATAAGCATATTCACAAAAAATATAGAAATTCATTCAAATAATTTTAAGACATAAATTTAAACACAAAATACAATGCATTTATAAAATATCAGTTCAACTTCATTTCAGAAGTAATAGACAATTTATAAAATAAACTATTCGGGTATTTTATATAGTTTCGAACTATTACAGAAATAAAACTGTTAGAAGGGTAAAATGTCCAAACAATTTTGAAAGCAATTCATTTATCACAAGTAGAAACACTCGCCACAAGACTAATAACACGGTCTCCAAAATTAAACAATGAGACATCAGCAACTGAAATTCATCCCACCAATATTAATTAATCAAACTCCAAAACAATCGAAAACCAACTTAAAGAATGAAATTCGAGTCTGTTTCTGAACAAGACGCACAAAGCTTTCTTCCCTCGGAACAACAAACGCCATGACCAATAGGTTTCACTCCAACAAAGGACTTGATTCCAATGCTTTTGGGAGGAGGGAACAGAGTATATGCAAAGTTAATTCACCACCGGCTTTAGGAATATTACACAGCCAAGATTTCTGCAGGGGCCAATCGTCCCTACTGTGTTGCACGACGGACACTCATTACCGACTGACTCCCCCTGCAAATTGCAGTGGAAGGCCTCGGCCCTTCATTGACTGACTGACTGACTGACTGATCTAAATTTGTAATTGCAGAGGGGGGATCTTAATACAATGCGTTGACACCGATATTATTCGCAAGAATGCGGGGATAAGTGGGTGTGAAGACAGAATATTTTGAGTGTTTGAAGGGGCGGAGTTAGCTGAGAGATAGTTTTGTTTAGGGGGGAGAATGTGTGGTGGAGTAAGTATTAATCTTTGGTGATTAGGATTGAGAATTCTGTGAAGAACTGTTTTAATGAATGGATATGTCCAAAACAGTGAGACTGGGAATGGTTTAAATTTAAATATGATTCCTTTATGAGCTACAAGAATAGTTTATGATTCTTATGAGGAATGACGGGGAGTAACAGCTGACCGAAAGTGGAAAATATAGAGGTTTTCTTATATACGGATATAAGTATGTAAGAAGACTTCAATATTTTCATACCTAATATTTTCCATTTTTTGTCAACTGTTACTTCATGTAATTCCTCATAATATTACTCATTTGCTAAACTCTAAGCATTACTTTGATTAACAATGCTGTGATGGAATCTTAACCATGATCCCAATGTACCCACCGAGCTTTAATTTTAAATCAAAATATAAAATCTTTCTTCGTTCTATCAAATAACTACACCATAGTTTTTCGGTTTTAGGTATTTTTTCTGAATAACTTTTCAAACCAGTTAATAAACCAGTAGTTTTAAGTATTTTTTTTGACACCAATCACATGGGTCCAACAAAGTATTAAGATTTCATTGTGTAATGGTACACCAGACCAACTTACAGCCTAATTAACTCTCATTTTATAAGTGACTAACCAGCAGCTAAAGAAGAAAATGAGCATTTTGCTGACTCTGATTGCTGGAATCCTTGTTTAACCAAAGGTTAACCGTTGACCAGGTAGTCGTGAATAAGGCTATAAGAGATAAAGAAAATACGTATCAAATTAGACTAATATATGAGGAGCTGAGAGCCAGAGTGGACCAACCCACAAAAAATGAAAAATCGTTTTTTTTTAATTTTTCAGTAGAATGTAGAGACATCTATTGATTTAAGTTAGAAAACAATGCATTTTTTAGTTCCCACAAGATGGCATCCTTTTTCGTTTGATCGAGTAATTAAAATCGCACAAAAATTTAATGCCAGAATGGATCAAGCCACTTGGTCCATTCTGATTCTGACTTTCAACAGGATCCTCTAATTATTGATCATGAGACGATCAAAACTAAATATTAAATACTAACCTCAAAAAAAGTTTAAATATTACTAGAATTTTGTGAAGCGTTTTTCTCGAAATAACAACTGCTGAGGTTGGTCCACTCTGGCTCTCAGCTCCTCATATTTCAATGTTCATCTTGGAAATCAAATCAAGTTTGATGCAACAATAGTACAACTCTGTAAAAATTCTTATTAGAAATATAAATAAATTTATTTTATAGATAATATAATATTATTAACATATTAATACTTCATCTGAACAAAGTAGTTTTTTTATTCATTTCAAGCAACGGGCAAATCTTTCATAATTTTTAAAAATATAGTAAGTATCATATCCAATCAAAATATAGCAAGAATATTCCCTTATATACGACCCACCAACGATAAATTTCGACGCCAGGAAAGAGAGAGAGAATCTCCAGAAAAAAAGAAGGCAATAAAAAGGAGTTGACGTGAGTAATCTGGCCTTTAACAGCGGAATGCCAATCTCCTGGCGGAGTGATATAGGCCGTCTAGGGCTCCGAAAACTTGTCAAAGTAAATTAGGTGCTGTTATCAGAGTAAACACGTCGCTCCGGCAAGACAGAGAGGAACGGATAACAGATGGTTCAAGAAAATTGAAGGAGGTGTTCTCCAAGTGACCCCAAGGAGGTCTATACCGCGGTGCATTAGATGGGGCGAGTAGCTATTGCGATGAATGAAAGTCTGTTTGTTTTGTGGCGTAGTAAAACGGTCTTATGAATGGGAGTAGGTTCCAATATGTAGTATTCCACAGTCGTAAAAAAACTTAAAATGCTGAATGGTGCCGGAGAATGATGTCAGTTTACTTTGAATGAATACTTTGCACTGTTAAACCACGGCTTACTAGATACTACTACAGACTGACCGAGATGCGGAAATCTTTAAAATGTAGATGGCAATAGTTAACATCTATCAAAGCAAATCTTCAGAGTTGATGGTGGGGCTTAATGGCTTTAAGGCTAAGCGCGCACTAGAGACTTTTGTCACGGCGACAGAGACAAAATCATCACCCTGGCTATTGCAAGAAGCTAGAGCGAGCGCACAGGCGACGAGACTCTTGGCCGATTGCCAAGAATCTCTCCATGGAAATGCATTGCTCTCGAGTGACTAGTGTTTATAGTCGCCGCGACAGAAGTTTCTAGTGTGCGCTTAGCCTTAGGCCAACAGTCAGCAGTTTCGTCTTGAAAACACGCCTTTATAGTTCCTTATTTGTCAGTGTGTTTATCCTATTGGTAGGACGTTATTTAGTCGATTTGGGGCGGTAAACGTTGTCAAAAGTTTTAAATAATTCAAAACTTGGTCAACCTGTAGTATCTAGTAAGCCGTGGTTAAACAGTTATTTCTTCAAATAGGGTTAAGGAATAAATAGTTTTATTTTATGACTTAAAATCATTTATTTTAAAGCAATTTAAATATAAAGAACTGCAAATAGTTTAATAAAACAAATAATACTAAAAAACACAGTAATTTAAGTACTTAATAACTTAAAAATACATTTCGGTATTAGGCGAATGCAAAATAAAACACTCAATTTTCAGTCAATAACTTCCTTTTCTGTGGCTTTCGCCTATCCACCTAGAAGAATGAATTCTCAATAAATTCTAGAATATTGACCATCGGAAGAAAGTTCAAAAGTTTAACGGGTTCCACTTTGCGATCAATGTCCGGAAAACTGAAAATTATTACCCACCTTCAAGTCATGGTCAAACGTCTAGGCATTCTCCGCTTTAAATTTAAAAGGAACCGTAGAAGTGGGTGAGTCGGAGCAAAACTTGCCCTTTATAGAAAACAATTTCCCATAAAGGTATGGGTGAGTAATTTGTTTAGTTGTCAGATTTCCCAGACTCCCAACATCATAAAGAGTTGGGAAAAAGTTTTGTTACATAAACAAAACTGGCTTATGAACAAGACTTTGAGTGGTTACCAAAAAACCTAATAATAATAACTTATTTACCTCAATTTATATGGTGCATTCCGTGTGCCCAAAATGAGGAAGTTGCATGATTTTTTTAATTTTTTTAATCGATTCTTCTTGCAAAAATAAGCAACTACCCAAAATTTGAGGCCCATCGAGAAATTTTTTGATTGCCAAAAAAATTAACAAAAATCCCCTTTTTAAAAGCGCGAAAACGCCAAGAGTTTGGATGTGACGTCATCTTACAATAGGCATTGTTGAAAAGCAATGGAGTTTTATTGTTGACGTCATCCTACAGTTTAAACAATAAACGTTTTCAGTCACGTGTTTTTTCTCGACTTTTAAATTAAAATATTTAATCATCTGCACATTTTTTTGAAAAATTGACTAGATATTTCATTTTACCATACAAAAAACCATACGGAACACTTGTTTGTTTCTGAAAATATGACACATGCAACTTCCTTATTCTTGAACTGACTTCGTTTCTTTAAAATATTAAATGAGTTGTAATTACTATTTTTAATGAATTTTGATCCATTGAAGTCCATTCGGACCACGGAAAGAATTAGACAAGTGTTTAAAGAATTCTATAATACCTTTGGTTTCTATTGGTTATCATCAACATCTACGCCGATAAAATAGAGACCATAAGGAAACATAATATCCCCTCATTTTTCAGAAACATAATTTTTTTAAGGTTTTTGATGACAAATGATTCTTTAGAGCAATAAGAGACATGCAATCCAAAAAGTCCATATCATGCAATCCAAGGGTTGGTAAGCGATAGAGATTATGGGACAAATCCATCTAGTTGACTGTGCTTTAGGGTGGATCAAAAATATATTTTTTGCATTTTCCCATAGGCACAAATACAAAAAGGTGCCAAATGGTCTCAAACTAACATGTGTGAAATATTTTTCCATTACGATAACTCTTTTTGCCTCCGGATTCATGTCAAAGTTTCGATTAATACTATAGTAATTTCACGTAAAAATGGACAAACGAAAATTGGGCTTTTACCTCGATTGGACGAATCTGTCATGAATGTAAACGTGGAAAATGGTATAAAAATCCTCATTGACGACTATAAAATAATTAAAAAGGAAACCAGAGTAGAAATACTTGAGTTTTAATACAACATATTTTGACGCATCTCAATGATTAGAACTGGCAATCTAAGATTTCTTTCTGGAATCATAAAAATGTGCGAAACCTTTATTCCCGGTTGAGTGGGATGGTAAAACATTAAATTTAATAAAAATGGATATGACAGAAGGTGGGTACTTTTTGGGGTTATAAGATTTCAACCCCCTGAGGATATTTGGATAATATTTAAAGGTTGAGGTTTTCTTTGAAATTTCAGTGGCATATTAGCGATATTACATCCCAAGTGTCCCCATAGGAGTCCTTAATGTTAAAAAAATAAATCAAAAACATTTTAAGAGTCAAATTTTGAAATATTTTCTTAAGAAGAGCGGTAGATCAGCGTTTTCAGCTCAAAGCTCAGTATTATCCTCAAAATTTTAAAATTAGCTAAATACATTAAATTTTAGAACTTACTTGTGTTTATTTTAGACAGTTAAATTTGCTATATTTAAACTTTTATGAACGCAGAAGTTAATACTAAAAAGCTATTTTAAGTCAATCCTCCCTCTAAAGAAGTATAATTTATGGACCTGGGTTTTAGTCTATTGCTATAGAAAAAATAAGGTGAATAATCCTTATCGAGGCTAATCTCATCATGATATTGCTATTGCCTATAAACAAATATCCATTAGACACTTGTTTCAACATATTTTATGTGATCACATTTGGTTCCCAAGACCAGCCAATGAAATAAATGTCCGCTGAATTTTGAAAGTGCGACATTTATGAAAAATACAACTATTTCTACTTTTTAAATTTAAAAATATCGTTTTACACTGGCCATAATTGAGGGAGAATGTATATGATTTACCAATATCTAAAATTTGCCACTGACAACCCACTCTGTTTGTTGGCAAAAAAGATCCTCCTATTCTACGCCTTTTTTGTTAATATGGTAATACATTATATTGCCACTTTGGAAGTTGTTTTTTTTGTATTAAAAATGCTCAAATGTGACTAATATGATTAAAACTGCTTAAAACACCCTTATTTGTGAGCTTTAAATAATTATCGACAAAAAAATTAATTTATAATTTTTTTTAAAAATATGAAAAATTACACATTTTTGTTCCATTTGAGGCCAATCCCGAGTCAAAAAGAGTTATTATAATGGAATAATATATCACACATGTTAGTTTGAGACCATTCGGCACCTTTTTCTTGCTGTGCCCAATAGAATTTGTAGAAAAAAAATTTTCCCCATAGGAAAATGACCCACCCTACTGTGCTTAGTAGTACTTAAGAAGTTAAAGGCTCAATAATTTGTCAATGTTTTATATGTTCCTTTGCATATGTATGATATGTGCATATTATAAAAAAGTTAAAACAATTAATTCATATTAAGCTTAATCAAATATTAATTTAGTCAGCGTAAAAAAATAACTTGCGAAAATTCTAGTAAAATAAGTTTTAAAGTTAATTTTTCTTTCCAATTAATTTTTTTGTAAAACTGTACATCAGGGAATCGTTAATTCCTTTACTACATCCGAGAAAATCTATTTTTATATTTTTACAATCTCTAACAATTGAAAGCCAAGGTCACCACATTAAGAGATGTCCATCTAACATTTACATTTGAATATTTATTCAACATACCACACTTCCCTACGCGTGTTTACTATTTGCACTAGGCTGACACCAAAGGTTACCCAATTCGTCCATTACTTAATTTTAATTTATTAAGTAGGCGCAAAGAGCATTGGCGATTCCATTACGGCCGAACTGACCGTCAAAGCTTTCGCTGATTATGGCCCTCCCACGGTACTTCTCACACAGGGTACTAACTCACTTCATCGCGAGTCCGTTATCATCAAAGACCCAGAAATCAGTTGCAACATGCGTATTGGTCCGTGTAATCTAATTTGGCAGCATTCAATTCATGTTGAAGGATCATCATATGAATTAGCGACTGCTTGGCTATTCCGTAAAGTTCCAGCAAGATGGCCTTGTGCGCGCATATGTAATTTCGGTTCGTTCTGGAACGCAAATTATAGCCGGTCTATTAGATGCTCGATGAAGCCCGCACCAAAATGCGATTGCTGGGATGAGTTTGAAGGGGGGTATTAGTTGGGCAGCCTTTGAAGTGACCGGGTTGGCAAGGTGAAGGTGACTGAATTGTGCATTGTAGTATTTAAAAGATCTTCACTGTGCATCCACTGTGCCGAAACAACTGCAAATTGTGGATTAAATATGGATGTTGTTGTGTTCTGATTAAATTTTGGGGCTTTAAAATTCTCCCAAAAAGTTATAATAAGGAAAAGCATATGGAGGGCTCAGAATTAAAATGGACCAAGTCCACTTTTTGTCATTTTTGAGTTAGCAACGCTATAACATGCACTAATTATGTAAAATTTCAGTGCAATAGTGAGCCAAGTCCTAGTTCTGATAATATCCGCTTGGCAGCAGCAAGTTCTGTTGCGTTAACATGTAATTTTGCTATGAAGCTTTAACTTAAAACGGAAACTTCAGAAATATTGAACATCTAGGTTTTTGATGATAAAAACAACTGTAGTAATGAAGAGTATATTTCACATTGACACATACCTCACATAATATAATTAGTTAGAAAAAGTTCAACCAATATTTTAACCCTACAGTGCATACTGTTGCCATTTGGCAACACGACATTTTTCCCCATTTCCTACTCGAACTTCCATTTCCAAACGGCAACACCATGCAATAATTAATATAAATATAACATTTCGTTGTTTTAGCACTTTAGACTGCCAGTATAGATCGCAGCAGAGGTACTATTTTGAGACATTTGTTAGTAGCTAGTGAGAAGAAAGTCAGGACACAGAAAATGCCAAAATAAAAGGACCATATAAATAAAAATAAAAAAAATTTCAGTTTGAAAAAAAATTGTTTCGAAAAGATAAGTTGTTTTTTTATATTTTTAGAGCATTTGGTTTTATTTCACTTCACAATTAACTTCACAAGGAACACAAATTAATTTCACAAGGACAAAGTTTTTTGTCAATTAAATGTAGAAAAAAATTAAATTAATTTTTTTAGAATTTTTTTACTAATTTACACCATAATAGAAGTCAAATAACTGATTTTCAAGGGAATTTAAAAAATCATGCATTGTAGGGTTAACTGTCAGGTTTTATTCCAAAGGAAATAGAACCAAAAGCTCGCTTATTAACACCTAAAACTGACGGTTGTGGAACTTTTATTACATATTATCTTTCTGTATGAATGTTGAATCATTTCTTACTGGGGAAATAAAAGTTTCATCATTAATTTTAAATAAGCATCATTCAATTCCAAATTTTCTATTTGACCAACATAACCAAATTATCTTTTTAGTAGAAAATTCTACTAGAATAAAATCACATAAGTCCAAGTCAATTGGTATTAAACAATTATCAGGGACATTTATTTCTTCAATGTTTAAATATGGGTCTAAATTCCTTAAAACTGAAGTTTTCTTAATGATGTTATTTTCTAGTATCACCAAATTTTAAAACAATTACAATAAAAAACAGTTAGACTTCAAGTAATTAAATATACTGCTCTTATAAACATATAAATCACTTTCGTAATCAAAAATGGGAAAAATGAGGCAAATTCGCACTGTCCGAATCTGCCCCATCTTTTGGTGTACGAATGTGACCCATCTACCAGTTAAAGCTTACCACGTCTCAACAAGATATTTATAATTAAAGCAGGGAAATAAAACCTTTCTAGGAACTTACTTTAGTAATGCCTGTACTGAATGAAACAGTCTCTACTTGAGAGTTATTTTTGATTGATATTTTACGCCAACAAAATGACAAGAAAATTTACTTTGCTGCTTCTAACGCTAGCAAATTTCTAGTACATATACAACAAAATGGATCAGGGCTTTGGAAATTCATGAGGGAGGTGGTAGTCATGCGTCCATTTACGGGTATTTTTTTTAGATTTTTAAATTAATAATTACTAGGGGAAATGCCATCTGTCCGAATTTGCCCCATGTGCGAAATAGCCCCACTCTCCCCTATATTTATTTGAGTAGTCTGCCATACACAGATGCTATATTAAAAATGTTAGAGGCTTCATCTGAATAATTATATCTCCCATTATTAAATCCATATTATGAAATAAAAATAGATACTGTGATGATTTACAAACACATGCTAAGTAATCATATATTTCTAATTATTTTTTGATATTTTTAGCAGTTTACCTCATTAAAGCACTTTTTCCATCAAAATATGGGTTGTCCCATAAGTTCTGTTACTTTTTACGAAGTTTCGTGTTTGAAATTTTTTTATGAAAAACTGGTAATAGGTGGAGATTTCAAACAAAAGGGATTTTGATCTATGTATATTTATGAACATAATGTGTGATTTTGGTAGTTCTCGTGATATTATTGGGTTGTCCCATAAGTTCTGTTACTTTTTACGAAATTTCATGTTTGAAATTTTTTTATGAAAAACTGGTAATAGGTGGAGATTTCAAACAAAGAGGATTTTGATCTATGTATATTTATGAACAAAACGTGTGACTTTGGAAGTTCTCGTGATATTATTTCTTTTCAAAATGGTGATTTGAAAAAAAGACAAAAAACGACGATTTTCACGTAATTTTTGTCTTTTGTTTAAAAAACTAGGAAGAACGCATAATTCATGGCTAAAAAAAGTTTTACTGTATATTTGAAATGTTTCGATTAAGGTGTCATAATTTCAAGATGATTCAATAAGTTTAAGGTAGGAAATTTTGGCTTTAAAACCTCATATATTGCTAATTTCACGTGTTTTTTAAAGCACGCCCATTGCTTTTCTAAGCAGCTGGTATGAAGCAAATAAAAGGCAGATGTTTTTTGAACCATAATGGTTTTTTACACAGTTTAAACATTGAAAGCATCTTTTCATATTATAGGTGAATAGATATATTTCTAAATTCCAACGAGTTGTTTTTATTGTAGCGTTTTCGTATGAAGCAAATAATTGCTTTGTTCGCATAGCGTATAAGTTCACCGAGTTTAATTCGGATAAGCTAAAATGTTGCGCGCTTGAATTGTGCGCACTACTTTCTTAACTTAATTACAGAGATAATTTAATATACTGCATATTTTGAATACTGGGGTCTATCTGTAAGCTTTTTTATTGTTTTTGATGATTTTTTGTGAGAATTTATTTGAAATGACTTCAATTACTGAGGAAAGTTTTTTGCAATTGATGTTATGTTTGAGACCGAAATTTCCTAAGTTAAACTTATCGAATTATCTTGAAACTATGACATCTTAATCTAAACATTTCAAACATACAGTAAAAATGTTTTTAGCCATGAATTATGCGTTCTTCCTAGTTTTTTAAACAAAAGAAAAAAAATACGAGAAAATCGTCGTTTGCGGTCTTTTTTTCAAACCGCCATTTTGAAAAGAAATAATATCACGAGAACTACCAAAATCGCACATTATGTTCATAAATATACATAGATCAAAATCCCCTTTGTTTGAAATCTCCACCTGTTACCAGTTTTTCATAAAAAATTTTCAAACACGAAACTTCGTAAAAAGTAACAGAACTTATGGGACAACCCAATATATTGACGGAAAACTCAAATAAGAATACCAGAACAGAGAGGAGAAGAAACGTGAAGCCAGTGAGAAAGAAGCGTCAAAAGTTTTATTCAAGTAGATACTGTTGGGTATATCGATTGGAGTAAGGGGTGCCAAAAATTACTCAGGATTTCAATTTTACCTCTTTTATCCCTTCTGAACATTTCCCCTTTTTTATTCTTTCGTCTGAGGAGCTGGAAATAAATACCCCCGGTTTTATTATTTGGTGCCATTTTTATACATCTATCTGGGAGCTTATTGGTCGCGACTAATCGAAATTGTCGTAGGATGGTCGTGAGAAGAGTGGTATATGGGAGGTGTGAGGTGCTTTTTGAAGGGATTTTGGTGGTTGGAGGTTTTTTAAGTAAAAATGTATAGACATTTTGGGATACCTAAGAAGTGACTTTAAGAAGGTTCGTTTTTTGAACAAGGCGGTCAATAGGCATGATTTTTAAAACTCCAAGTATTATACATCCCTTCCTACTCATTGTTTAATTGGGAGGAACCGAAAAATTTATGAGCAAATTATATTCCTATGTAGAATAATAACAATAAAGATCAAGTTTTAAATTTATAGGCTTATTATTAAAACATTTTTCTAAATTTGAATTTTTTAAAAATACATCATGTCGTTTCTTTTACTTCTTCAAAATAGTCAATCTGTTAACTTTTTCCATACTGTCATCTTTGGTGTGTCTGGGTAATAAATACTACTCACGATGAAAGAGCTATCAATCGTAATTCCCAATATATTATCTGTATTGAGAACTTAGAAATATGTTGTGCGTATCTGTGGTGGCGCTTATTCTCTTGTGGAGTAGGTATAAAGCGTGTAATGGTGACGATATGGTATTGTACGAGATTATTTGAGGGAACGCTATTAAAATACAAATACAACAAACTTTCAATTTATATAAAGAAATTACAGAAGAACGCAATTATACATTAACAAGAAGAAACAATAACTTGCTTTGAAAAAAATAGACTGTGCTGCAAACAAATCTAAGCTAAGCACTATTGTTAAATTAACTAGAGAAATCAATAAAAGTTGTGTTAAATACGCATTTTTATATATTTCACTGTTCAACTCATGTTTTACCGTAACAGGGGAGGTGAAAAATTGGAACATACAAGGGGACGTGGGGTATCAGAGACTCCGCAACTTTCTATATTTTTTAAAAATCGTCTAATTAAGATGATTCTGATATTTCAGTACATTGTTATTTGAACATTTATCTATTGATAGAAAAATATTTTGTTTAACTTTATGATGAAATAAACATTTTTTCCAGACAATTTTCCAATAGACTTAAAATTATCGATGTTATCGAATTATCGTTGCGGAGTCTGGGAGACCCCACGTCCCCTGCTACGGGTTAATATTATAAAATACGCAAGAAATACTTTATCAAAACTTTTATACATTCCTCAAGCACATTCAGACTATTATCAGAGTACGAAACACCAACTCAGTCAGTTAATATAAAAAATGTACAAAATATTGACTCGCGTTACACAATCCTCTCCACATTCATTTTTTTAAACTACAAATGCATTTTCTCCCCCTTTCTGTGGCATAGATCAAAGGGGGAAAAATACAAGAAATCTAGAACACCCAACCCTGCATTCATTGTGGAGACGTATTTTTCCAGGTTCCCCGGTTTCAAAAATCCATACAGAATACACATTCGGTGAAATATGCCTTTCACGGCCAGCGCCTTCTAGCTGGAGATGTGGTGGAAACTATTTTCTCCCCTCCGCTGGAGTTAAACCACTGTAATTTACAGCGCAGTTCCTTTCGACGAAATGAGAAAAACTGGAGGAAAAGTGTCAGAGTTGTTCCAATGCGGTTGAATGGCATTAAAGGCTTTTCGTCTCAGGAAAACATTGGGTCTCCTTTTAAATTTCGACAAAAAAACTACAGAAAGGAAAGAGTTGGGGAGGAAAAAGAGTGAAAGAAGTTATGTATCGAGCTCTTAGTAGTGAGAAGCACATTTCCGATTTTTGGGACGTTTTTTTTTCCGTACTTAGTGATTCTTTTTTGAGGAGGTTTTCAGTATTGACTTTTCTCTCTAAACTTATTTAACGGATTGAAACGCTGTGTGAAAGGTTTGTTTGTTTTTTTTTCGTAATGTCTGGGAATTTTTAAGTTTGGGGGCTTTTTCGAGCTCATTTTAAAAGGCCTTGAAAAATGTTGGGTGGAAAGAATGAAACATACTTATTGTTATGAACTAACGAAACTTGTTTGAGTTGGTATTAGAATACGAGAAAATGTACTTACTTTTTGCTCCGACTATTTTGTATACAGCGAGAAGGGTTTTAGTGGGTTTGACCTGTTTTTAAGAAATTGTTTTTTTGTGCTTTGATTTACTTTCAAATTTTTGCTTCTTAAAATATTTGTCGGGTTTTCAAAAACGGGTCAATCCTACCCCCCTTAACACTTCTCACTGTTTTTAAAACTCAATATAATTAGAACAAACCACTTGTAAGTATAAATCAAAACACACACAAGCCAGTTCCTTTATATAAAGTGAACATACTTCCTTGTGCAAAATATTTAAATTGCATTCCCTTTTTGATTTAGAAACGGGAAGTCTTTCAGGAAGTAGTTCAGTCAGAGCTTTGAAATTATTTTTGTCTCAACTTTATTTATTTCTCTAAATCGAAATTTCTACCATGATATTATGAGGACGATATATCTTTAAAAATTTATAAAAGCCATACTTTTTTATTTGGAATCTTACATTTTTAGTGGGTTATGTATGTGAGATACGCTAATTAGAAAAAGTAGTTTAAAGTCATGGGGATGCAGCTCGAAGTTGAAAAAGGATGCACTACCCAATCAATTTAATAAAATTTTAAAACTAAAATAATGCATTATTACTTCTGGAGAAATACAATTCAATTCATCATTTCCATCCAATAACCTTTAATTGAGTCATTACACTTATATCACTGAATTGAGAGAAATATAGGCTAACTAATAATCGATATGATTAAAGTAATTTACTCAATTAATTTAAGGTAATTACTTCCAGCTTGCTTGAATCTGGAGTTTAATAATGCAGCTGGGTAATTTGAAAATATCTCTGGAAAAATTAACTGAAATTATTCTGAACCCGTTGAATGGAACTGATAAAAATATGTAAGATTGATAATAGGGAGAAGTATAATTATCAAGAATAAGGAATAGGGTGGTTGACCTGCTATCAAGACGATTGTGTACCAGTGAATTCAAAAGTGAAACAATATATTCTTTTGATTTTCGATTATGCTTTACTTTATCATTTTGTAATTTGTTTTGTTTAAAAGCACAATTTACTTATTTATTAAAATACAAGTGAAATGTCATGAAATCTTTATTAAGTAAACCACATAAAGGTGGCATTCGCATGTCTATTTTAATTTAATTATTTTGAATGTATTAAATTTACATGGATATAAAAACACCATAGAAATAATGACTCAACTATATCTCCATCTGTATTGAATTCTTCAAAATGCAATGGTATCCCATTGATCACATAAAAAAATTGTTAATAATCTTAGTTCTCTCTTTAATAATCTTTGTTCTTAGTTAATAACCTGAAAACTCGTCATTAGTGTTTTTTATTCTATACCAAAAATAATTACACGAGTTATCGATATCAATACTAATGTAAAAAAAGAATGTCTGTTAACATTATTGAAAGTAATAATGTAGAAATTGAGCTTCAACTGTTAAAAAGTCTTGTTGCTCCAAAGCAAACAATAGTTGATTGACATTGTTATAACTCAATCATTTTTTTTCACATTTTTGAACACAAACTTCAGTAAATTACAATAGTTGGAAATTGAAATTTTTACTCTCCATAAAATTTAAGAAATTTGAATAAGCTGGTTGTTTCATTTGATAAATACCTTTCAAGATGATTGGCACCGTTGTTCAAAAATGCAGTTTGCCATTAATTCTTGGGATAATTCAAGGTATGCGGTCGGATAGCAGCGAATTGGAAAGATTGTTAAAAGGTACTCTTTCTTCAAGTACAATAAATTGAACACATGTTTAACATTACGAGTCAGTTTACACGTAAATGAGTGATTTTGTGTTTTTGATATACTTTTATTTACTAAGCATGAATACGATAGAAATATATACGGGGTAAATTTTATGTTATTGCTATTTAGTTTCTTAAAAATTTATAACCAAGATATATCGGATTCTACCCCCGACACCACCATAGACCCACCGAGTACATGCGGAGTATGTGCTTGTTAAATCTGTGGGTCTGAAAGTCCTGTGGTCGGTCATTCCCCAGTTTATCATGGGTCCAGGTCTCTGGAGACTATTTCCCTCCCCTTCAGAGACGTGGCAAAATTGTGCAGGTGGCGATAGATTGTGACAGCATCTATCATCAAAGCAGAAAAAAATATAAAAAAATAAATAGAGACGAAGTGGCTCATATTAGAGTAAACACCTAATCTGTAATGTCAGTTACGAATTATGTGATTAGAAAAATATGTAATTTTCATAAAAAGAATAATATGAATAACTAATATTTTCCTTTGATGTAGTAGATTTATTTATTTAATAGGCGTGGGGCATTTCTGTAGTAGATTTGTATACTTAAAATCAGGGCTCGATTTCAGCCGGAACCTCTTTTTCGGAAAAATTAATATTCTATTTCAGGGGTCTCCGAATGAATTAAATCCTAAAATGAATTAAAACCATGTTTTTATTGTCAAATTTCCAAAATGTTTCTGGGGGTGGACCCCCAGACCCCCCTTTTTGTACTTAGAATTCAACTAAGCACATTTATTTTCAGATTAAGTTAATAAAAGTGAGAATCCTACCAAAAAATATTTAAAAAGGCATATTTCAAGTTCAAAAAAATGTTTAAATGCATTTTTATCTTTTTGTAACTAACAATAATTGTGATTTAATTGTAAGGTTGTTACTTAGTTGTTCTTTTAAAACATAATTGTGAACCTCTATTTGAATTACCCACAATCTGCTCTTGGTGTTGATTCTTTTTTATTTGAACCAGATTTGCCAGATTGCTGGTCAAATTTGCGACATCTTAAATTCTACCAAGAACTTAAACTACGCATTCTATTCCTTAAATTAGCAAAATATACAACCCTTAAGGTTCATTGATGATAAGCCATCTCGCCTCCTACAAGAGGCCCCCTTTTTGAAAAAAGTATAACCCACTGTAAAAAAAGGTGTTTTACAAAACAATCATCAAAAAGTTCATCTTATACAATAATTAAGTTAGAATACTCTTCCTAATCTTGTACAACACATTTGAATTTATTTTTAAAAAATTTAAATTTGAAAATTAAATGCTAAAGTTTTTGTATTAAAAAGTATTTGCTTTTTCAATTTTGAGACCAATAATTTTACCTTTCCGGTACCTCTTTTTTTAGAAATCGAGCCCTGCTTATAATGTAAATGGTATGTAATAATAAAACTCAAAAGCTTAATTACTAAAATCAAAATAACTTTTTCGGATTATACGACGTCTTAAAATGTTTCCTTTACAGTTTCCCTTGATACCAGCTTCAAGAAACTACTCGAATGCAAGTGTCCAGTGGAAAAGAAAGAGAAAAGCCACAAGTTTTTGTGGCTTATGAACAAGTTCCTGAAGAAGGTCAAGACCACATCCGGATGGAGTTGCAGAAAACCAAGAGAATTTCTTCGTCCCTTCGTCAACAAGTTGGACCGAGTGGTGGACAAAATTCAGGAGGTAGGATGCCTGATCATGTGTTTTAGGCGATCGTTTATAAAAATATGCGATGTGTTGTACATGAATTGAGTCTCATATCCACCAAAAAAAATCTTAAATATAGAAATGCCCCTGCTGTAAATGTGATAGTTGATATTCTGAATGCACATTTTAAGTCATTCTAGCGCACTGACTGAGAAAATTATAGAGTATATCTTCTCTCTTTTCTAAAACAAAAAGGTTTTTGGTTAACGGTTTACAGAGAAAAACTTTTTAATTACTGATCCGTATTTCACATTTTGGTATCAAACTATACGAATTCTTTTGAGGACGTGCGAAATTCCCTTAAGGCTACACATTACCCTAAAATCTTACAAAATGTCGAAAAAAATTTTCCTGTATTTTTCAATGCCTCATGCCATTAGAAATCTATGGTCAAAGTTTCATATCTGAATTCTATTTAGTTTGGAAGTTATCTTAAAAGTTTTCTCAGTGACATCAGGCTCAAATGTGTAAGCATCTAGAACTCTAAGTACATTTTTCTCAGACTTCGTTTTCGCTGACAATGACTGGTTTCTATTCTTTAAGGATTTTATACTGCATGATAGATTGTTGAAATTGTTTGTGTAAACTTATAAATATATATTCGTCAAAAAAAACTATTGTTTAAATACCGTGCTGATGAGCCCTTACAAGGACGAAACTGGTCCACGGTTGGATGCGACGTTTGAAAGTTGTGAGTTTACACTTATTGCCCGCGTAACCATTAACCAGCGATAAATGGTGAAATTCTCGTTTCATTTATAATTTGTACTCTGACAATCGAAATATGTAGTATACAGTTGTAAACATTGAGTGTCATGTAGGTTTTGTGTTCTATTATTATTAATGGCTAGTTTATTAATGGTATAGTTTAAAAAGTCTGGGTTTAAACAAATATATGAATGATAAACACTAGGTGTACTAGCGAGTTATTAGGTACAATATTGAATTAAAAAGAAATTAAAAAATAAAGTTAGTTCCTCACTAACTTACAAATTAACCGTCATTTTTCAGCTAAAAAATCCTCTATGTTTTCACACTTTTGGTGAAGAAGTTCCGATGGCTGTAAATAACATTCTGGAAGTGTGTAACATCCCTCGTCCATTAGAGTTCCGTTTCGTCCTGCCTCCATGGTAAGAATCTTGATTCTCTTAAGCAGTAAGTTTTTTGTATGAAAAGTTGTTTTAACACTTAGGAATATTTATTCTTGTGATCTTATTAAATATATAATGTAACGCTCTTCGTTAATTACATGAACAATTTATTTTTATTTTTAAAAATTAAAATGATTGACTTCTGGTAATTAAATACTTTAAATATTTATAAGTAAAATAGCGATGGATAAGTAAAAGAAGGATGATTACAAAATCGATTAAATTAAAAGTACTTTTAAGTTTAGTAATGCATCAAAAAACATTTAATTATTATGAAATTTATAACTACTGAGATAAAAACTTTTACAAAAAATAATTAACATAAATAGGTATTTATTTAACTAATAGGTAATATTGGTTTATTTATGTAACTTAAGTCTTAAAACGTTTTTCTTTTCGGGAAGGCTGAAAAAAATTAAAGAATTTATATTCAAGTTCTTAAATACAGAAACATTCCATGAATTCATGATGAATTTCTTCGAATTGTGTTGAGCTAGCTCTCAAATGATTTCTATGAAGCATTTGAGCCTCTGGTGTCTGAATTGTGTAGTCATTATATGTACATACATATATGTATAATTTATTTATGTATGGAATATTTAGAAGAGTTTTAAAGGGAAAAATCTGTGGAACAAAAGTAATAATCCAGCTTTACTCAAAACAGAGTAAAAAGAAATTAAATGAATATTTTTAAACATTTTATTTTGTTTAATAAAAAGTTACATAAACTATTTTTCTTTCCTTCAGGGCCCTTCGGGGAGTACACAAAATTACAGAGGGTTCCTATGGCGAGGTGTATGTCCGTGACAGCCCTGAAGAAAGGGAAGCCATTTTGAAGATCATGACAGTATATGGGTCTCTCAGAGATGATCCAGACACCTCTTACGAGCCGCAAGATGCTGTAGGAGATGTGGTTTGCTCAAAGTAAGAAATAACAAGAAAATATTTAGTGGATAATAGTTTTTATAGAGTGTTTTAGTGCAACGGTTCTTAAACTGTGGTCCGCGGAATCCCGGTAGTCCCCAGTGCCTTCCTAAGGGGTCCTAGAGTTAAATTACCTTTGAAAGTAATCTAAGTGATCTAAGTTCAAGTAAGATTAATTTGAAAGTAGTAACACCTAATGCCTGCATATTTCGGGCAAAGAGATACATACTCATTAAAAAAGGCCATTGAATTTATCACATTGGCCACCTCACTTCGGGCATTATTAAAAATGTATGGTTTACCACTTTGCCCGTAACATACATATATTCTATTTTTAGGCATCTGTCAACCCTTTCTTCACCTGGCGAGTACCATGCTCCGAATTTCCCAGTAGCTTTCAAGTAAGTCACTGCCTAGTATTTTATATAACAAACGTATTTGCGTATTATATCAAGTGGAATAGTTCCAATCCAATTCCCAAAGGATGCTACTAAAATTCAAATGATGGATTCCAAATGGTGCTACTAAATCATCTTGTTATCATTTTTAAATTAAAAAATACGATAACAAACTAACTGACGCTTAAAGTAATCTGGCCGTGCATAATGTGGGAGATATTGTTCAAACACTCTGAATATGCACCTTAAAAAGTAAAGAGACCATTTAAAATTTATTTATATGCCCTATTATGGTTGTGAAATTTTTCATTTTTGCTACTTTAGTATCCAACTTGTAAAGGGAAAACCCCCTAAAGCAATCGTAGAAGCGTGGAAGAGACACAGGGATGACCCCGGTTCAGAGGCTACGGCTTTCCACAGTCCAGGTAATTATATGCATTGATTTCAGAACAAAAATCAACTTTCAAAATGATAAGTAAATATTCAAAACTGACTTTTTTTGTTTTAGATCGCTACAGTAAGGATTCGTTGTTCATGTTATTGGATATTGAAAACTGTGGAAGCCAGTTTATGAACAGTGTAAGTGTATTGTTTGTATTCCTGAGAGAGTTGGATGGAATGGATAAATCGAGTCTTAATTTATCTTATCTTAATTTATCCTAGCACTAGAAAGTTACGAAATCATGCGTGTTTAGACTTATTTTGAAATGTTAGCTTTCCTTGTTATAAAGTCTTTCTCCATTATCACTAAAAACACGCTTTATAAAGCATAGAATTTCCTACAATATACATTGAAGAGGATGAAAACTTTTTTTACATTTTCCCAGGGGTACAGTGACAAAAAGATGTCAAATGGTCTGAAACTAAAAAAAAATGCATGTGGTCTATGAGCAGCGTTCAAAATTCCACTGGGTCACTGGTCCGAAACCACTGAAAAACGGTTAGGACCAATAAGGTCAGAAAATCACTGGTCCCCAGGACCAGTGGCAAAAAAAAATCCAACTATCTAGTTTTAGCCCCCTTTTTTCCTGCCTGATTAAATATCTGCATTAAAGCATCGCCTTTACCTTTCAAACTTCGTTTACTGTTGACCTTATCATGCAAATTATTGATGAGCATCCAGAACATCTTTCAACAAAATTTCAACGAACAGCTAGGAGAGAAATTTCACTCACATCAGGAGGCAAGAGAGGGAAGAAACAGTTGGAAGAACTTTCAATGGAAACTCCGTGACAATTTAATAAATTACAATTATCCAGACTATACTCTGTTCATTTTGAACTGGCACTTGAAAATATTTCCTTCCCCCACTACCGATCGGTAACCATAGCAACTATCCTCGTCAAAGTGACGAAGAAGACTTACTATTGGCTGCTCGAAGAGCGTAACTATGGCTACGCTTCTAGCGTGGGGGAAAGCATTATTTCTCAAGCGCCAATTCTAAATGAATAGAGTATAGTTTGTCCTGCTCTTTACATTCTTTGCTTTTGATATAGAATGGGAAATGAGCTGAGAAAATGCACTGAGGAGACGATAGCAATGAGTTAAATCATATAAACACTAGCGTAGCAAACTTTCAGCCCATCGCATGAGGTTCGACTGTTACAAAATTCGGCCACTTTGTGTTGGACGTATATATGCATCAGCAACCCCGATCAATTAGAGATGCTAAATTCCCGCAGTTTTTGAAAAATGGAAAAAAACCGGGAATTTTGGGGAATAAACCCGGAATTTTGGGGAATATTGGGAATTTTGAGGAAGTTTTGAATATAAACAAAGACGGCCATCTTTAGGCTTAAGGTTAAAATTTTCATTTCAAGATTTCTTGTATCCAAGAGTTATTTCATTATTTCCAAGTATTTTTTCTCAAAACTTGTTATTTTTAAACTTTTAAAAATGTCTATAACTTTTACTTTAGTTCATGCTATTTCGAATCGAACATAACATCGAATCATGTCCGTGTGGCATATGGGGTACTAAAACATGACAAAAACAAAAAACATCTGTCACTGAATGTATGTAGATCGGTAATTTGGTATTTGTCAGATTGGTTGGTTTTCGTTTACTGGTTTTTGTTCTAGTTCAATAAGAACTTTGCTTATGACCAGTTTTCCTTTAATTATCAAAATTATTGTCAAAGATTTAATAATTCTTTAAAATATCTTTGTAGAGTGGGGAAATTCCAAAAGGGCTTTGGAGATTGAAGAGAAAATCAACATGAACAAGATTTCTTAAGCTAGTTCAGATGTTTTTTCCTTCTCCTGTGTAACAGGTCAAAATTCCCGAAAACTCGCGGAAATTTTCAAAATTCCCTTCCCAAAAAACCCGGGAATAAACCGGGTTTAAACCGGGTTTTTTCCAGCTTTTGCAACAAATACAAATACAAATACAAATTAAGTCGACCAACTACAGGCGTAAGCCCAGCAAGGTTGGTCCAGTCTTTTTAACTCCAACTACCGGAATCCCAGTATCTGTCAATTTTCCTCTTGAACTCGTTTACCCCACTTGAATTTACAATTGTTTCAGGCAACGCATTCCATCTATCTACTACCCTATTAAAAAAATGCTTTCTACACTCTGTCTTAAATTTTACTTTATTCAATTTGAAATTGTGACCCCTTGTTCTATTACCCGTATTGAAATCGAGTCCCTCTGTGTCCCCTTGCTTTACCATTTTAAAAAGTTGAATCAAATCCCCTCTAATCCTTCTTTTCTCTAGAGTGAACATATTTAGCTTCTTTAATCTTCCCTCATAACTTAAACTGGATATACCCTTGACCATTTTAGTAGCCCTATGCTGAACCCTTTCAATTGAATCAATATCTTTTTTAAGTATGGAGACCAAAACTGAACAGCATACTCTAGATGAGGTCTCACCAAGCCTCTGTATAGTGGCAAAATAATATCCTCGGAACTTGAAGAAACAGTTTTGGACACACTACGAGCCATAGAACCCTTTTTAATTTGGTGGACCAGTCATTTTGTTTCAGGAACAGTAAGATTGGCAAAGCACTGGTCCACAGGACCAGTGGAATTTTTTACCAGTTTTCTAACGCTGTCTATGAGTGATGCTATTTGTAACAAAATTGTTCCCTGGATCTTTTTTTAGTTTGAGAGAAACCATTGTTATAAACTGATATATTCCTTCTTTCCAGAACCAAATGAAGAGCATGCAAGCCATTTCGATGGTCCTTCAGACAGCGAGTGCGTTGGCTGTGGCTGAATCCGCGTTCGAGTTTGAGCATAGGGACCTCCATATCGGCAACTGGTTATGCAAAGACACCACCGAAACAGAGGTCTCCTACTCAACTCCCAACCGAACTTGGGCTGTCCCCACTTACGAGATAAAAGCCTACATAATCGATTTCACCATGTCACGCATCAAAGCAGGTACTTTCATCCTGTTTTCATTTAAGAAAAATATTCACATTTTAACAGAATCATACACATGCCTGTCATATACTAGACTCTAACGTTTCTTGACCCTATAGCAAACAAAGAAGTAGTTCCCAGCCGCAGTGTCTTAATTTTGAGTGAAATTAAGAATTTCTCATTTAGAAATATGATTAGTTTGTATCCAATCAGAGAGAGAGAGAGACAGGATTTGCGTACCAAACTCCACCTAGCAAACCGAGAGGCCAGTTTACCCAGTTTTTCTTCCGCGTAGTGACGTCATATAGTCCCGAATCATTGCAGTCTAGTGAAGTGGTACTATACAGGGTGTCCCATAAATAATGGGTCACACTTCTAGGGGGATAGTAGACACCTAGACGAGTCAGAATCACATAGGACTTGGGGGTCCCAGACCAAATCCCTGGGAGTTAAAAATGGAGCGACACCCCCAAAAAATTATTGAAAAATTCAATTTGTAGAAGAACTGCTATTGGTAAAAATTTAGTTTTGGTCTAAAAAATTGTGGTTTAATATGATCTTTAAAATTATCTTAAAAGTTTTAAGTTTAAAATTTTTTTATTACAAAAAAGTTTAAAAACCACAAAAAAAGTGAAAACTCTACCAAAACTTTATTTTGTATTTCGAAATCATTTCTTTTGATTTAATAATCTGAAAGATCACAGTCAAAAACCCTTAAATCCAAAGTGTCACGTAAAAACCATCAATATTAAATGCTTCAGATCCTGTTAAAGCATGGTTTAAGTCCGTTTTTTGCGTCCGCTAACTGCCGTTTTGGAAACGGCTATAGGAAACAACTTTGAGCACGCAAAAAACGAACTTTAACAGGATCTAAAGTGTTTAATATTGATGGTTTTTACGTGAAACTTAAGACTTAAAGGTTTAAAACTATGATCGTTCAGATTATCAAATCTAAAGAGATGATTTAGAAATACAAAATAAGGTTTTGGCAGAATTTTCACATTTTTTGTGATTTTTTAACTTTTTTCATAATAAAACAAATTTTAAAGTGAAGACTTTTGAGATAATTTTAAAGATCAACCACAATTTTTGAGAATATAATTAAATTTTTACCAATAGTACTTCTACAAAATGAATTTTTCAATAATTTTTTTGGGGTGTCGCTCCATTTTTAACTCCCTGGGATTTGGTCTGGAACCCAAAATCCTATAGGATTCTGACTCGTCTAGGTGTCTACTATCCATCCTAGAAGTGTGACCCATTATTTATGGGACACCCTGTATAAAGAGCAAAATATGAATTAAGGCAAGTTGATAAAAATTTCATTGACTGAAAAAAATTTAAAATAATTGTTAAATAATTTGTATCGGGAATATTTACCTTTAATAACAGTTGGTGTTGTTTTCGTGTTCATGAAAAGTGTTACTATGCTATACTCTATTCATTTAGAATTGGCGCTTAAGAAATAGTGCTTTCCCCCACGCTAGAAGCGTAACCATAGTTACGCTCTTCGAGCAGCCAATAGTAAGCCTTCTTCGTCACTTTGACGTGGATAGTTGCTATGGTTACCGATCGGTGGTGGGGGAAGGAAATATTTTCAAGCGCCAGTTCAAAATGAACGGAGTATAGACAACAACATTAGGTGAACCCAGTACGTCACTAACAAAGTAGTTCCCATTGCGGTGTCTGAATTTCGAGTGAAACAAAAGACGTCAATTTTAAAATATGATTATTTCGTTAAACCCATGTATATATAGTGTCTTTTTATCACCATCCAAGTATCTAAATTCCTCCTATCAACACAACAGGCTTTGTGTTTACTCACTTTCTCCTCCGCGGAGTGACGTACTGGGTTCCGGAAACGTTGCTGTGAATTATAGGTGTTGCAATGAATAGTATGAACCACCATTGCTAGGGCGAAGCAATTTTCAGCATTAAGGTTTAAGGTCCACTTCCGGTGAATCCCTTATCTTTTGGATTTCTCTATGGATTTTAAAAAACGGGGTTTTCTCTTTTTAGACTATGGAATTAAAATAAGTATAATTGAACACCTCTCATTTAAATATTTGTCTTTTTTTATAATATAGTGCTAATGTTTAAAACTGTAAAATATTTATCGATGACTACTTTTTGACACTATTTTTTTGTACCACTTGTTGTGGAAAATCCAAATGATGATAATTTTTTTAGATGGAAAAGTGCATGCCATGAATCTTTCTTACTTGAATTTCGATCGACCACAGGAGTACCAGCCAACTGATTTTAAGGACCTCAATGAAGTATACTTTGCAATAACTGGAGAATTTGAGTAAGAATATTTTTTTTATTTAGTTTTATACTGGTCCTGTAAATTAAAATGAATCTTTATTGACTAATAAGGATCCATTCAAATGTATTTAAGCACGTTAATTTATTTTAAGTTATTTATACGTAAGCAGTAATCACCCCTCTTTGCATATTTTTCCGAAAATACGGGGAGAGGGGTATGAGTGATGCTTACATAAGATGTTACATTTTGCATTTTCGAAAATCACTTGTTTCTTGCATAAATAATTTCAAAATTAATATCAAAATTAATTCAAAATTAATAATTTCAACCAGAAATAAGTTTTACAAATAAATGGAACCAGAAAAAAAATGTCAAGCATTTTGACCATTTGAAGGGGCCTCGGGTAGTTTTCATATTTAATCATTAGAAGGGTCTGCTTATCTCTTTGCTGACAAGAAGATAGGGTGTGAAAAAGGGCCAAAAAAGGCTTACGTAATATTTGAATGGCACCGTACCGCAAATTTTTTTCCTTTCATTAATTTTTAATATTTACTTTCAGGGAAGACTACCACCCCTACAAGCCCAAGACCAACGTATGGTGGCTTCTTCACTTGTGCTCCAACGCCCTCGACAAGTTGAAGGAGCAGTTTTTCGTGAGCGGAGGCGACGAAAAGGACCGGCTGGCCATCTTCGCTCTGGAAAAGTTCAAGAGGAACCTGAGGCAATGCTCCAGCTGCATGGAATTTCTTCAAAACTGTTACTTCGGATGCCAGTCGTCTCATGTGGCCCCAGCGATTTCACCACGTGCTGATTCTTAATATCAATCAACGTAATTTTCGAATAAAACAGCCCACCACTTATTAAACTATTTGTGTTTTTCGTTCTTATCTTTACCTTCTTTTTAAGTTTATAATGCTATCCATTTAGAAGTAAGTTTTTACTTTTCCAACCACTTTCCTTCTTGTCTATACTATACTCAACAGCAATGTTTCCTGAACCCAGTACATCAGGCTCAAGTTTAGTCTGTTCCCTGCTGTCGCCAATACGTCGCCAATATACACAATATTGGCGATATTGTAGCTATCGCTCTAGCTTTTTCTAGTCCATAATGGTATATTTATCGCCATAAATTTGGCGCAGGGAACAGACTAAACTTGCGCCGTACATCACTACGCGGAAGGAGAAAGTGTGTAAACACAAAGCCTGGCCTGTAAGGTTGCTAGGATGAGTTTCGGTACTCAAATCGTTATAAAAAGACACTATAAAACATGGGTTTAATGAATTAATCGTATTTTAACCCTTTATGCCCCGACGGGACTTGTAAGTCCCACTTCCCAATGTTCCAAATTCGTCCAATTTTCGTCATGTAAGGCCGAATTTCGTTTACTTCTAGTTGCAGTTACGTAAACTTGACATATTTGGGACGAGCTGTGCTACTATAGGGTTAATATGAAGCTTATATACTTAATATACTTATAGGGATAACGAATAAAAAATATACAGCACAATTTTTCTGAAAAAACATAATTTGGGACATAAAGGGTTAAAATTGACTCTCTTCGTTTTACTCGAAATTCAGACACCGCGATGGGAACCACTTTGTTTGTTAGTGATGTACTGGGTTCAGGAGACTTTGCTGTCGAGTATATAGATCTAGAGTTCATATGTATCTTGCTATTTCGTCATCTTAATATCAAGCACTTTCTCCTTTCGGCTAACTCTGGGAATCCCGATCCGTGGTGACTAAGATAAATTGATTGGTTTTGATCTTTCCTGGCGCGATGATGTCTGCGCTTACGAACCAACGAAATGAGCCGAACAGGGATAGTACACTGTAAAAAATAATCCTTCAAAAAACAGAAAATTTCTGGCAGCAAAAGTTGCCAGAAAAAATCTGTAGGTTGAAAAATCCTGTAAACAGAAAAAAGCTGTAACCTACAGGTAAATGCTGTAAAAAGGAACTTTCTGTCAAGTTGGCTACAGATTTTTCTGTTGCCTCTCAGTAATTTTCTGCTTGTGCGCATGCACTAATTTCAGTAGAATTTTTTAAATTTTAATTAATTGATATCCGGGGATAGAACCCGCGACCTACCGCATGCTAAGCACGCACGCTACCACTGAACCAAAGAAGATTCAGTATAACGTTGCCAATAGCTGTATTCGTTTTCGATGTAGTAAGTTTCTGTTTAAGTACAGATAAGCTAAAAAACTAGGTAAAAGCTGTTATTTTACATAAAATAAATAGAAGTGAGGTGGGAATGTTACATGACAGAATATCTCTGTAAACATAAAGTCACTGTTATTGAAAATTTCTGTTTTTCTACAGTTTTTTTTTACAGTGTAGTTGAAAGGAGTATTTCACCATTATCCCTGGTTAAGCGAAAAATAAATGTAAACTCACAACTTTCAAGCGTCGCCTTCAACCGTGGACTGGTTTCGTCCTTGTTAGAACTCATCAGTACATTATAGGAGAGTTGAGAGTTGTGAGTTTACACTTATTGTCCGCTTAGCCAGCGATAATGGTGAAATACTCCTTTCATTTACCTTGCCTTTTTGGAATTAAATCTGTTCTAGGAACACCATAGTCATTCCAGCAGATGAGTGGAGGACTAATCTATGGTTACCACTTTTTCAGTTATAGTTGGCTAGACTAGTACTTACCCTCCGCTCTCTTACGTTGCTTTCCTATACCTTGCTGATGAGTCCTAACAAGAACGAAACCGGTCCACGGTTGGAGGCGACGCTTGAGAGTTGTGAGTTTACACTTGGAAATAGTATTGTTTGATATTGAGTAGTATAGATGCATTTAAATCCAAGCTGTAGTACGGAACAACAAAGAAAAACAGAACAAGTATAAGGAAAGAGAGAAGGAGCAGAACCATAGGTAAGAAGGATAACCATTAGTCAGAATTTATTAACATTAGTTCCTTACTTGTAAATTTATTAAAACTTGTGCACACATTAAGAAAGATTTTTAGAAAGATTGACTACATAATCTATCTTTTTCTACCTGGGCTTTCGTAAAAATATTTTCTAAAACAATCAAGTTATTCAGGTGCCCAACTGGAAAAGTGTGTTTTGGAGGATGTATAGAATTTTTGATGACTACTGGTAGAGTCTTTGGTGTAGATTTCAGATACGATTTATGATATTTATCCTTTTTATGAAACAAGATTGGTCTAAAATGACCGTAATTAAATTAACACTTTTGCAAATAAAAATACAGCATGCAATAAAATAATACATTTTAACTTTAAGTGAAATGTATTACAATACAGGGTATCCCAAAAATGTTGGGTCACACTTCTAGGGGGGATAATAGACACCTAGACGAGTCAGAATCACATAGGATTTGGGGTCTCAGACCAAATCCCAGGGAGTTAAAAATGGAGCGACACCCCAAAAAAATTATTGAAAAATTCAATTTGTAGAAGAACTACTATTAGTAAAAATTTAATTATGGTCCCAAAAATTGTGGTTTAATATGATCTTAAAAATTATCTTAAAAGTTTTCAGTTTAAAACTTGTTTTATTATAAGAAAAGTTAAAAAACCACAAAAAATGTGAAAACTCTGCCAAAACTTTATTTTGTATTTCGAAATTCTTTCCTTTGATTTAATAATCTGAAAAACCTAAGTCTAAAACCCTAAAGTCCAAAGTGTCACGTAAAAACCATCAATATTAAATTCTTGAGATCCTGTTAAAGCATGGTTTCAGTCCGTTTTTTGAGTCCGCTAACTGCCGTTTTGCCGTTTTTTGCTTAAACAGGATCTCAAGTGTTTAATATTGATGGTTTTTACGTGAAATAATTTCGAAATACAAAATGAGGTTTTGGCAGAATTTTTCACATTTTTTTGTGGTTTTTTAACGTTTTTCATATAATAAAAATTTTTAAGTGAAGACTTTTGAGATAATTTTAAAGATCATATTAAATCACAATTTTTGAGACCATAATTAAATTTTTACCAATAGTAGTTCTTCTACAAATTGAATTTTTCAGTAATTTTTTTTGGGGTGTCGCTCCATTTTTAACTCCCTGGGATTTGGTCTGGGACCCCCAAATCCTGTGTGATTCTGACTCGTTTAGGTGTCTACTATCCCCCCTAGAAGTGTGATCCATTATTTATGGAACATCCTGAATATGTTTAGCTTTTCCTTCTTATATTTTGATTCCTTAGAAGTCACAGGCTTGCAAATGTTTCTTCTACTCTTATTTTTAACAAGAAATCATCCCACCCTATTCTTACAGGTATCCAAACTTAACACGGTCTAAATCATCTTCTAGTAAACATCTGTACATATTTTACTATCCTTCCCCAGGACTAATAGAATCAAGTTCCTCAAATGTTAACACCGAAACCAATCAAACAACTCTGACACCTCGAGCCAATTGTCACATAGAGCCGCATCCGAAATAGATATGGCGTCATCCACGCGTCATTTACCCAGAATTTAAATCCCTGCAAAATTCGGCCGGACCCGATAAGGGGGCACAACGTCCCCAATCATCACCGTGACACTCTGTTTCCTTTAATCCATGTCCAGTGATTAGATGGAGCATTAACGCATGTATATTTGATTGTCTCTGTTGGAGGCGGATGATCTCCGTAATCGCTTGAGGACACAATTTTCTGTTAGTTTAATTGCGGCGATGTGTAATATCGACGTTTGTGATTGGGTGTTAATGTGTGTTATGGATTTTGTGCGGGTTTTGTTTCATGGGATGGAGGTGCCGAGAAAGAGGTTTCGTTTGTGTCCTGGCGGTGCAAACTGGATATTTCTCTAATCCCAGCCGACGATGGAAAATTATCCCGTTATTTTGTATTTATGCTGAACAGACGGACATGATTACAGACTGTTGATTTTTAATTATCTAAACTAGCGGTTCTTAAACTTTCGAACACCGGGGCCCCCTTTTATGTAGACCCCCTTATGGCCCCCCTTATGTTTTACCAGACCCGCGCCGCTCCCAGACTTTTGTTTAAGGGAAGGTTGACAATGTTATCTTTTAAAGGTACCTCCTAACTTATAATTTGAGTCTTAGGTTTCTTAAATGTAGTATTAAAATTATGTTCCCCATTTTGCTAAAATGTTACAATTACTCCTAGTGGGGGTCTGAGGTTTCCCTCAGAAAAATGTTGAAAATTTCCCTCAAAAAGTAGTGTTTTAGCTCATTTTGAGACATTTTTGGTGGCATCCAAAGAGAACAGTTCCTTGTAAACTACAGAATTTTCAAAGAAAAAATTATAGATTAAGTCGAAATTTCGAGGGGGGCTAGGGGTCCTCCGCCTGAACATTTTTGAAGCTTGCCACTTAAACCTACTGTTTATCTCTTTGGGATACACGCAACGGTAACTTTAGTTTTTCTCAAGGTAACTCGCGGACCCCCTAGGAAGGTGCTGCGGACCCCCAGGGATCCGTGGACCACAGTTTGATAACCGCTGCTAAAGCATATTCCGTACACGATTCTTGCAGGTTTTTCGTCTTCTTCTTTCTTAAAACTAATTTTTAAATGGAATAGAGTAGTGACCTAAGCTTGCCTTGGTGAGGAATATTTCTGAACTCTTTTTGTTACTTAGATTATCTGAAAATGTTTCCAATGATACTCTTAATATAATAAATAGGATTAAATAACTCTTTTTGAGCAGTATATATTATTTAGAAAATATCCAAGAGCATTCATTCCTTTCCTGGAACTTTTCAAACAGTATTACAGACTGTTGCGGACGTCGAATTAAAAACAAACCAAAGCGTAAACACACAGAACTTTGAATCCAAAATATAAACAGTTGCCATACGCCGTAATAGTGTGATTTAGTGACAATCTTGTTTATGTAGAACACATTTTCTTCATATGATACAATGGTTCACCCACCAACTTATAGCTTTTAGTTTCCCTTGACATTTGATTCTATATAAAAATAATAATAATAATAATAATACTAATAATAATAATAATACCTATTGTAACAATTCTTATATTGTAGGGCATTAAATTTTATTTGTTCCGCGCGAACAAAGAATGACAGTGCGTTCTACCTTTTGCATTTATTATTGGGGATTTTTTTCATATTAAGGGTTATACAAGGTAAAATGTCTATAAAAGAAATTGTAAGTTTTAACCCTACAATGCATGATTTTTTAAATTCACTTGAAAATCAAATATGTGACTTCTATTATGGTGTAAATTAGTAAAAAAATACTTAAAAAATTTAATTTAATTTTTTTCTACTTTTTATTGGCAAAAAACGTTGTCCTTATGAAATTTATTTGTGTCTCTTGTGAAATTAATTGTGAAGTGAAATAAAACCAAATGCTCTAAAAATATAAAAAAACAACTTTTCTTTTCAGAACATTTTTTGTTCAAGCTGAAAATTTTTTTTATTTTAATTTATACGGTCCTTTTATTTTGGCGTTTTCTGTGTCTTGACTTTCGTCTCACTAGCTACTAACAAATGTCTCAAAATAGTACCCCTGCTGTGATCTACTGGCAGTCTAAAGTGCTAATACAATGAAATGTTATATCTATTGTACTTATAGCATGTTATTGCCGTTTGGAAATGAAAGTTCGAGTAGGAAATGGAGAAAAATGTTGTGGTGCCAAATGGCAACAGTATGCACTGTAGGGTTAACTTTTATTTTTCAGTGTTAACAGTCCATGTTGTACATAGATTCTAGATAGACATTAAATAAAACTAAAAAAATCAAACCAATATTTTGTATTGAGATTGTAAGATCTTGGAGTTGATCTAACGAGATAAGTATAACAATGACAGGTAGTAAAACAAAATGAAATACGCAAAACTGTTCAGCAAATAATTATTTTATTCAATAAATTCATTAGTTTTTAGCTAAATGGCTGTATAGTACTTATATAATCCTAATTTTTTTCATTCACATTTGAGAACTTTTTAAGGAAAATGTCGCTATATGTTACCCGCTACTTAAAGGAAATAAAAACACTGAGAGTAGGATTATTATTTTTTGAACGCTATCAAATTTTTCATTAACTATTGCATTTAAAAATAAAACTATTTTCAATGGATTTAGAATTGATGGTCGGACTCATGCAAGAAAATCAAAGTAAAATAATTGGTTAATGTCTGCAAATACCACAAAACACAATAAAACGCGCATTTTATTCAAAAATTTAAAATAGAAAAAGCCGGATTAGTTCTTGTTTAGTTTCTTCCACGTAAACTCCGCTCGATCTCCCTCTATCGATGATTGATAAAGAAAGAAAATCTCCAGGAAAGAATTCGAGTCATTAATATTCTTTACAATAATGGTTAGCAAACACGGTAATTTTTTCTTCTAAAGCCTTAATACAAAAGACAAGAAAAGCGTAGCAATGCTCAACAGATTCATTTGAGAATAAGATTTCTACTTCTATTTTCTTTTCCCAGCGCATAACGACTATTAGATCCCCCAAACTCTTAAGAGTAAAGCACACACTAATAGCCAGGCTTTCAAGAATTTTTTGAAGCTCTATTTAGTTTGGGATCACGATATTATTACTTTCTATTCCACCTAGCTCTCTTAAGTGACACGGGCTTCTGCCTCATAATCTCTCGGAAATATTAATACGGGACGATATAGCTCCAATGATAGATGGCGTTCGTCCCTCTTGTCGTTGCTAGGCAACAGGCCGACGCCATGGTTCCTGCCGAGATTTCATTTCTTTTGTTAAAGAGTCGCTTTAATCCTGATTTATTAGGGCCCGGCTACGAGTCCCCAATAATAGAATTTGAGTTATGCTCTACTTTTGAAGGTATTACGGAATGTTTGTCGATTTTTGTCAGGAAAAAAGGCGGAATCCACCGGGGAAAAAGCCCTTTCGATTATTTATTGGGTTTGAAGTAGTAGAGAGTTTAATGCTGGCTCTCTTCTCTGGAAGAAAGGAAATGGTCTTATGAATTCATCAGTTCAGTTAAGCCTGGTAATAGAGAAGAATCAGAGATCGATGCATTAGTTGGGCAGGGTTTAAGGGATCAGGAGGGTTATTTGTGCGGAATTGTGCCTCAGGGAGAAGTGTGTCAGTATATCACTCGGGGAAGGGAGTCAGCCGAACGGTGGATTTGAACGGGCTTAAAAATTTCGCCGTTTCAAAGGCTTGGTGAATATTTAAGATACCTTGAAAGAAGCCAGGTCTGAATGGAAGATTTGATTTGTAAATATTTCGAGTAATCCTGCTGCTGGAATAGATACTTTTAAGTATTCTTAATTGTGTGTGTTATTGTTTTGGGGCTCAAGGAGTTATGTAAATATCGTGGTGGCTCATTATTAAGTTAAATGTAAAATATTATTTTTTACTCATAAATTCTTTTTTTATAAACAATTTAAACTAGAATATTGCAACAAAATGAATGCTGTTTTTTAGCATGAATCATCGTGAATCTATTGAATTTAAGTGTCCTTAGACACAGAAGTAGTCCTTTACTAAGGCAGCATCGACAACATCGGATGTGACATCACCGCCTTTGTAAAGCTAAGGATTATTATTGATTTACAGCTTGAATTTATCTACATTTCAATCGGGAAGTAAACAAAACACCTATTGAAATTAGAGAGCCTGTATATGAGAGAGGCGTCGACAACCCGGTTTAACACTCTGATTGGTCAACAGCGTTTTCTGTTCACCGCAGGTTTCCCTTCATAGGATTAGCATGGAGCGAGAGAATCGGCATGATACAGTTTGGACAGAATTGGAGATTTGGACAGTTTTAACTGCGCGCAAGGATGCGCAGAGACGCTTTTAAGCGAGTTGTCGTCTCTCTCTCGTATACAGGCTCTCTAATTGAAATTAGCGATTTTGACTATTGTTTATCATCACGAGGATCTAAATATCCAGTTTTTTTGGCATCGAATATCCTCTTAATGGCTCGTTTATCGTTCATCCTAATCAGGTGCCCTGCCTATTTCAATCTTTGAAAGGAAATGTATTTTATTAAATATGGCTCCTTGTGTGCATCTTATAAATTTCTGAGTTTGTTCTTCTCCAGATGGATCTTTTAAAGCCATAACTCTTATAAAAACAACCATACAAAAAAATTTTAAAGGGAAACATCTACTTTGTTGATTTTTATTCAGTACACTCAAACCTGTTTTTGAGCGTGCCTTTTTGTGGGAATTTTTATTCGTGCTACTTTTTTGCGCATTTTTTTATTGGTGCGGTCTTTTTTTACGATTTGTTTGTACGGTATATGAAAATTTCAATCAAATCGGAACATAGAACAAAAATCTTGTGTATGTGACTACCGAGTATACTAGTGAAACAACTAGATGAAATAAAACTTAGAATGTGAAGGTACCTTAAAATTGACCCATTTTACCCCAACCCACCCTATACTAGTGAAACAACAGTGATCATCGACTACATGGTAACTGATAAAAAAGTCTACGGTAAGTATAGAAACCGTTTATCAATTCAGCTTTAGAGTGGGGATTGCGTTACGGTCCGATTATAAAGAGTTTTCAATTCAGTTATGCTGTAATGCTGAGGGATTTTCGCTACGGTCCTACGTGAGACATTTTTAAGAGGTATCTATTCAACGCATAAAAAAGTATTTTTGAATTGTGTTGCGAAAACTATTTTTTATAACTACTCGAGAAGTTTTGTGCGAATTTTTTATGCGATTTATTTTATGGTGTCCCTATTCATCGCACAAAAACAGGTTTGAGTGCATTGATATTTAAGCAAATTCTTTGATGATCTACTGCCTATCACTAATTTAAAAACAGAGATACGAAAAATATTTATTCTCATAAATCCCTTTATTTCAAATTTTCTGATCACATAATATTAATAAAATAAAGATTCTGTCATAACTCTATCGTTAGAAAATTATGATTTTTCTATCCTATTCTTTCAAAATCCTGGGTTTATCTGCTCTGCGAAAGACTAATCTTGTTCCTGTAAACGTCAGACCGTTGCTTCTTTTTTTCCCAGCACTCTTTTCGATTTATAGACCTTTTGCTCCTTGGCCTTTCTATTGATTTCAGCTTGATTTTTCTCGTTTCATTTTAGAATCTGGGTTTCCCTGGAGCTTGCAGGATTTGCTGAAGAACTTCATGTTCCACTATCCCACTTTTTTTTGCTCATTTTGAAGATAGGTTCTGTCTTTTCGAAAGAAATATCTATGCTTTGTTTTCATTCTATTCCAAAGAAGTGTGTTGGAAGTAACACACGTCTTAAAAAAGGTTCTTTGGTTGTAGTTGTTTGCTTTTCTCACAAATGCTTGCATTTTTTCGTCCTTTCCATACATCCTGAAAAATTAGGGTAAGTGTGTTGTCTTTCTTTTAATAAAAAGTATTCCTTCCAGTTTTTGACATAAGGTATCCGAACACGTTCGAAGTAGTTTTTTTTAAATATAGTTTTTACACTAGGACACTCTTTTGTTTTTAATTTTACAGTAATTTGGATAGAAGTGATAAAAATGTGAATATGTGCAGACTTTTTTAAATTAAATTTTTTGAAAATTTTTAAGATAATTTTATCTTATTTTGAAAGCTTCTTATCAAAAAACTATAATACTTAAGGAAGTATAACTACTAACAATACAAACTACACACATTTATCTAGGGAATGAAGTATTATCATCGACTTTTATGATAAATTAAGTTTTTTACAAGTAGTCGAAAAATTGAATTTTTTTCATAGACAGCTCTTCCAAAAGAGGCAAAAAAATACAAAAATTTCATTTGACAATCATGATAATACATCATGCTTAAGAAAACTATTCAAAGATCCTATCCCTGCAAGTTTTATAAAAATCTGTTCATAATTCTTAGAGTTATCATCTTTGGAGTTAGCAATTTCGAGGTAAAAAGCAATTTTGAGAAAAATGTGAACAAAGATTAAATTATGATATATTTACCACTATATAAAAATATGCATACCTAAATTTCTCAGCTTCAAATTGAGGTACAGACAAAACCAAAACTGTTTTGGAAAGCTGAATAAATAATCTTTCCAGTAAGCCAATAAAAATTTTGACAAAAATAGTCCATTTCAACGTGGTCGTATACCTTAAACCGTTAAAATTTGGATTCACTTTAGAGCATTTAGGTTTATTTTGACCCTTGGACGACGCCCAATCGTCCCGAAAACAAAATATTTAATTTTATAGATTATTACATGAACACGGTATACATTTTAGATTATTTTTAATGTATAGGATGGGTTGGGGTAAAGTGGGTCATGGGGTAAAATGGGTTAGTTTTAATTAACTCGATATAAGTCAAATTTAAATTGAATTATTTTCAACCATTTTTTTGTATTATAATCTTTTATCTGTTGGCAGCATTTTCCGACTGTCAAAAATTTAGATTTATGAATTTGAGAACTGAAAAAATATTTAATTTGAATGGTAAATGGTGTTGTCGAAAAAACAGGGTTCACCAAATTCCAAATATCTATCTCTTGTAATAAATTACAGCAAACTTTTGTCATAGTTTTCCATAAAAGAAAGTCTGAGAGACATTTCAAGCCAACCAGCTTTGAAAAATATAAAATATTTTATGTTTTATAACAATATTTTGTACTTGGGGTAAATGGGATATATATAGTCAGGAGGCCTTCTGTATTAAGTAAAAACAATGTTTTTAACTTATGTCCATCAAATATACACTGAATTGTCAAAAAAGTTTATTTTTTTTCTCCAAATTAAGTATTTTAATTGTTACATTTGAGCAATGTTCATTAACTTCGGACGTATACAATTTCATTAAAGTACAACATTAAACAAATTTTTTCATATAAAAATGGCTTAGCCGATTGCTTTTTTCTTATTTTCCTGTATATTTAGTAATAAATATATTTTTGACATCTTTTTGCAATGAGACCCATTTTACCCCACGTTGGGGTAAAATAGGTCATTACTTTTGATGTTAAGTTTAACCAACTTATAACTAAAAATATTTGATAAAATTAGATGAAAATGTTTTGAAGGATTGTAATAATAAGGATGAAATAAAACTTAGAATGTGAAAGTACCCAAAATTGACCCATTTTACCCTAACCCACCCTAATCGTCTTAATGCACCTTACTCAATTGGGAAAAAGGTTTTAACGTTTGTGGGGGTAGTCCAGTCAAAAATGATCTAAATTTTCAAAAATTTCACATGAAGATCTATGTTAATGCATTTTGAAAAGAAGATAAAAGCGAGTTTTGTTGTTCACCTTTTATACTCACCAGTAAAATAACAGTACCACAAACATCACTAGAAACCATCAGTTGAAGTTTCAAAGAGCTTGCTGACACACACTATCAGAGACTGTGGATGGTTTTCGTCTGGGAAAAATGTAAGTATTTTTTATTAATACGCTGTGTTTTTAAGGGGACTCAGTACCCAAATTTTTATTTCCTTTAATTTACAAATTTTTTGAAGTTCGTTAACGTCACAACACTTGTAATGACCATTTAAACATAATCCAATCAAAAAATCTACTTTTTAAAAAGCAGTTTTTAAGAAATTTCGAAATTTTCAAAAATTTTAACTAAATTTCAAAACACTACTTCTTTAATTGAGAATTTTAGTATGATTTTTTATCCCAACGTAATCTATGTTATTGTCCATGGAACTATGCATTTATATGTGTGATACTTGTAATAGTTTTTTTAATAAAAAATGTTTTCTCCAAACACCTCCAAAATATCATGAAAATAAACATATTTTTCACTTAATAATCTCTATAATAATCTGAATCCCTAATTGGAATGCATTACTTTATAGAAAACACTATGGTTAATATATATGCAGAGTTTCAAGTTAAATAGTCCAGTAGAAAAAAGGCCTTAGGGTTTTAAGTGCTAAAAAAGTAGTTTTAGGAAATATTTATTTAAAGAAATATTTATTTTTTAAAAAATATGTGTTAACTGTGCTCAATAAAAATTGGAAATTTGTTATACTGAGAATTCGTGCATCACTATGAAATTTGCCGAATCAATTTATGAGTATAAACATTGATTTGAGAGCAAAATCGTTAACTTTTTATTTTGACCGATTTGGAGGTACTGAGTCTCCTTAAAATTGATGATTATGAAACCAGTTGATAAATTTAAAACCAGATCAAAACTGTTATTAACCGATTTAAAATCAATGAAGCGATTTTCACCCGAAAGTGATCATTGATTGGATGATCATTGTTGGCTTGATTTCGCTTTTCTGATCATTGTTTAGCGATCAAAACTGAACAAAAAAATCAGGTTTTTATTATCAATAGGGATCGTAAGTGTTGCTGATTATCTGCTATGATTATTTTCGATAAATGTATTTTGTACTAAAAGTATTTTGTTGTGTGAAACAGTTTTTTGTGCAAATTTTTGCTGGGAAAGTTTTTTTAGTTAATGAGAGGTACTTAGCTATGCGCTAAAAAATCACTACCAAACTGACTTCTTTCTTGGAAGAATTTCACCTCTTCAATTAAATATTTTAAGAAAGGGATTACTATCTTAGGAAATCGGGATGATCTAATCTGATGCTGATCTAATCTAAATGCTATTCCTAAGGAAAGAACGTTGAAAAAAATGTTTGGAAATGTAGTGTTTAAAAATTTCACTATTACACAAATTTTCATTCTTAGCTGGATCAGATTCAACAAGTTTCTTTTATTATAATTTTTTTCCCTTATGATACCTTCAATGATACAACTGCCCTTACCATGTATCCCTTGATCTTCGTTTGATCCCCTCGTAAAATCAACAATCGTCTCGCCGGTGTAAGAACCTTTACCTTATACGCATGCGTCTAAACACCAGCATATTAGAAAAATGTTAATATAAGTTAGATGTTAAAATAAGTTTGAAAGTTACTGAGCTGGATCAGTGGTAGGATCCTTGCGTAGCGAACGGCAATTCCTAGGTTCTTTACCCAGTTATTTAATATCACTTATTTGATATCAAACAGCAAAATGAAGTCCTCATACATGCGCATTTTGCAGGGGTTCTTACACCGGCAAGGCAATCGTCCCATGAATGATTAGCAGTGGCCGTGGGGAGCCTAGTGGTTAAGGCATCGGCCTTGGGATCAGAGAGTCCCGGGTTCGATTCCCAACACCGCTGAAAACCCATTGAGTATATGCAGATACGTATATGCTCGTTAAATCTGTGGGTCCGAAAGCCTTGAGGTTGGTCATGGCGCAGTTTACCTCGGGTCCAGGTGTCTGGATACTATTCCCCTCCCCTTCAGATGCATGGCAAAATTGTGGAGGTGGCGATAGATGGTGGTGGCATCTATTATCCGAGGCTTAAGTCGGACTCCTGTCTTTCATGGCCCTCACTTTCTCAGGAGCCGCACCCCCTTTGCCTTAAATCCTGTACGCTTCGCGGTGGAGCTTGGATATTCCAAGTTGCATAAGAAACAGCAACAACATGATTAGCAGTAAAAACAGTAAAATTATGGGTGTTCACAAAGAGTTAAGAGCTAACAGAGGGTCTCCAAACGGCAGTTTTCCTCTTTATGTATTTAATTTAATTCAAACTCGCAGATTAAAATTAATTTTCCTAGCAGCCAATCAGAGAAGGCGAAATGCGAAAGTGATTCCTGATTGGATATGGAACTTCTACATAGTTAAGTTTTACATATAGTTATATTTTCTTAAAAATTCTGCAGATTACAAAGTATTGGTTTGCTTTGGGGGATCCCCAGAAGTTTTTCAAAATAAATTAAAAAACTACCTTAAAAGAAAAAAAATATAACCAATTCTAGCTCAAAACATCCAGCTTCCCTCAAAATTCTGACGTCTAAAATTCTGACGATATTTATTAACCTCGAAAATTCATTGATATACAAGGAGCTGCTCTCATATATTTGAATATTAAAAAAGACAGAAATAAATTTCCCTCTCAAAAGAAAATATTTAAAATTACAGTGATACCCCAAATTAAAATTAAGGAATACGGTCTTAGAAAAAATTCTCAGAATTTTAAAGGGGAAAAATACAATAAAATTGTTTTCAACACTTCGAGGGAAGATTAAATCTTTATCCTTATCTTGGATACTGTTTTGGTGCCTAGGGAGATTGGTGGATGGGGTGATTGGAATTTCGGGGGTATGAGATAAATTTTGTTAATTTCTATAGTCAAAAAAGGAAACTTTCTGGATTTCGGGGGGCATATCCCCAAATCATCTCCTCTGGCTACGCACCTGAAGAGCTGGCATTATTTAAAAAGCTTGATAAAAAACGTTCGGTTTATTCATTGCATGGACTAAAATTGTGGAAATCAGTGGGATCGTTTCTAGCCTAACGTGAGTTCTTTTGCAACGTTAGCTCCAATTTAAAAAAAAGGGGGGGTCTGGATTATACCCCCATAAAATTTTTAAAAATTTGCCTTTTAAAGTGGTTTCAGTTTGTTTGGTTTGTATTACATCTTAAACAGGGTTGGCAAATACCTGGGTTTTTTAAACCCAATTGGGTTCGGTTTTTTCAATAAAATCCTGAAAAAATACGTATAAAACTGGGTTTTTTCAAAATTAAGTGGTTTTCTCCTACATATTAAGTGTTTTTTTTTTCAAATTTTAGTGAGTTCTTTCTGTGTTAAATGTTTTTGTCAAACTTACCATAGTTGAGAGGTATTTTTCAAAGTTGAAACTTTTTATATTTTGAAAAAACCCACTGAAATTGTATAAACACCTCTATTTATTGAAACCTGGTTGAAATTTTGAAAACCTTTCATAAATACACTAAACTTTGAAAAAAAACATTAAATTTTTAAAGAAATCTATATAACTTTGAAAAAAAAGTACTAAAATCTAAAAAATCCTCCTTAATTTCTTATGACTAGTTTGAACTTTAAAGGTCTTAAATTTTGAAAAAAACCCACTCAGCAGCAGTTCTTGGTATGTTATTTAAGTGTTTTAATGTTAAAAAATTTTTAAATGTTTTTCTTCCCTATTAAAACTGCCAAAATCTTGATTTTTCTTGAAAAACCCCAAAAATGGGTCCAAAATGTGGTTTTTAAAAAAAAAACCATTGGGCTCAACCCAATTTGATCCAATCCAGCCAACCCTGATCTTAAAAGAACTGTTCCCTGCAAACCTCAAAATTTCTTAAGACAAAACTTCATAGTTTCAAGGGGGTGGAGGTCCTCCCCAAAAACATTTTTTGAAGATTCCCCTTTTATCTAGAGTTTTATTTCCTTTTGAATATCCTAAGGGACACCATAGGCTAAAGCTTTTTGTAAGTGACAGAATTTTCAGAGGGAAAACACCTAAAATTTTTTTGAAATTGCCTTTTTAAGTAGTGTTTCTGCTCATTTTTAGGCCCTTGGGTCACATTCGGGGGTACAGACCCTTTTAAACTAAAAATGTAGAATTTCCAAGGGAAAAAAATTTAAAAAACGTCAGAGTTTTAAAGGGGACTGAGGATCCTCCCCCAGAAAAGAATTAAGGAGAAAATACTGGTATCAGAAGTCAAACTTTTAGACGGGGTGGTTTGGGGGTTCACCTTCAGAATTTTTTTTTTAATTTTGCCCTCAAAAGTAGTGTTTTAACTCATTTTGTAACTTATTTTAGTCACAACCGATGCTCTTTCTCGATCTAAAAAATTTTCAAGGGACTTTGAAATATTTTTCACAGAAAAATAGTAGACTTGCAGGGGGCAATCGCCCCCCTCGGTTCCCCCTAAATGACACCCATTCTGGAGCAAGTTCAACTTAAAACTAAATTTAGAGCAATATGGAACAGAATCATACTTTTTTATCTATCGCTGGATGTTATTCTGTTTTGTGCGAAAAACATCGGCCAAACATCGGCTTTTAGATGTTTTTTTAGGCCGATGGGCCTCTTTTTTCTCAAGTTAATATCGGCCGCCGATGTCTAGGCCGATGGCTATTCTTTCAAACAATCGGCGCCGATGCATCGGCCAAACCGATGTATCGGTCGAGCCCTATCCATAAATAAATCTGTCTTTTTTTCTGGTGGACCTTTTTTCTCGAAAGAGAAAGAGCGTCCATGTGTAAAGACATGATGGCGCCTAAGCAAAACAACCCAAACTGTGCTCAATCCATCTATTGATGACACCTGAAAACATTATTTTTCCCAATTTTTTTCAATACCTGCCCATGCCAATGGTGTGGCTCTGCCGTGCCACTTTGTGGCACGCGTGCCGCGGGTTGGCCATCCCTGATATAGGGTCAAGACATTCGTTTTAGGATTGGAGTAGGAATGAGGGGCGAAGAACCAATTTTCGACCTCTTTGGGTTGCGCGCTCATGATAACACGGCAAACCTTTAGGGCCAATGTGACACCTAAAGATATTATCCGAAAATTCTGAAAAAAATCTCGGGTACTCTCTGCCACCGTAGACAACTTTTCCGCACTAATACATCATCTAAATACAAAAAAGTTTTTTCGATATACCCTAGTGCGCATGTGTTCATACTTGCTCCCTTAATACTATTATAATGAAAAAAAAACAGTTGTGTGATTTTAACAGAAAGCGCACTCTTACCCTCTTTTCAGTTTTCCGATGACATTACCCTTTATAGCAGATCCCATATTTGATTACATGTAGCTTTCGGGTCATTTCTCCCAAAGTAAAAAAGCCATCCCTCATTCCCGTGAAAAATCAATTCCAGCATCAAACTACAATCCCAAAAATCAGAGGTATCAGACCAAAATGTTTATACCCTACGCGAAGCCTTAGTAAATGGTCGATTGACCTATTTTCTAAGCTGTGTCATCGATTTAGTCTGCCTTTCTTGGCAATGAGGGTATTTATCATCCCCTCTCTAACAATGAGTCTCAGCCGAAACAACGATTTATCAAAAGACAGAGCTCAAAGACGCCTAAGGTTGTAAACGTCCCGGGAAATTTTTAGTTGGAAGGAAGTTTTAACGACAAATTCGCTGCTCCCCGCTCTCTCATTTGGAGAAAATATGGTGGAACGGGTCATTCTTGTCTTCTGCCAGGTGACATTTTACAGAAGGGACTCATCGGGTTTCAAAGGTGCTGCGTAGCGTAGGGGATATTTAGTGCACTCTCCTTCCAGTTCAGGGTGTTTTGTTACGCCGTTGTTAAGCCTTATTTAGTGCTTAACCCTTGAGTAAGTATTAGAGAAACTTGGTGGGGAGTTAGCCTTTGATTACATTGCCTTTTGTTAAGTATTGGATAGTACTAGATGAAAAGGAAACTTAATTGCACTTTTTCATTGGTTGTTTGGTTGGGTTTAATCGTTGGTGGTCCTTGCTTCAGAATACACTGGCATATAGCACTCGTGGAATATAGTTTTATTGTGTGTAGTTTCCATTTGAGGGGAAATCCAATAACTAATTTTACTTTTTGATTTAGATATGATTTATTAAAATAAGATTTAATTGTTTGATTGATTTTATAATTTACACTTACCGTATATTACGGCGTATAAGCCGAGGATACGCTTTTCATTCGAAAAATTTACCTATAATTTAAAACCAGCTTACAAGCCGAGTAAAAATTTACCACCTACGCACCTATCAATCAACCACTGATCTATAAAACAATGAACTAAAATGAGTTTGAAAATGGAGTATTTCTCCCCTACCTCTGGTTAGAACAGATTATGTGAGAACTATAGTTCTCAAGCGTCGCCTCCAGCCATGGACCGGTTTTGACCTTGTTAGGGCTCATTAGCACGGCATAGTCAGCTAGAATAAAAGCTCTCCCTCCACTCTCTTGCGTTGCCTTCCTATTCCGTGCTGTTGAGCCCTAACAAGGGCAAAACCGGTCCATGGCTGGAGGTGACGCTTGAGAGCTGGAGTTCTCACATAAAAATAGTTTGTTCTATAGCTTCTGTGGAATCACCAAAACCGCAGGTAGAAAAATAACGTGACAGCAGCAGCAAAATTTACACTGACTTCCAATGTTTATATCATTACCAGCTTTCTTTTAAAAAAAATAACGTACCTGCTAAGTAAAAGAGGAAAGCACTAAGGGTGGATGTCCAGTGAATGAACACTTAGCATTTGGATTTGCGATTTTCAAAATTTAAATATCCTTTTCAGGAATTTTTCTCGTTCAATTTTTAAAAATAAAGTTTGTTTCCAAACATGCTTTTTCTCGGTAATATGGTGAAGGTATTTTCAGATTGCAGAAATTGATAGTTTTTAAGGCATTTTGATTTAGTGGAAGCACTGCAATATACCAGTAAATGAACGAAGTTTGCCCTGAAATACAAACACTATTTTTCCAGTGAATGAACACTAAAAGAAGTCGCCAGTTTGACGGCCATATTCACCGGTGACTTGACCGGCGGTTAACCGGGAGTCAAACATACAATTGGTGGAAAAATAGTTTTCCTCTGCCAATCAGAAGCTTGACTGCCGTTTAACCAACGGTCAAGTTACCGGTGAATATGGCCTTTACTAGCTTAGTAAAGTCTACAATTTCATTTGGTTCATACTAGAGAGCCTGTATACGAGAGAGAGACGACAACTCGCTTAAAAGCGTTTCTGCGCATCCAGTTCTGTCCAAAATTCTGTCCAAACTGTATATCATGCCGCTTGTCTCGAGTCCAATGCTAATCCTATGTAGGGAACTGGCTGTGACGAACAGAAAACCTGTTTACCGATCTGCGCGCGCTATACTGAGTTGTCGCCTCTCTCTCGTATACAGGCTCTCAAGTTCATAGATGGTCGAATAATCTAGACAAGTCTTATAAACTTTTCCAAAATACTATAACTGGTGATTAAATTCAGTAATTTTTTTTGAAAAGAGGTTTTTGTACTATATTCTTTGTTTTTTTATTTAATTGTTTGTTTTGATATTTAAATATTTGAACGATTGGTCCACGTTTACGAGATCTTCCTGTAACCACTTAATTTTATTGGAAGCCTCCATAGAAATTAGGGGAGAATGGGTAATAGGAAACTTTTTAATTTCCTGTTTCGTAAGGGGGCCTAAAATCTGAAAAAAAATTACAGAATATCTTCACAAGACATACTTTATATCCCATAAAAAATTTATCGTTTTAGAATAATTACTTCAGTTAAAAATTCCCGTTTGAAATTGATGCGGCTAGCAATCTTATAAACTGACAGGTCTTTTCAACTGTTTCAATTTATCTTGTTTTAGCTACTCAATTCTATTGGAATTTTTTAGTGAACTTTTTAGGGGGCTATATAATTTACTTTTTGTTCTAGATCATTCTTAAAAGGGCTCTAATTCTTATTACTCCATTTAAACAAAACTATGGGGTAATAAGAAACACTAGCATTTTATCCATGAAAATTCATTTATCGAATTTTTCTCTATATTATATTAATATTTTATTGTTTTTATTTCATTTATCAAGTTAAAATTTTATATAAAAGTAAGTTTATTTTAACTTCATTTTCCTGAAAACGATGGAAATTCAACGTTTACTCACCACTTCAAAATTTATTGAAAAATTTATAATTAATTTGATTGACATTTATATTAATTTTGAGTTTTAATTTAAGTTATGGTGATCAAAGTAAAATATCAGGTCGTTTACGCATTTATTTTTCTGATTAATTAAATAAAAACAATATTGAAAACAGGGGATGGGGGAATATGTTCGTGAGCGTCTTCATAAACTTCCTGAACCATTCAAACCTGAAGAAAAAGGGTAGCGCCGAGTTTATATAAAGAGGAAGTGGAACCAACCTTAAAAAAACTGAGTTTGAAAAAAAATTGAGTTGATTTTGGGGGAGAATAACCTATTAGTATCACAAAATGAAACAAATGAAACACTATTTAATTAGTTTTGTCATGATTTTCAAATGTTTTATATAAGATATAGGGTTGCTTAATACTTTCAACTTGTATCTTTTTAGCCTAATTTTTTACTGTGCATATTATATCGAAAGATTTTTTTTATGAAAATTCTTATTTTATGAATTATATTATCCTTCCCCCCCCCTCTCTCTCTCTCTGGTATATACTGCTCGGTTGACTTACAAGTCCTTTGAAACTTCATAAAAAATGAATAGTTTTTTGAGTCGGATACCCTCTTATATTTAGTGATATTTAATGCTACTAACTTTATTCTGTTTCAGATTAAACTAATCCGTCAGCTTTACTAAATAAGATTGCTACAGCACAGCTCTAAAGGCAATGATGACATTGTTTCACACCTGAAAAAATTCCTGCGAGATATATATTTGTGAAGAATTTCAGTGTCGTCACTCAAAGAATCGGGAAAAAAATTAAGGATTTGTTTCATTTCAGCCTTTGGTATATGTTCTTTAAATGGAAATATTGAAAAAATAAATCAAATTAAATTGAACGTTTAGGGTAGGAGAACAAAAGGAACTTGGAATATTTTTTTATTCAGATATATAACAGTTCAAAAGGTGAGATTTTAGATCAATGACTTATTCAATCGTTCAAGACATGACTTTCCTAGAAGTGAGAACTCACCTGATAAGGTCCTTAATAATTTAATGGTCATCGCTTTAGGAATTCAATAAAACATATCATGTTGAGCATCTTTAAATTCATCTAGTGGTACCCTTGCGCTTCAGTCACCACTTATAAAATTAGGCAGAATTTAATAAGGTAAGTGAGAGGCCAGGGGTTGGTCGGTCGGGGTTTGGGATGGATCTTTATACAGACTAAACTGATATTTCTCTTCTACTAATTTAATACTAATTTTAGAAATATAGTGAATACAGTTAGAAATATAGAAAATAAAGATTTATACAATCTTTCTTAATACTAATTTTAGAAATATAGTAAGTAATAGGTAAGCTTCTTAAGTTGATCAGTTAGTTTCCGTCGAAGACAGAAGGGATAGAGGCTTGGATTATTCAAAATTATCGAAAAAATCTTAGAAAAATAGTAAAAATAACAATATTTTCAATCAATTTGCCTTGTACGGTTACAGTTAACTTTGAAAAATAGAAAAGTTAAGACCCCCCTTTAAAACGCAGGAATAAATTTATAAATGCCAAACGTCATTTATTTCCGAGTGCTATACCCGGCGAGAGGCTCAGACTCGAACCGAGGGAGGTTCGATCTGAGGGCCTTTATGGATCCAGCATACTGGTGCACTAACACACCAAGCCATCCGTTCCTGCAACTGGTCAGTTCTTTTAATTAATTTGAAGTTGATACCTCAAGGTTTAAAAAAAAACTCAAGCTCCTGACATGAATGCCAGGGAAACAGCTGGGTTCGAACCTGGGAACTTGAGAATGAGTTATAAGTCCATTAACCAACCAGGCCATCCGTTCCTCGTCACTTCGCCTGTTTAAACCTACAATATAAGTTCAATAATAAAAAAATACATTAAAATTAAACTACTTCAATAGTATAGGACTGGATTTGAACCTACGACCTACCGCTTTGGAGTATTGCGCTCCAGCCCACTAGGCCATCAAGTCACAATCTGCAGTGGATTTTAAGAACTACTGCATACTATATAAGTTCAATAATAAAAAATATATTAAAACAATTCAATAGTGGAAGACTGGATTCGATCCTACGACCTACCGCTTTGGAGTATTGCGCTCCAGCCCACTAGGCCATCAAGTCACAATCTGCAGTGGATTTTTAGAACTACTGCATACTATATAAGTTCAATAATAAAAAATATATTAAAACAATTCAATAGTGGAAGACTGGATTCGATCCTGCGACCTACCGACTCGGAGAATTGCGCTCCAGCCCACTAGGCCATCAAGTCACAATCTGCAGTGGATTTTAAGAACTACTGCGTACTATATAAGTTCAATAATAAAAAATATATTAAAACAATTCAATAGTGGAAGACTGGATTCGATCCTGCGACCTACCGACTCGGAGTAATGCGCTCCAGCACACTAGGCTATACATGCAGAAACTGCAGCAGATTTTAAGAACTACTGCATACTTTGAAAGTTAAACCGATTAAAAGGAAACCTAATCGATTATAATCGACATTGAGACCTTCAGAAATTTCACCATATATTTTTTTTCAATACTCACCACCTTTATAAAAATTTCGTATTTTTCACATCCTTCCTAGATAAAAAATTCTAAATAAAATTATATTCAATAAAATTCCTGGCATTAGAGCATCCATACTCTACATTTATTTTCGAGTTTTATACCCGCTGAGAGGCTCATATTAGATCTGAGGGCCTTATGGATCCAGCATACTGGTGCACAAACACACCAAGCCACCTTTCCTACAAGTTACTCTAGTGACCTGCAACCTTCAGGGGAAGGGGACAGTGCGTTGACCAACTAAGCCTATTATGCCTGCCAACTATACCTGCAACTACAGGTTGGTTTAGTCTTTAATTTAAAGTTAATATATAAATTCAGGAATGAGAAAAAAAGGTACTTACGTATTATCCCGTTGACCGTTCAGCAGCCGCATAATTCAGCGGTACAGCTAAAGAGAAGTCAAATGGGTTTTGATAACGTTTTCGGATTCAATGGCACGGTCGACGGGATACACGTAAGAACCGAAAAAATATCGACATAAATACCACTCACAAGGAAACATTCTTAGGGTGAACTCACAGAAATGCACGAAAATTTTACAGGCATAAGAAGATGACTCAAAACACTTACTGTGAAAAAATTAGCTGCTGAATTTCAATAGGAAAGGAGTTATTTAAATTTTAAATTTGGGGTCTGAGTTGCCAAATACATTCATTTAGCACCACTTGGCGACTTTCCAATCGGATGGAATGAGAAATTTGATTCGAAGTGTCTAAATCCACGAAAGTTGGCCCTTGCTAAAGTATTAGCGAAATTTGTTAGAGTTGAGTTGTTAATTTCGTGGATTTAGACAGTGCCATAAAATATATAGTTTCCAATGCATTTTTATAAAATATGCGGCAAACAGATAACTCCTAAAAATTAAATGCTAAATAGATGTTAGATTCTTTTTAATTTGCATATAATTTTGTATTGCTTCATGCGTTATTTACTTTAATTTTCCTTCTTTAATTAATTTTTATTCCTGTTTTGCTGAACTTTTTTTATTCGCTCATTTAAGTGGCATCAGAGAAAACGCGGCCAGTTCATTCTAGCATTTGGCGTTCTCTCTGCGTTTCTCGCCTTGTAGGGTTACATTTGGCGTTAAATATGATAATTTTCAATAATTTTTTACAGCTTTTCTACTGTAATTCAGCAGCTAATTTTTTTACAGAAGGTGTTTTGAGTCATATACTAACCCCTGTAAAATTTTCGTCCAATTCTGTGAGTTCATCCTGAGAATGTTTCCTTGTCAGTAGAAAACGGGGTTCGATCCACGGTCCCTACGACTCGAAGCATAACGCTTCACCGTTAGTGAATAATCTCAACAAGCCATCGGTTCTCACTACTAGCGACGATAAGCTAGACTATCCAGAACTAGTAGTGAGATCTCCCCATAATGGCGGCCGGTTGCTTGATGTCGCTACTGAAGGTAGAGTATCCAGGGCTTTAGGTTAACCAACCAAGGCATATATTCCTGCAACTACAGGTTTACGTCTTTAATTTGAAGTTAATACACAAATTCAGGAATGAGAAAAAATACCAACATAAATACCACTCAGTAGAATACGGGGTTCGATCCACGGTCCCTACGACTGGAAGCTTATCGCTCCACCGGTTGTGCATAATCTCACTAAGCCATGATCTTTAATTTATTTTAAGTTGATGTTTTTCCATTAAAAAAATTCCGAGGATCGAACCCGCAACCTCCAGGACGAGATGACAGTGCGTTAACCAACCAAGCCTTACTTATCCTGCAAGTACAGGTTTAAATTTTTAACTTTAAGTTAATACACAAATTCTGGAATGAGAAAAAAATACCAACATAAATACCACTCAGTAGACGACGGGGTTTGATCCAAGGTTCTTACAACCGGAAAACGTCTTTAATTACCGAATAGAGCAATAAAATCTCATGTCATATCTGTCTCTTAACTTTATTTTTTAATCTATCTTTAACGGTTCTTTAAAACTTGAAAGTTAGCAAAAATATTGTATGCTTAAATCTCATATTAGAATTTCTTTAGATATCATTGAAATCCTCATATTAATCCGTAATTTAATAATTTAGATTCAAAAGTTACTTGTTATTGATTGGATTCTACATTGGAGACATACATTTTTAGGTATGTGTGCTTGATCTTAATGATCCGCTTATAAACAATCGTCAAGTAAGACAGACACAAACATAATATTTCAAGAGATAAAGGCAACCCAGGTAAGGCCGGAATTGAACCGACGACAGTACAGCGCGAAGGCTGCTAGCGTGGTTGGCAGTGAGTTAGTTACTTGTTATAAAAATATTTTACGAACTTGTTCTTTAAAACTTAAGGTAAAGATGTTAAGTTCTTACTACACACACAAATGCCGAAAAATTTCCTCTTCAATATTTGTATTCTTAATTAAACCAGAAAAATTAAAAATAGCTTATAAAACATTGAATGAATAAAATAAATTAAAATCTATTTTGTCAATGGATTCAACTCATTTAAAGAAAACATGTTTCGTTTCATATTGTGTGGGGTTATGGTAATACGGTTTTTCTATGGGGAAATAAAGTGTTATGGAATAATCAGGGCACCCCCTAATTTTTTTTAGATTTTCTGAGAAATATCTTCTTGCAAAGTTTGAGTTATGAATTTTAATTAGAAAGCGACGCAATTACACGATACTAAATGTTTAACTTGTAGGGGGAATATTTCCTAACTTTCTACATGTTTTTTAACTTTTTATTTTTTATCACTAGTACAATGAATTTGAACTTTTACCCTTCTTCTGGTCATCAACTTCTAATCATAATACAGAGCTGAAATTTATCTGTTAGTTTCTATTACCATTCTTAAAAAAGTAGCGGGTTCCAAGAACTCTATCTGTAGAAAAAATTTTTGGGCAACCATAATCTGAACACATTTTTATAAAAAAAAGAAATATGAATCGATCTTAAAAATTGTTAACCCCTTCAATCGGAATTATGAAATTTTAACATCAAAATTTTCCGCCTTTGAAGCCATGCTTTCAAAACACAGCAGAAATACTTGTTGCCAACCGGGAAATATAAATTCGATGTTTAAAAGATAATAATAAAGACACATATCATCAACTGAAAAAAAATCTGTGCAATTATCATGGATTTTGAAGAAAATATCCGAGTTTGAAGTTGATGTCCGCTATACCGGACACCAGGTCTGAAGAGGAATATAAAATTAGGAGAGAAATATAATGCAAAACAATTCCGACAAACTCCATACCTATCCATTTTTTATACTAATCATATCTTCTTTTTGAAATTAAAAAAGTCCTGTCTCATCCGAAAATTTCGCAAAAGCATTGAGATTAAGTTAGTGTGTCCCTAAGCCTATTCTCTTCTCTCACCAAACATTATTTTTTTGAGAAGCCAGGGTTTTTTTAATCCGTCTCCTCTTTCTCTGTTTTTCCTGGAGAAGAATCGAAACGAAGCTAGCTAAAAGCTTTTCCCGATCCATATTAATAGAAAACACAAGGAAGCGGTTTGAGCTCGCGAAGTTTCCATTTTCATTATTTATCCATTTCCACCTGGTGCTAGGAGGAAGTTTCAGTCGAAGGTTCAACTTTGGTGAGGGATTTTTCGATAATTTCTATGGAGAACAATAGTTTAAAATACTTAGTCGAGAATGTTAAATTTTTATCAAAATATATCCACATTACGTCCAAAAAAAGGAGGTATTTAAAGAACACAAATATTTCAGAATTTCTAACTTTTTTTATGTATTGAAGGGACATTTTTAAAAATATTAGAAGTGAAATAACTCTTAAAAGTGTAATATATACTTAGTTATTTTAATATTATTTTTATTAATTCAAAAAGGATGCTTTTTTCTAAGGTTAAAAAGTATAAATTCAACATATTTCAAACTAACTGTATTAACCCTTTCGCATCGGCTGGGACATATGCTGTCCCACGGTGGAAAAATTTTGAAATTACGACTGATGCAACATTTTGTCCCACTTGCTAAAAAACTTCAAGGAACAGAATAAAATGCTCCTTTTGGTGCCTCCAAACACATCATGATCTAATGAATATCTCATCACAGTTGCCCCCCAGGAGCTCAAATAAGAGCAAAAATTACTCTTTTCTGATTCCCTTGCCGTATTAAAAGGATCAAAACACCAATTAAGTTTTAAATGGACATAAAATTACCATTTCCAATACTTATGAAGGGCATCTTTTTTGTTTAAGTATACGTTAGCATGAAATGCTAAGAGTAGGAATTTAGCTTAAGTACACTGTAAAAAATATTTCTTTAACCTTTTACCTGCCGATGTTCTTAAATGGGAACATAATTTTAAGGAATTTTTTCACCACTTAATTTTTCATGCAGGAATTCGATACTTGGTAGAAAGCAACTCAAAGATATGAGGTTATTTTACAAGTAAAAGTTTTTCATGTGGAATTTAATCCTTTTTGTAGAATTTACATCAAAATTAGAGATTTTTGGCTCTTCCAAAAGTTGCACAAGTTTCAACTTGTGAAAATTTTAAATAAATTTAGTTTTAAATAATTTAGTTTTTTTTTGGTAGCTTAAGTACACATCTTTCCATTTGGCTTGACAGAATAGCTTTACATTCTAATTTTGGGGAGTAATTACCGAAACAACGTATATGTTCCCAAATGGGAACATCGGCGTTTGGTGTATAGTATTTGAGGGGATTTTCATAACATGCAAAAATTCAAGTTATTTCCTATTTTCTTTAATTTTTTGAACTTTTTTGTCTGAAAGGATTAAAACAGGTTAAGAATGATGTTTTAAATTCAAAAATAAGTGATTTTATTTTTTCTCCTGATTTATGGAGAAAAAAAATTCCAAATCTTCATAGCAGATTCCTTCACTTATATATTTTTCTAACTTCTCAATCGATTAATTTTCAGTTATTATCAATAGGGGTTATGCAAAGAGCATATTTTGAGTGCTTCTGAGGATTTGCGTATATATTTTTGTGCAAGTGCTTTTTTTACATAAAAATTTTAGGAATAAAATCGAAGAATTTTGAAAATAAGGAAAATTGCGTACATCTGAAAACACTCTTCTAACGTAAGTTGGATGTAAGATATATATGGTTCAGTTTGGAATCTTTCATGAGAAACACGGGTTTAATGAATCAATGGAGATAATTATGATTATCACTTTTGAAAGCTAATTAGATTTGAATGCAATTAGTGAATTTTATACTAGATATCCCTATAGAACCGTATTTAAAATTAATTTTTCTCACAGAAACGTAACTGTTTAGCTTGGAAGAGCATGGGAACACTCTGATGTATTTTTTACACCAAAATATTACCCATAGTGCAAGAAAAATTTACGGAAAAGCTTCACGAACGTAATAAACATGTAAATTTTCTCTTATGAAAATCTATAAAAATGTTACTTAATCGTCCAAGTATGGATAATAAAATGAAAAAACCGTCCACAATCATAAAAATGTTCATAATTATTAAGTAGAAACCTATTTCAAGCATTTTGTTTGAATTAATTGTAAAATATGTGCCTTTTGGAAATCCCCCTAAAAACTTCATCCCAAACGCCGATGTTCCCAAATGGGAACATCCTCAAAATCATACTTAGGATTTTTTTCGACAAAAAATGACTAGAATGGTTTTAGTAATGATAAAACAAGCCATTTAAGCCAAAAATCAGAACCTTTAATCGAAATTTGAATTGCGGCATTTAAAAGGTTAAGGGGTCTCAAGACTCTTAAATATGCAAAGGTTACCTCTATTTTTGAACTAGTATTACACAAAAAATAAATTCTCCAGTAACTTGTTGAAAATTATACCACATAATAACTAAATACCAATACAGAAATACCCAAAATTTCAGCCAGTTTTGATGGTTTTTATAGAAGTTATCAAAAATAGGAAAAACTTCAGATTTTTTCACTCTGCGCAAGATTTTCTAAAAACTATTAGAGTTACAAACATGAAATTGTGTACTAATACACGTCTTAAGGCACTTAATAAGTTATACCTATTACATTTGTAAAAAATAGCTATTTAAGCTTTTTTATCACAGTTTTTATAAAAATTTTCAAAAAAAAAGTTATTTTAACTCGTAGAAACATGTTCTGGTTAATATAAGGTTTAAATGTGAGGTATAACTTATTAAGTACCATAAGACGAGTATTTGTTCTCAATTTCATGTTTTTAACTTTTATAGTTTGTGAAAAATCTTGCTCAGAGTGAAAATATTTGAATTTTCCCCCATTTCTGATTACTCCTATAAAAACCAATAAAACTTTCTGAAATTTTGGGTATGTGTTCATTGGTATTTAGTTATCCTGTGGTAAAAATTTCAGGTTACTACAGAATTTAGTTTTTGTGTAATACTAGTTCAAAAATCGAGGTACCCTTTGCATATTTAAGAGTCCTGAGACCATACCGGCATCGTCAATTGAAACTCGATAATCAAGTTAACTATTTATCTACTGCATTATGATTTTATGCAATTTTTTTTATTATTCTTGAGTCACTAAATTGAAAATTAAGGGATATACATAAATAAAATAATCTTTGGAATATTTAATCCGCTAGAGCTTAATTAATTAAATTTATACTTTTGAGAACTGTCACACTACACTTTGGGCTAAAATATTCTCACAATACAAAAAAATATGGCTTTTTATCGCAGTTTTAAGTCTTAAAAAGTAATACACTTTCCTTTTGACCATAACTAAATTTGAGGGAACGAAAAGGTTAATCATGGGAATCCGATCGAAATGGTTGCTGAAAGCACAACTTCAGTTTTAAATATATTCACATTTTCCTCTAAAATATTACTCACAAAACCCGTGCTGACTATTATCCTCGGAAAGAAAAACTAAAATAGTGTTCCGGCAAAGTATCGTCAGTATATTCGCAAGGATGGTTATTTTAAAGTTGGTGGGACTGGTAAGTACCGTCAGCCAGTGGCGGATCCAGGATTTGGTTTTTGGGGGGGGGCTAAGAATTTTCATAATCCAATTGAGTCTTCTTGTTAATTGTAATACGGAAAAGGTAGTGAATTATCTTACTCAAACCACTAAAAGGGGGGGGTCTGGGGGTCCTCCTCCAGAAAATGTTTGGAAATTTAAGTCAAACACCCCACTTTTTCAACTCGTTTTGGTACGCCTCATCCGAATTTCGGATATTAATTTTTGTTTTTTGACAAACATAGTAAAATATCAGACGTTTTGGGGGGGCTTTAGCCCGAAAGCCCCCCCGTAGATCCGCCACTGCCGTCAGCTGATAAAGAGTTACAGCAACCATGGAATTTAGACATCTAGCCTCTATCAAGAGAAATGCATGGTATAACACACTAAACTTATGATTTCTTTTCAATAACTATTATTCTTAAGTATTGGTATGTTCTGTTTAACTTTTAAGATTAAAATATAAAATTAGTAAACAACGTTTTCAAATAAAATATTTGCATCCCTTTTAAATTTTTGCCCATGGGTTAAAAATCTTACTTACTCATGTTATATACAGAGGCAAGATGTTTTATGAAATGTGAGAAATGAACATGCAAAAATGTAATTGGACATATAGTTAGTTACCAATTACAGTTTTTGAGAAAGTTTGGCAAGTATGATTAATCTTCGATGCTCAAGATGGCCTCCAGTCAAGAGGACTGTTAAAATAGACTAATTCGAGAAACTTTATTTTTTTTAGTCCTGTTTTTTAGTTCACTTATTTATTTATTTATATTTTATAATCAACAAAGAAAGTAAATAAAATATATCACCTGGGATCGTAGAAAGATCCATGTAGGTGAACAAATAGTTAATTAAAATTGTTACACAAGGAATTACAATAAAAATTTAAACATAAACAAAAGTGAACATTACATGAAAACAAAACGAGAAAAATATAAATACAACATCAATCAGGAAATTAGCAATGGCAAACAGGGTGATTTAAATTATGGGTTTACTATCTGTCGCAAGGTTAGTAGTAGTGCAAAATAAAAGAATGGATTATAATTACGATAATAATGCAAGATCAAACATAAAAGTTTTCAATGTCCCCAATAGAAAACAAAAAGTATTTTAATTTCTTTCTAAATGCACGTTTTCAAATTAGAATTAGAGATTAAAATTTCAATAAGAAAAAAATTAAATTCAGTCGAAAAAGCTTATAAAAGTTCCTATAGATTAGTTACATAAGGCGACTTTTATAAAAATCCTAATTTTAACAAATACTATAGTCCCAAATGATATTGTGACGTCAACGGCAAACTTATTATGTACTTACCCAAATGAAGATTGGCCTCGCTTTAACTCAAACTCGAGAAATTTTGACTTGGATATTCTTGTGCTTAAAATTTATTCTTTAAGTGGTGTATATTAAATTGTGTTTCTCTTTGGGATAAAAATTACGTTTTCTAGGCATAGGGAAATTTTCCATAAAAACAAAAGAAAGTTAGGTATAAAAAATATTAAATTTTTTTATAGTTACTTAATATATAAAATCGATCCATCCTGTGTAGGAGCACATTGTTTAAATAATAAAGAAATTCAAATTTTATATTCTAAAGAATGATTTCCTGCACTGAATTCTCCTTAGTATGTGACAGACGCATCAATTTGGTATTCGGGGCCAACTTCCTATCCCCAGGGGACACGGACTTTGCAAATACTCAGGGAATACATCTGAAACCCAGTTATGATAAAGGAATGACTTAAAAGTTTTGAACACGAAAGTGAAAAGCAAACTTAAGATTATGAATTATGTATAAGATTCGGAGATAAAAGTTTCGTTCAGCGTAGAGAAAATCCAGATTTATTCTGAAGGATATAAAATTCCTCGAAAGCAAATGATATTGTCTTTTTTTTATCAGCCATCACATCATTCCCTACTGGATGAGATTAAGAAAAAAAATTATTTTCATGAAAATTCACCGGAAATAAATCCTTTTAAGAAATCATTTTGGGAAAAATATGAAAATTGATTTCGAAATGCTTAAAGATATCTGAAGTCTGTACTTAGTTTTAGTTAAGGAACGTTTTGAATTCGATGAATAAAAAGTATGAAAAAGTGTATTGAATGGAGCAGTATCATCAGTTTTTTAAATGAAAAGCTTTCTTTTAGTTCCATGGTGTAAGATAAAAACATCATAGCTTAAATGAGTGTTTTTAAATTTGAGATATTCTACCCTAGATTTATAAAAAAACTTGCCTCAAACTTAAATACATAGAGAGAAAAATTACAAGCATTAGTGTTTAATGCATATATCAATTGAGTATTTTCACTTGTATTGAGTAGTTCCACTTCAATTGAGTATTGAAACTTTATCAGCCGTTAATCACCAACAAAAGAAGTAATCGCGGGCTCTGATCAGGGTTGGCTGGATTGGACCCAATTGGGTTGGACCCAATGGGTTTTTTAAAAAAAACCCATGTGAAAAAACCCACATTTTGGACCCATTTTTGGGTTTTTTCAAGAAAAATCAAGATTTTGGCAGTTCCTTCAAAATGTAATGTGTTTTTTTCAAAGTTTAGGATATTTATAAAATTTTAATGGGTTTTTCGAAATTTAAACTAGGTTTTAAAAACTAAATGGTGTTTTTTCAATTTCAGGGAGTTTTTTTAAAAAGTTAAATAGGTTCTTTCCTTATTCAGTGTTTTTTTTTCATTATTGAATGGGTTTTTTTTTCAAAATTTAGGACGCTTAAAGTTCAAACTAGGTATAAAAAATAAATAAGATTTTTTTAAATTTCAGTGGGTTTTTTCAAAGTTGAATAGATTTCTTTCAATATTGAATGGGTTTTTTCAAAGTTTAAGATATTTTTTAAATTTTAGTTGGTTTTTTCAAAGTATGAAAACTTTGAAAAAACCCACTTAACTGTGGAAAAACTGACATTATTTTGACAGAACACATTTAACATAGAAATAACTCACTAAAATTTGAAAAAACCCACTTACTCTCTAGGAGAAACCACTTAATTTTGAAAAAACCCACACTTTTTCCGAAAAAACCCAGTTTTATATGGGTTTTTTCAGGGTTTTATTGAAAAAACCCGAAAAAACCCAACCCACTTGGGTTTTTTCAAAAAAACCCGGGTTTTTGCCAACCCTGGCTCTGATCGGTGGAATCCTACTTCGATTGCTGTTTAACTCTTTCAATCCTAAGTCCTAAGTCACCTGAGTTCACCATTAAATACAATAGGGAATTTGGGGGGGGGCTAGGTCTGAAAGGGTCCCACTGGTACAGGAAATAGGGCCGTCAATGTTTGAGGTGATTACATATTCATATGACGTGTCCAAGGGAAATGCAAAATGCTTAATTTTTTCAGTGATATATTTTAAGCACACTCTGTATCCGAAATGTGTTAAATCGATAATAAATAAGTTGCATGATTTTTTTTTCATTTCCTTTAATCGATACTTCATGCAAAAATAAGCAACTACCCAAAATTTGAGGCCGATCGAGAAATTTTTTGATTGCAAAAAAAAAATAACCAAAATCTCCTTTTTCAAAGCACGCGAAAACGCTAAGATTTTGGCATGTGTTGTCATCGTACGGGGACCATTATGGAAAGCAACGGAGTTGATGGTATGACTGTTGATGTCATCGTACGTTTTAAACAATAAACGTTTTTGATCAGTCACGTGTTTTTTCTCGACTTTTAAAATAAAATATTTAATTACCTGTACATTTTTTTGAAAAATTGATTAGATATACCATTTTACCATACGAAAACCATACAGAACACTTGAATGTTTATGAAAATCTGACACATGCAACTTCCTTATTGTGGTACTTAAATTCTCTTTTAATACTTTTTAAAACTATAGTTCATTTAATTATTATATGATGTTTGAACAAAAAACATCACACTTTATGGTCCCAGGCCTACGATGTCCATCTTCGTTTTCATGACCGTGGGACCTGGGGTGCAAGGCATATGTCTCATATAGGTGATACGCCTGAAACGAGACTCTCAGTGTTTATACTCTATTCATTTTGAAAAGGCGCCTGAAGAATAGTGTTCCCCCCCGCTAGAAGCGTAACCATGGTTACGATCTTTGCGCGGCCAATAGTAAGCCTTCTTTGTCACTGTGAAGTTGATAGTTGCCATGGTTACTTATTAGGTGGTGGGGGAAGGAAATATTTTCGGGCGCCAGTTCAAATTGAATAGAGTATAGTTCCCAAGCCACTTGGTCCTCAGTTTATCGACCCATTGAAGGGATGAAAGGTTGAGTCGACCTTGCCCAGCCTGGGAATCAAATCCCAGACCTGTGGCGTGGAAGCGACATGCACTACCACACTATGCCACTGGGCTTCATAATAGTATTTTTTAACACAAACATAATTTTAGTAGATTTTTAGTATGTATCACAAATTTGTTAACTGCCTAAAAAGAGACGTTACAACTTTTCGTACAACCTTGTACGAAGAACAGGTTTGAGAACCTAGGCTTTAGGCCTTATATAAAATTAATTTTTTCTTTAAGAAAATTTCATTCTGATTTTCAAAATTAATATACTTAAAATTAATTTCAACGATTTAAACCATTAAAGATTAAACACCGTTCATCCCAAAACAATTTGCTATAATTATGCAAGGAATACCAGTCTCGTTAAAAATAATAACAATTTATTAATTTCATAGAACATCTATATACTACAGAAACATAATACACAATATAAATAAAACCATTAACCATCTCTATGCTTCCGTATATACATCTAAATCCTATGTACCTTTGCTCAAATGGTGTAGAGTGAAATGCACCTGTCAACAATCATGACTATACATTGATCAACACATCCAGAAGAAGCTCATTTAAAAATGAGGCTGGCTCACAGCGTTCTTGAGTTTAAAAAAAAAACTTCATCTATATCTTCTCAATGAACAGAGTAGAAAAATAGAAAATTCCTGAAATAAAAAAATGGATGTGAAAGTTAGGCATAGATCAGATAAATATTTTTTTTAATCGTGTGTATGTTTTTAAAAATATCTCCAATGTATTTTTTTGAGGTTGAAGAAGAGCGCTCAACACTTATGGCTGTATTCACCGCTAACTTGATGGCTATTAAACTTCTAATTGGCTGGTTAGAGAAAAAAAACTAGTTTTCCCCCAATCAGAGGTTTGACTGATTGTTAACTGAAAATAGTTAACCTCCGCGCCGGTCAGGTTAGTGGTGAATACGGCCGTTAGTCTGAAAAAGGTATTATACACTGTGTGTGTGATCAGTAGGGTGTATCGAAAAAAATGTTTTTCGATTTTGATGACGCATTAGTGCGGAAAATTTGTCTAAGGTGCCAGAGAGTACCTATGAATTTTTTCAGAATTTTTGGATAGTTTCTTAAGGTGCCACATTGGCCCTGAAGTTCCCCATGTTAATCCTATGAGGCGCGCAGCCAAAAAGGCTGAAAATTCGTTTTTCGCCCTTCATTTCTGCCCTAATCAACCGAGGAATGTCTTGTCTCGAGTTATGGACTCTATATGATGTTTGCTACCCGAAAAAGCTTGAATAATAGCCTAAATATCTATATTACGTTTTTTTGAATGCTCAAATTTCGTCGAAAATCGCGTATTTCCTCGTTCAAATCAGAGCCCACAATCAACATAATAAAGAGATTTAAGTCATTATTCAAGTTTTGTCGGGTAGCATACATCGTATAGAGTCCATAACTCTAGACAAGACATTCGTCGTGGAAATAGGGTAGAAATGAGGGGCGAAAAACCGATTTTCGGCCTTTTTGGCTGCGCGCCTCATAGGATTAACATGGGGAACTTCAGGGCCAATGTCGCACCTTAAGAAATTATCCAAAAATTCTTAAAAAATTCACAGGTACTCTCTGGCACCTTAGACAACTTTTCCGCACTAATGCGTCATCAAAACATGCGTTTTTTTCGATACACCCTAGTGATCAGCGATCACTGTATAAATTAAAACACTTATCATGAGAAAATTCAAAGGTTTAAAGTAAATTTACTATGTACAAATACTTTAAGAAAACTATAGCAATTAATTTCTAAACCTACTATCAGTAACTCGCCATTTGATAACCCCACAGTATTGTATATTTTAGTTAGCATTATATAGGCATAGAAATGCATTTTAACACCCTTGTAACCACCATGTCATCTTTATTGAACAGAGTAGCCACCTCAGGACCACCATAAAAATACTCCATATGAATTTATCCATTGAACTAACCATCTGAATCTGAAGAATATACATAACTGAGAGGTCACAAATTTAAAATATGGGTACATCACATTAATAATTTATTGTTTAAATCACACAGTAATAAAATAAATTGGCGAATATCTGTAAAATGATACTTTACATGAATACCGCAAAAACAAAAGTGCCAACTCACAACTCTCAAGCATCGCCACCAGACGTGGACCGGTTTTGTCCTTGTTAGGAACTAGTCTTGCCGTCTATAACTGAAAAAGTGGTGACCATTAATTAGTCCTCCACTCATCTGCTGAAATGATATGGCATTCCTAGAACATATTTAATTTCAGAAAGGCAAGGTAAAAAGTACTTGCCCTCCGCTCTCTTGCGTTGCCTTCCTATGCCGTGCTGATGAGTCCTAACAAGGACGAAACCGGCCCACGGCTGGGGGCGACGCTTGATAGTTGTGAGTTTACACTTATTGTTCCTCTAACCAGAGGTAATGGTGAAATACTTCTTTCATTTACCGAAATAACATCTTATAAAATAACCAACTCCTGTTTTCCTAACAAAGTAATCGGACAGAATAAAAAGGAAAATATGATCTAATCTAGCTACAAATATAATGCAGACCAACTAAGAGTTCTTACAAAGATTAGTTTTATAGCTCAGAATATACCATGTAACAAATAGAATTCAGTCAGTAAAGATAAAAGCACAAGATTCTGTATACTTGGTTATTTGTGTGGTAGATTTAGTATTTGTTGAAGGAGGATTTCAGACGAAATTGTATCTCGACCAATCATCATAGTAAAGGATTATTTGAATTTAAAATTATATTTTCTATGCATTTTGAATGCACAAAATTTCATTTCATGAATTTTAAAAGGTTCGTAAACAAAAACCATTGAACGGTTTTTCGCAACAACGTAAACAGACGCATCATTTTCCGTTAGGTAACAAATTTGAAAATTTTTTAATAATATCTATCAAAATTTTCCAAGGTATAAGTTAAAATGTTTGACAACACATATTTTAAATCACACGGTGAATGAATTCAAATTCCATTTATGATATTTATAATATTCATAATGTATAAAAATATCTTTGGTGTTTTCAATTTTCCATATTTACATGTTGTAGAAGAGAGCGAGATTTGAAAAAAAATTCCAATATTATTTAATATAAGACTATTTCAAGATAAATTAAACTAATCGAGATTTTAAGAAAATATAGTTTGAACAAATGCTTAAAATTTGTAGCTGTAATTGTTATTTTCTTTTGTATAAATTACTAAAATAGTAAATAAAAATATTGCAAAAAACAAACTTTCTAATAATACCTAGCATCATTATATAAAGTAGAATAATAGCAGAAATATAATACATGCAGAATAACTGAAAAAAAAACGGATTAATTTTTTTAACGTCCTCATTAAAAAAAGAAATAGTTTATACATTTTTAGTTGAGACATTACTTTTATGACTGCACTATTATGAGACACACTATTTCATCTACACAAATATGTAAAAAAAGGAATTTTTGAATGAATTTGGATTCTTTAGCATCTAACATTTAGAAACTATTAAATACAATGAGATATTGTTGAAACTTAAAATTATATAATACATTGCCACACCTAATTACACAGCAAATCGAAATACCTAATATTAATAAATAATAATGTATAAATGTTCATTTTTAAGATCAATTTAAACTTGGAGAACTGGAGCAAATGCATAATTTCGACGATTGTTGATTTTAAGTAGTCGTAATTTTTATTTATTTTTGTATAAATTACTTAAATATTGATGAATTTTTTTCCAAAACTTCTCCAATAGCTTTAATAATTTTCAAAAAGATAAATATTATAAAATTTGATTAGAAGTAGAATAACTAAAGAACCTATTAATTAATTAACCGTTCTCATTGATGATATCAGTGATACAATTTTTTAGAGGAATCAGTAATTTTTATAACTGAATTATGCTTTAAGAATACAAGTGAAAAAATAAGCAGCACAAAATTGTCCTTTTAAATCTTATGCATCCAACATAAAAATTTAGAAACTACTAATTGCAGTAAGATACTTTTGAAACTCAAAATTACATAACACATTGCTATAGCTAATTGGGAAATTAACACCTATTGAAATTAATGGTTTTGACTATTGTATATCATCACAAAAGCTCTAAATAACCAGTTTTTAACTTTTTCAGATTTTTAAAAACACTAATTAATTTGTAAACCTCATTTAAAAGTTCCGAAGGAGAAAAACCGGGCGTTAACGTCTCAGTGGCGAAGCCGCCGATCGCTCGAACTGCTCCAACCAATCGACTGCTCGAATTCCCCCCTCTGCTTCCCAACGATGACGTGTTCCGCAAACATGACGTAATGCGTTGAGCTACTGCGTATGTAGTATTTATTTATTTAAAAACTAACTAACGATTGGATTTGAAAAAAATCTTCACTGATGATCTCCCTTTATGAAAATCTAAATTAAATTTGAAAAAGTGTTACAAAGCAACTTGGAATAGAATAATCTGGTTATTTTGAGCACTTCATAAATTACATATACACATCACAGTTGGAAGTCATACACACGACTAACCATTAATTTCACTTCAAACAACCCATCTTCCAAACCCTCCACCTTTGAATCTCAACAACCTAAATAACCGTAATCAGCACGTACGATTAAATCACCTCCGTCAAACCCAAACACGCAGTCATTTGTTATTCACCCCGTCCCAAAAAGCAAGAAAGATAGCAGCTGCGGAAAGAAATGAAACAAGACGTCGCGCACTTGTAACCCGTGTCCGCTGACGTTTTAAAATCTGATTTCATTTACATTCATTTATATCCGCTGCCAAGATGGCGGCTCGGAGATGGGCTAATCAAAATTCCGTCTCGTGAGTCGGACGGGTGTCCCGGATGTTTTAAATATATGCCTGTCATCCCGCCTCTTCTCTTCCCAATCCGGCATTCCGGATTGCGGGTTTTTGCGTGTGTCGGGTTTCTCTTGGTTTTGGTCACGTCAGGTGTATGGAATGTTTTGAGGTGTGTATGGGATTACTCGTGTCGTGTGAATCGGTCATGCTTTATCAAATTTTTCGAAATGTTTGCGTGCTTCGAAGGTATGCGGGTTTCTATTCGTTTAGTCTACAGAATGAGAAACAGATAGGTTGTGTTTTTGTTGTTCACCAACCTTAAAAATCTCGGATGGGTTTAGTAACGTTACGGCTTATTGTTAGATTAAGACTAAAGAATGGTTTTGAGATATTTTGAGGCATGAAATTCTCCTCGGTTCTTGAAACTAAGAAACTATTTATGGTGTTTATAAACTGTTTTCTTTAACAAAACAAATAGCTTAAACTCATCCTGTATATATATTTTTTATCTCTATTAAAATATTTACTAAGCATATAAAACAATCGACGCTTGAATTATTGATTTCATTGCTTATTAAAATTTGGAATTCATGCAGAAACGATATACGTTTTATGTAGATTTGTCTAATTCATAACATGTGAATTAAGTTCTTTAAGTGAATTTATGTATAGACATTTAAGTTTTAATTAAGAAATAACTGAAAAATTTTTAATTTTGAAACATGTTTAAAAAGGAAATAAAAGCTTTAAGAGTAGTAGTCCTTTCATATCTCACTTTTTAAAGACTGAAAGCAGTTTGAATATATTACAGCTGAAATCATAAAAATAAATGCCCGATGAAATTAATTATCAATATGCTTAGCAAAATGTTAATTTTAAGTTTTATTTATTTGTAATAGGTATTATTTTACATCATTGAAGTTCATTATTCATATTAAGTTTAGTATATGGTGCAAAAAAACCTAGATAATTGTTGTAGATTTTGGCGTATTGCACAAAAAATTAAATAGTGTCTACACTTGGTGGAAAAATATTTAAAAATGAACATAAGGTTCTTAACTCACTTATTTGAATTCATATCATTTTAGAACAGATATGAAATATGCCATGATTAATAATTTTACTAATGGGATTAGCTGCAGTAAATTTAATAAGATCATAAAAACTTCTGAATAAATTAATTTTCGGCAATAAGAACACAACAAACCACGGCAAATTGATATTTTATTCAACAAATTTGATCCTGTCGGATTTATTCTTAATAACAGTAAGCATATTTACCAATTACTTAAGACCTCAAGATGATCAAATACATATTAAAACACATCACAAACAAATAAGAAGAGTTTTCTTAATCATGCATCCCTAACAACCAAGCAGAAGTTTAGAAAACAGTGAAGGTTATTTAATTACTCGAAATATTGATAAAACCGATGTTTCAAAATAATAACTAATATCTTCCTCAAGATTTTGGATAGCCGTATAAATATTCATTCGAGCATTGCTTTTAATTAGACATTATCTCTCGGATTTTGTTTTCGCGCGTAATACTTATATTCTTTAATCTGTGAGTGGTTAATATGGCGCATCTCCATCCAATTCATTAGTTTTTGAAGAAGCCAACGGTTCGTTCAGAAAGAAAACCGATAGTTTCCGGATGAGGTTTAATTAAGGTCAGAGTTATGGGTTTAACTTCGAACACTTCAGTAATTAGTTTCAAAATGGCGAACTCTTGGGTAAAGGTATCTTAATTTAGATTTAAAATAGCGAAACCTGCTTCTCGTTGGTTGAGGAGATGAGAAACAGGTTGTTTCACTTTATTTTCGAAACGAGTACTTCTCCTTAATTGTGGTAGTGAAGAGCGGTACTTGATGAATCTTTATTAACTTCCATTTTTATTAAGAATTTTTTGTTGTTTTTTGGCATAGAGAGAGAGAGAGCATCTTGAAAATTAAACGAAGTTTTTTTTTTCAGATTCTAAAACCCTTTAAAGAATTAATAAAGTTTTATTTGCTTGTTCTTCGGTTCTTGTAAAATTTAATATCAGCGCCGAGTGTTTTTGTTTAAAAGTTACCGAAATAATTCTATGTTTAATCAATTTATTAATTATCCCATCCATAGTCCTAGCCACGCCAAATTACCCATAGGATTCAATGGCAATCTAGGGCGGACTATACTCGAATACAACTTAAGTTGAGCCTGACGTCATGACCACGCGGAAGAAAATCTGAGTAAACAGAAAGATTGCTGGGCTTTGTGAGATCTCATTGGCTGGCGAATTTTATTCAAACAAATGTACTACTACGCACTGCGCCCCTTGAAAAAATAATAACATTCAAAATTTTGCGAATCGGTATGAAAAGACGTTTAATATACATGGATTTAAAAACTAATTATATTTTAAAATTGAATATCTTAATTCCACTCAAAATTCTGACACCGCACGGGGAACTACTTTCTTTGGTTGCTCTCAGCATATTATACAAGCTCAAGTTAAGTTGTAACTGAGTATAGTATAGAAAGAGTTAAAAAGTTAGAAAATATTTAAAAGGAGTAACTATTACATAAATTACTCCTAATTTAACAATTTTTCAACAATCTCTGAAAAGAAAGTAAACAGGGTGTTTCAAAATTGCGTTGCACGGCTTTTATTCGGAACCAACGCCTCCTAGGGTCACGGAAGTAAGGTCTACCCGTAGGTGCCCCTAGCGGCGAATTTAAAATGTTAAAAAATTAATTTAAAAACTAAAGGAGATAGAGCAAAAACCTCAGTGAGAGTATTGTTGCCAACGTCATGAAGAACTCACTGAAAAAAAGTTCATGAAAATATCTTGAATATTCGCGGAGATATTAGCATGTGAAAATAGCACTTTTTCAGGGGTCAAAAAAAAGTTCGCATATTTGCAAATTTTTCAATGTTATTTTGTAGTTTTGTGTTTTTTAGTTTAAAGAACACAAAATTTAATCAAAAAATCAAAAAAATTTGCAAATATGCGAACTTTTTACTTTTTGACTCCTGAAAAAGTGCTATTTTCACATGCTAATATCTCGGCGAATATTCAAGATATTTTCATGAACTTTTTTCAGTGAGTTCTTCATGACTCTGGCAACAATACTCTTATTGAGATTTTTGCTCTATCTCTCTTAGTTTTTAAATTAATTTTTTAACTTTTTAATTTTGCCGCTAGGGGCGCTGTAAGTCATGTCAGTGCATTCTCCAGTTCACTTACCTAGGGGTAGACCTTACTTCCATGACCCTAGGAGGCGTTGGTTCCGAATAAAAGCCGTGCAACGCAATTTTGAAACACCCTGTATAAACATCTAATAAGTGAAACGAATGAACCTAAAAACTTTGTTTCATCTTAACTTATTCAAATTTTGGACATAAGCTAGTTCCGAAACTGCATTATTGTTATATACCACACAATAAACAATTAATCTTAATTAGTGCCTCCATAATTGTCAGCACCGCAATTCCCCGACCCTTTTTGGCAGCACCTTTTCTGAACAAACTGTAAACGATGTTGTAAATTACTATACTAACGCCATAACAAATCGTCATGAGCCATAATCAGAAAGCTGCCGCGTAAGCTTATTGTTCTCAACTGGATTCTAATAAGTTAAGTGCAGCCCGCACGGAAGGTCCTTAGGGCGGCATTCTATTTCTGCGTTAGTGCGATGATTAAGCTGTCCCTTGGGGATTCCGCTGTAATCTACCGAGGCAAATCCGCTTGATGGTAATTTCAAGCCCGGCTGTAATGCTGTAGCGAAATCCCTTATGTTGATATTAAGCCTTAATAGGCTGTTACTATACTAGACGAGGTGATCGAGTTTCTCTGTCGACTGGGGGGGCAAAGTTTTGGGTCGTACATCGATTTGTGGAGTGATTAATGACGCATAAAGCTAGTTCGAACTGAGATTTCAAATGTGAAGAGTTCCAAACACTGCAGTTTCGACCGGCATGTTTTTAATGCTGTTGGTGATAACCCCTCTACTGTCCCTGATAGCAAATGGGCAACCGAAAGTTCAGCTTCTGTTTTCATCATACGGCAGCATTTTTAGCATATTTTTAAATTATTACGGAAATATTTGTATCGTCAGTGCTTTACTTAAACAGAAATAGATGTAGCTCCAGCTTTAAAAGTTTTTAAAAATTTTGAAAAATAGAAATCTAAAAACAATTTCTCATTTACAGTAGAGCCCCGATTATCCGCGGAATTGGGAGGCAAGGGTACCGCGGATAGCGAAAATTGCGGATAACCCAAAAAAGACTAAAAATGTGGTGAAAACAAGAAAAAAATATTTCAGCATAAAAACTATGTTTCATTGTACAAAAAACATGATATGCAAAACTTTTAAAATATGCACAGTAGAGCAAAGACTTTTGTTCTACTTATAAAATGTCTCTAATCTCATCTAAAATTTGCTCTCATCGTTAAAAAAATTTTTTCGTGGCACTCGCGGAAAATCGAGGTTCTACTGTATATGTAATTTGGCACCAAACTACATGCATAAAAGATTTCTTTCATAGCTATTTCTTGTGGTGGGTATAAGAAGGTTAATGAACCTTTTATACGAACTTGCTCAGTTTTACGAACTTAACCTTTTCAGACCTAGCCCCGACCGAAATTTACTTTTCATCGAATTCAAAGGCAGTCTCATGCAGCTTACGATTGAAAAGGTTTTAACGTGGTTTCGAACTTGACTAATTTCAGGTAGACCTAACCCGGCCAATATATTTTTTCAACGTTTACTTTTGTACAATGAACCCCTCAGGTATTGGGTAAAATGTCAACCCCACATTTCTAGTATTAGTTTTACTGACCAATATCGAAAAAAAAACTATCGAGATACGTGTAGCAAAAATGAGCTAACTCAAATGTAAAACGGTTGGATGAAGTTAGCTCGTAGTTACTGCGATCCCCTCAATTTCATTTTTGTAGGTTCATTTCATTCAAATATTGAATTTTTAAATGATTTCTATCTTGTTTTTAGTATTCAAAATCCCCAAAACTTCGCAAAGTAGGCCAATATTGTTTAAACACTAATCAATGCTCCTTGTTTAATTTCAATTTCACAAAATATAATTCTTAAAAAATGAAATGATTTTAGTGAATTTTTTTACACTCCTAGACCGGATTAAATGGCGTCAGATCAGACAACGAAAAATATTCCCAAGGCTTTTAATTGGCTAGTGAATCCATTAAAACAACGTTATAATTTAAGCAATCATTACTGGACGGGGGAAATATTTGATTTGACTGGGAGATAGTTAAATTATTCATCTGAATATAGGTAAAATTCAGCCTATTCAGTCTCATTTATTTAGTTGATGAAAACCAAAGAATATAAAATGTCTCTTAAATATCGCAATCGTTTATCTCTGTCAATAAAGATATATGATGAAAAAAGTGGATGGCAGACGACTGTGTCTCTAATACCTTCAGAAATTATTCCGAATGGAAAAAATAGTTGTTGAACTTACCGTACTTGTATCTTGTTTTGAGGAGTGAAGTGTTGGGAACAGGGTGGTCTAACAACTATGGATGATAGGCACTTTGTGAGGGGATTCAAATAGGTTTTATAGATACATCAAAATGGATGCAAGCATATGTACCTGAAAAAAAGATGACACCTCCTATTACATCATATAAAAGTTTAAATTATTTAAGTTTTTGAAAGATATTCATTGCAAATAAGAATTATTAGTTTTATTAAGTTTTATTTTTCAATTCTGTGACCAAAAAATTTAATTTTTTACTGCATAAAATTTAAATTTGTTGTATTTTGATACTGAAAAGTGTAAAAACTTTTATCCCTTACCCATTTATGCCCATTTTACAAGTATTCAAACATTTCATAAACCGCTTACTGATCTCCATTTTTCCCGCAATGCATCTCCCTAGCGTTACATTTTTCTGCAGTGTAAGCTGATGTAAGGGACTGAAATGGGTCCAGAGCATCTTTCTGCAAATGAACTCCTAGGGGGGCTATTTTGTTTTAGGGGGTCAGCAGAGGAAGAAACAGTCGTGTGAACTTTCAATGGAAAGTCCGTGATAGTTTTGACTTATTGTAAATCTTCAGACCGGACTGCCACACTCATTAAATTCTTCATTGTTACTGAATGGAGAAGAAGGTAGGAGAGTCCATTGGGACAACTACAACAACGAAATAACCCGCAGAGGGAAAAATGTTCCGCCCCCCGCGCGCATGACATGCGATCGTAAAATGAATCGCGTTGGATGTATGATATGGGACGGAGACAGAGAAAGGGTAAGCACTTATTGCACTATTGGGTAAGCACTTATTGCAAGTTTGATATTTGCTTAATTTTTCTGACAAGGTGGAATTCTGAGTGTTGCTTATGTAAGACGTTACAAACACTGCATTTTCAAAAATATCTTGCTTCTTGAAAAATATCTTCTATGTAATAGAACAAGGGGTCACAATTTCAAATTGAATAAAGTAAAATTTAAGACGGATTGTAGAAAGGCATTATTTTTTAATAGGGTAGTGGATAGATGGAATGCGTTGCATGAAACAATTGTAAATTCAAGTGGGGTAAACAAGTTCAAGAGGAAAATTGACAGATACTGGGATTCCGGTAGTTTGGGTTAAAAAGACTGGACCAACCTAGCTGGGCTTACGCCTGTAGTTGGTCGACTTAATTTGCATTTGTATTTGAATAAATATTTTCAAAAATAAATTTTTAGAAAATATTTGAACCAGGAAAAAGAATTTCAAGCAGTTTGAAGCTTTTAAAGGGGGGGGATTGGCACTTTTTTTTAAGTAATTTTGAAGGGTGAGTTGCGGTTTGCTTATGGTCAAAATTGAACAATAATATGTCTTACGACTATTTAAACAGCCCTTAAGTAGTGTCCCAACGTGCCACATAAAGGTTTGCATTGTGTGTATTTGTGGAAATGGAGAGTACAACAAAAGTATAAGTTGTTACACAGATGTCAAATAGTTGACAGGTTGAAATTTTAAATAAATAAGCTATTAAACTTAGCGAAATCGGGAATAAAAAAGACACAGTACAACACAATAAAGTAAGAAATAAAATCGTAGTACAATCTGGGATGTTAAATTCAATACAATCAGAAGCCCTCAAAAGCACGGTCAACTGGCGTCGTCATTTCCTTTGATTTAGGCCAGCGGTTCTCAAACTGTGCTCCGCGGAGCCCTTAGGGCTCCGCCAAGCATTTCCAGGGGCTCCACGAAGAAACTTTAAATAAATACATTTTTTGATAATTTCTAATTTGCTTTTCTCTGAAATGTTATAAATAACTTTCTGTGAGGTGTTGATAAGGTCTGCTGGTTTTTGCCTTTTTCAGGTCTTTTTTGGTTTACCAAAACAAGTTCAAACAAGGGTCAAATTTCCAAAACTTTTCTGGGGGAGGAACCCCCAGGATGGGACGGTTTGGCGCTGGCCGTTTGGGTGCCGTTCCCATTTCGGCACCAAATTTATCTTCTTCTAATTTTTAGAAGAATTATTAGAGTTCTATTTACTTTCATTTTATTTCTGCCGCTGAAACGGGATCGCCGAATAGTAGCACACCAAGGAACCCCCTTCCCCCACCTCTCAAATTGATTCCTCAGCACCTTTTTTTTATGAAGTTCACCAAAACCAAGGAAAAACCTGTTTTTAGTATGTAGAATCAAATTTCCAACACCCCCTTTATAACATTTGGAACTTAATTACACAAAACGCTTCTTATATTAAGTTCTTTAAGATGTGCAAATTCTGCCAAAAATGTATAAAAATCTAACATTGATCCTATGGCATGGGAGGGGATAAGGAATGATTTTGGGCCCATGTGTAAATAAATTTCGATATGTACCTCTGACGTATGGTCTAACAACTCCCCAACACAGCTCTCGATTTCAAAAGAAGTTACTTTTAGGAAAACAAAATATACAGATGTATAGATTTCCGTATGAATCCTTTGTTCATGCATCTCCGGCATAATGATTAAAAAGTGAAAGCTTTAATATTCAGAAATTTAAAATAAAGATTTACACATTGTATCCAATGATAAAATATAACCGGTAAACAAAATATTCCATATATCCCGGGGTGTATATCAAAGGGGCGAGGGGGCCCTGCCTCTCCCCCGGAAAATCGGACTATGTATAACAAAACAAGTAAAAACCATGTTATTTAGGGTCAAATTTCCGAAATTCTTTTGGGGGAGGACCCCCAAAACCCCCTATTGTACTTGAAACTTTATTATTGTCAATTTTTATAGTAATGTCGTTAAAATTAAAATCCTACCTAAAAATGAATGTCCAAAATTTGGAAAATGATGTACCTAAAACGAGTTAAAAAAAACTGTTTTTAAGGATCTTATTTCACAAAATCTTCTGGGGAGGAAGGACCCCCACACCCTTCTATTGTACTTGGATCTTAATTCGTCATAATTTTTCTTACAAATAAATTATCTTAGATGCAAATTATACCTAAAAATGTTTTTAAAAGCGACGTTAAACTGTTAAATATGCATGGGAGGGGCTGAGGAATAATTTTGGACCCGCCCTCCCGAAATAAATTTCTATTATGCTTTTATTTCTGAATTAATGGGTTTTATATAATTTGTTTTTATACCTTGAAAAATTTATTTCGGAAAAGGGCTCCGCGAATAATTTGTCTCTTGAAAAGGGCTCCGCGACCTAAAAAGTTTGAGAACCCCTGATTTAGGCCAATATCAGGTTTCTAGCAGTGAATAATTTATAGGCACAAAGCCGAGTTTTATTGCATAAAAGTTTACATTTTTCCAACTTAATGATACATTATTATTTATAGTCTGCTCAATTATAATAGGCAACTGAAACATGATCAAAACGCCCAATAACGCCTAATAACACTCATCACTCAACTTCAATGGCCGATTCTTTTACAGTATTTTAACTACTTCCATTTAAGCTGTCTTGCACAATAAAATTTTTTCGATGATAATTACAATAGTTGCTGCTTCTAATACATTACTTCTCAAGGGCCTATTCTAAATTGACATACTTTAATTATTGTAAGGTATTTGTCTGCTTTTGAAATAACTGAATGATTTTTTTAGAACAGTAATTGAATTTGTTAGGATGTTCAGCGCTTATTTTGGTCGCAATGAGGTATTTGCATAAGTGAGGGATTTGCTTGATTTTATACTCTTTTGATACATTATGGTTTAAAACTCCCAAATTTCTGATTTTTAAGTTCAAAATGTGTTTTAAATAACTTAAAATTCAATTTATTTTTGCCAAAACGCCAGAAAAGTCACGTTATCAGAAAACGATCTTCTATTGGATGTGACATGACAGCGCATGAAAACCATTGTGTTTTCTGAATTCACGTGATCAGAAAACGGGCTTCTATTGGATGTGACATCACAGCGCATGATTTGTGATTTGAAAGTGTTTTCGCGCCCAAACAAAAAACGAAATTTCTCGAATTATCTCAGAAACTAGGCAACGAAAACACTTGATGAAAACTTCATTCTTTATGGCTTTTTATCTAATATTTTAATAAAATTTTGATTACAAAACGTGAGAATACCTCATTCCTAAAATTTAAAACATATTCAATAATTCACCGCTATTAAAATAAATATAATTAATTTCATTCTCAGTACGGCCTACAGCGGTACTGAAATTATAATCTGAATATACGACGACTTTAATAAATAATTACCCACCCAACTTCGCAAACGCGGTTGCAATACAACCCAAATACGACTCTCTTCCAGACGCAAAATACAACATTACGATCCCCCGCACTCGCGACAATGCTGTCTCTCCTTTCAAATATTCAAACACGATCCTAAAATCAAACTCTCCACACAAAAGCCACATACTCTACCGATTCAAATCAGAAAGACCCGACTCCAGAAACTTCAACCCGAGAAGGACCCGAACATCTCCACTCGATACCTTCCTCCGCTCGTAAACACGGACCATCGATTAAATTTGCACAAATATGAAACGCCAGCCATCTCTGGAAATATAATGCCCAGGGCTCATCAGAGCATAGAATGGGGATAAACAGCAGGTCTAACGGCTCTCTGGAGAATCGTTAAAAACAATCTTCCCATTGTGTCTCTCCGCTATCATATTCTCATCAGACCAGATAGTATTGAGCGAGCCGAGTCCTTTCCAGCCAAGCGTAGCTCATTTCTGTCGTTTATTTCCGAAGTTTCTGTCGATAGGCATGATTTTGCAATTACGGGAGAAAGGATCGATCCTGGCGCGATCTTCCGGGTGTAACATCCCGAGTAGTTCGTTCGATTCGATGGGGTATGACACGGTTCCTTAGGGAGGTGTCCCCCACCCCGTTCGAAGAAAGAAGTTGCAGTTGCTGTCGATAGGGCACTACTGCTACTTTTGAGTTGAGAAGTTTAAGAAGTTCGATTTGAAGTTTTGGAAGATGTTTGGGAAATGAATGAAACTCTCTGCTTCACTTGTCCATGCGTTTTCAACAAGAGGACATTGCCAGTATGATATGAATGATATGTGTGAAATGTTTTCAATGTAATGTGAGGGACATTTTGACATGCTGGTCGGTTTTTTGGTTTTTCGGGATTTTTGTTTAGACTCAAGGTAAACGCTCCTTCCAGGTTTATTTTGAAATTTGGTACAACTTTCAGTTTTTTTCCTCGGATGATAGATGCCGCTAACATCCATCGATGCCTCCACAATTTCACCATGTCTCTGAAGAGGAGGGAAATAGTCACCATATGACCCGGACCCATGGTAAACTGTGCCATCACCGACCACATGACTTTCAGACCCACATATTTAAAAAGCACGTACTCTTGACATTCTATTGAGACTAGATAACTAGAGTTAATATGACAGCTGGTGGAGTGTTCTTGTTCAAATACAAATATTGTCGACCAGCTACATGCTCAAAGCCAACACAAGGCAGATCCTTTGTTAATGAATTCCTCGATTCCCACTGACTGTCCCAATTGTTTCTTAAACTCGTACACTCCCTTCGAATTAACTATATTTTCTGGCAACGTGTTCAATATGTCAATTATCGTATTAAAGTAGTAGTACTTCCTTAAATCCCAATTAAAATATGTCTTATTCAATTTGTGCCCATGTCCCCTTGTTATGTTATTCCTTTTAAAGTTTAAGTCTTCTGTGTCCCCTTGTTTTTCTGACTTGAAAAGCTGAATCAAATCCCCATCCTTCTTTCCAGTGTATACATGTTGAGCATACTCAAACTGTCATTTTAGTGTAGATGTGCTATCCCTTTTATAATTTTTGTAGTTCTGTGCTGAACCTTTTCCTATACTTCTATATCATTTCTCATATATGGAGCCCAGAATTGTACAGAATATTCTTGATTAGGTCTTACTAAGCCCTTATGTAAAGGCAAAATTATATTCTTATACCTTGACGTTACAGTCTTTTTAATATACCCCAATAACCCATTTGCCTTTTTACCCTGAACATTGGTGACACTTTTATAAGTGTCTAATTGAGCTCTGAGGACAATTCTTTCTAGTTGTATGGTGTTGTCTTGGTAGAGGTCTACTTAAATGACTCAATGGCCACTCCAATGCTCTGAAGAGAAGCAACGATTGTAGGAACATTAGAAATGTCGTATTTTGTCAGCTCGACGTTAGTAGAGCTGTTGCGATACCTTAAAAATGCATCGTCTTTCTAATTTTACAGAAGAAAAAACAATATTATTAATTTAAATTAAGAATTGTTGATTAGTAATAAATTTATAGGTTTCTCAAAATATGAACTGAACAGCACGTAGGGTAGGTGGGGGTAAAAACCCGCACGAGGCAAAACCACGCACCGCGATTTTTAATTGTTAATGATCGATTCAAAAGTTTGAAACCAGGTGGTTGGTTTGTCTTACTGTGACCTATTGTTCTGCGAAAGTTCATACCCCTAAGTCACTCATGAGTTTAAAAAATTATGGAAGTTTTTTTTTCATCATTTTGATGTAACTTTTCTGATCTTTTACTTAAAAATTACATAAGATAGGCTTGAGGAGAAATGCAAACAAATAGCCCAATGATAAGATAGCAATTCAACTTCAGTTTCATTTTGAAAGAATTGCCTCAATATGTCTCTAAAAATAATAAGGCTTGTTTTTCAAAATAAAGTAAAACGGGGCAAATCCACGCAGGTGTTTTGGGGCAAATCTACGCAGCTTAAAAAGCTCAGGAATTCGTCCCGAAAGGAAAATGGGACTACTTGATCTCTAAAGAGGTTAATAAAGGTGTCTAAGATGCCAACCCTTTACCTGAAACCATCATTTCTCCCTTTTGAAAGATATCTGGTCAATCTGAAATAAATTGCTACAACAGGTTGACAATTTTCATTAAAACTGATCATATTTATATTTAATATTGTTGGTTGGCTTGGAAATATTAAAACAACATAAAGATCATTATTTTTAGTGTTTTTATAATGAAAAATTCTGTTTATCACTGTTTATTTCATTTGGGCATCAAGATTTGCAAGTGCGGGTCTTTGCCCCATTTTGCGAGGCAAAGCCCCGCGAATTGGTTTTCTACTAAATTGTAAAGTTCTCCTAAAATACCATCGATAAGAGTTTAAACTTGGATTGGTTTTGTAGGTAGGATCTCAATCTAACATCTCCAATTGAAATTTCGGGATTATCTACCCCCTTTCGACGACAATGTTAAAAATACTGAAAATTGCGTGGCTTTGCCCCCACCTACCCTATAATATTACAAATTTTTAAGTTTTTTTCCGCTTTTCAGAAAGGATTGACGCAACTTAAATATTACGATCCTCTAATACATTTGAATCCTGAATATGAATAACATTTTATACAAGATTAATGTATTGGTTCTTATAGATTGAAATTAAATAGCCTTTCATCTTTTGCCATCAGCTAATGTTAGATACATTAAAAGTTGCATTAAAATATTTGACCATCTTTTAATTCTCCATAATAGTCATAAGTGGATGGCAATGTATATTTACAAGAAAATACTCAGCTATTGAAATTTTCGAAACTTTTAAAGAATTAATTGCATTAGCAGTATGAATGCATGCAGTTTCACTCTTTTTCACGTAAAACCAATCAATAATTTTCCACTTCAAATATATTTCAGTCCAAAAAAATTGTCTGATTAAAAAACCTTTCTGAATTTAAAGTCTACCTTTGTTTGAATTGTATGCCAGGGGGAAACTGAAGTGAAGAGAATGAGGTCCATTAATTTTCCCGCATTTCATCTTGACTAAACCTAGCCTATTGAAAACCCATTATCCCCCTATGATCAAATATTTAGGAGTGATTTAATAAATGTAAATGAAATTCAGTAGAATCACAATGGTTCTTGCATATTCATTCAATCAACGCATCTTTGTCCTTTGAGGAAGTGATATCAGCAGTTCCTTGAAATTAAGACAGTCGCCTGGGAAGGACTGGCTGACATCTGATAGAAAATTAAGATATCTTGAGTCTGCATTTTAAACTTTAAAACATTGATTCAAGGAAGCTTTTAAAACGTAATAGCCCCAGGAATTTATCTTTACCAGAGATGTACATTGGGATCATATCAATTTAAAGTTATTCGTTTTCATAAAAGTTTATGGAGAAACCCTAAGAACTTAAATTTTTGATTGTATAAGGACGCATTCATTTTATCTAGTAGGTGTACATTGTTTTTTTCAAATTATTATTTATTTATTTATTGCTCACAATTTATTCATTATTCATGCAAATTTTATTCCAAAACTTTTCTCACGAACGCGCTAATTATATCGAACAAATTATTTTGAACATTATTATGTGAATAACAATATTATTATTCTAATATTTTATTTCCTCTAGTACTTAATGGAAAATTGTATTTCAAATTTATATAATTATATTCTACATAATGATTTTCAAGGGGATGTTAATGAGGTAACACAATGGGTTAAAGCAAATAAATTCGGTTCAATAATCACACTATTGCGGTAGACTTTTGTGATCTCTTGGCGTGATAGTTATTCCCATGCAAAGTTTGAAAAAAACTTATTTTGTAATATATCCATATTATATACTCAGGACTACAGATTTTGCCGTGAAATAACGCAATGTATATGAATGTTCTGTTGTGAATGGACATGATCACTTGACCAAGTAAAATTGCATAGCTTGTTCTCCTAAATCTTAAAAAGCATACTTATGCGGTTCCCCAAGCAAATCACTGTAGCCACAGTTCCGTATAAACAAGTGTTTGAATTCCCTTCAGAACCTGGCCAGAGTTTGGGGGGAATAGAAGGAAAGTTTCTGGACACCCTAGCACGAGCCTTGAAGTTCGAGTACAGTCTGGTGGAACCCTCAGACGGGGAGTGGGGCAGCTTCCGCAACGGTAGCTGGACTGGAACCATTGGCACTCTAACGAGACAGGAAGCGGACTTAGCTATTGCCTGCTTAAGTGTCGAACTCGAACTGCTTGGAACAGACGAACACCAAGTTATCGACTTCTCGGTACCCTACATGGGTACTGAAACCACATTTGCCACGTCCATGCCGAGAAGTTTGCCGAGAACGTACGCCTACGTCTACCCTTTCGACGCGTCTACTTGGATGGCACTTTCCCTACTCCTGATGGCTGTTCCCCCGTTGCTGTACATGCTGGGACGGAACTCTTACCCGCTTGTCTTGCTGGAAGCGTTCGGGAACCTTCTAGGAAAGTCTGCCGTTCGAGCCGCCGACAGAAAGGGCTACGCGGCGTTTTGGTTAGTGGCCGCCATGATCGTTTCACAAAGCTACGTCAGCGTCCTGCCGTCTTTTTTATTTGCCCCTCTGCGAGAGAAGCCCGTGACGACGTTCAAGCAGCTACGAGAGGGTGTTTCTAGAGGGGAGTACAGTGCCTGTGTGTGGAAAGGATCGGGTCAGCTGACGAGTATGTTGCTGTCCAAGTCGGAAGATATAGTGGCCATTGCCAAGGAGATAGAAAGGAAAAGGTGGTTTAATGAAGAAGGTGGTGCTTGCAGCACAGATACTCATAGGTTCAGTGACAAGACGGCATATATAAGTGATAGAATGTATTTAGAGCTCGATTTTGGTCGACCTCCCGATTCCGATATGCTGTTCGGCACTGATACACTATTCGCTTACCCCTATGTTGTGATTGGTGTACGCAAAAAGTTTTGCTGCAAGAAACTACTCGACAGAATCGTTCGACGTATTTTTGAGAGTGGTTTGATGCAACGGTTCATGAAGGAAGAGATATACATGGTGAGGGATGGTATTTTTAAAGACCCGCCAGCGAGAAGTGTTCGTATGAAAATAGATGACATAAAAGGGCCGATGTGTATACTTTTCATAGGTCATGCAGTTTCTGCATTCACTTTGATGGTAGAGTTATTTATGGGAAATATATTTTTTTCAAAAAAAAGTTATTAACCACCGTTTTATAAATAATTTTCTTGAACCAAGAGGTAGGGGAAAATATGGTATATGTTTTATAGGAGATATATAGATTATATGGAGATCTTGAATATTGTCATTAGGACTTTCTGTACTTTATTTACCAGGTAAAATATAGTTTCTTTGTGTTAGCAGTTAACGCCTAGTTTTTCTATGAAATATAAAACATGACCCCTAGGTAACTCATATGCTAATTTCAATTTTGTGTTTTTTTTTTCTATTTTTGATTTAAAATGTAACTTATTATACGTAAATAACTTATTATTATTTATTTTTGTAAAAAACTAATAATTGCTTTCAAAAACATTTGTTTTGCTTTCTAATACTACATTCACCCATGAAAAATTAATCTAGTTTAAATGCTAATTTAGCTTAAATATAGCATTGGCACTATGCTACATTTAAGCTAGCTTAGCACTTAAACTGGATGAACTTTTCATGTGTGAATGTAGTATTTACACATTTAATCTGCCTTGATTTGAATGTTTTTTTCGAAGCAGCTTATCCTACATCCGCGTCTGCACTTTGTTAATGATCCACACTCAAGGGGTCGAAGAGACCAACATGTGGCTTGTGTGCCTGACTTACATTTTTCTACCTTTTATTCTAAAGGAAATATCATTCCAATTTAATTTTAAAACACGAACTTAAAACTTTGTGAGGTTAAAAATATCTCATTAGTGTATTATTGTGAATATAAACATTTCTGAAATCTAACAAACACAACAAAAACCATCTATTTCTTATTAATTTATTTCTTAAAGATCAAGACATCAAACCCAACTTAAATTTATCCAAGTTCCACCCTGCAGCGAATCAATAAATCTAAACTCATCCTCAAAATTAAAATCAAATAGGAGGAAACGGGGCAATTTGATACAAAGGGCACATTGATACAATTTCAATAACTCCAAAACTATCAAGGTTATTTGAGTCGTATTTTCACGAAATTTGCTTAATCATAAGATGAAACCGTTAAGCTCTGAAATAAGTCTATAAATCTTTGAAAAAGAAACAAATTTTTTTCCTCAAAAATTCCCAAAAGTAAATTTCTTAGTAAAAGGTAAAATCTTCCTGAAGCTATTCTACTTCGAATACAGAGATCAGTAAATTCAAACTACAAGTTCATTCTTGTTAGCAATGGGGGTTTTACTTAAATTTTAAATAACTGTTGCCAATTTTTAAATAAAGGTTTTTGTTCAAAAACAACAAATGGGGAAAATTTATACACTTAGATGTTAGATTTGATACATCCGGGGGGCACATTGATTCACATATAAGTTCCCATAGTTTGCGTTGGGAGATAAATATCTCTCAGAAAATAAAAAAAACAGTTTGATTTTTCAGTTGAACAGGAAAAAACTACGGTGAAGGATCTACGGTGAAGGATATTTATGTCAATTTTTGAATCTTTTGGCTTTATTAAGTGTTTGAGATTGAAACCTGCTTGCAATGTAGTTGTGTGTATTTATAAACTTCCTAAAAATGTAGTTGATAAATACATTGCAAAAAGATGGAACCAGGCCAGGGGATCTAAAACATCTGGGAAGTCCTCAGCACTTTACAGGTAACAAAGAACTGTATTAAAAACAGTGGGCAAAATAGAACTATAAATGCATAAAAACTGACCAGTTAATTAGTGTCGTATATTTTTTACTTATGGATGATTTTTGACAAAAATACTTTGAATCTTATTTAATTCAGGAGCAACTATACCCATGAAAATTTACATCTTATTTCCTTAATTAGATATGTTGAAGTGTTTGGTTTTACTAGTTCACTCTCCAATGTAACACAACTTACATCACGCGCTTGAGTAGTGCGTGTTTATATTTTTATTTTCAATCTGTTATCTGAAAGAAGTTATTGTAAAAGATGTCTGTCTAAATTCACGTCATTAAATCTAATTTTACTTTACGTTTATCTTTTTGGAAAATTTGTGATTTATATTCAAAAACGGTAATTTAATAAGGCTTAGGATCACTCTCAACAAAATAACGCTTATTAAATTCCAAAATGTTTATTATTAATAAGTATCATTGAACAAATTGCATCAAAATACCCCAAGCATTGTACCCAATTGCCCAACCGGGGGCATATTGATACAAAATTCATTTTTTTTTACCAAAGTAGTTATATTTTAATTCTAATCAAACTTATATCATTTTTCTAATTGGTCTCATAAAATTTAATCATTTTTAGATATTTATAGATAAAAAGTATCTGAATAAGTAATTTTTTCTACTAAAAAAATTCATTTGAACTTTGCTGTATCAAACTGTCCGACTTTCCCCTATATAAACCTTCAGAAACAAGCCACAAAAAACCCTAGGTTGGATCCTAGCAGAGCCCACACCCTTGCCAAAGTTGGCGATAATTCCTCCATCTTGGTAACCCTACTTTAACCTTACAATGCATGATTTTTTAAATTCACTTGAAAATCATTTATTTGACTTCTATTATGGTGTAAATTAGTAAAAAATACTAAAAAAATTAATTTAATTTTTTTCTACTTTTAATTGACAAAAAACATTGTCCTTGTGAAATTAATTTGTGTCCCCTGTGAAATAAAACCAAATGCTCTAAAAATATAAAAGAACAACTTATTTTTTCAAAACAACTTTTTTTTCAAGCTGAAAAAATTCTTATTTTAATTTATATAGTCTTTTTATTTTGGCGTTTTCTGTGTCGTGACTTTCATCTCACTAGCTACTAACAAATGTCTCAAAATAGTAACCCTGCTGCCATCTACTGGCAGTCTAAAGTGCTAATACAATGAAATGTTATATTTATTGTACTTATTGCATGGTGTTGCCGTTTGGAAACGGAAGTTCGAGTAGGAAATGGGGGAAAATGTCGTGTAGCCAAATGACTACAGTATGCACTGTACGGTTAATACACTAGAATCTATATAACGCTTGGCGCCATCTTGTTCTGGTTTAGCGCTTTATTTCGGTTTGTCGCCAAGGGAGTGGGCTCTCCTAGGATTTTACCAGAATGAAAACATTTTCTCAAATGAAACATTCAAAAAACCCTATTCTAAAAAGAGGTTGGTTGGTTGGTGGTTGGGTTTTATGGCGCCAAAAGAGGGGAGGAGAATAAACCCCCAGAACCCCAACATATCGCTCTCTCTAATGAAATATCGGCCTTGATTTCCCCCACTCCCCCATCCATATTTTCGCCCCAAATGTTTCTCATGGTGTCACCTCTCTCCCCTTTTCCGGAGAATGCATAAAGAGGCTCTTTTTCATCCTGACCTTATTTCCCGGGGATCTATTCCGGAATCCGGATTTCACTTTCTTTTGATGGCCCGCTTAGAGAGGAAGAGAGTCTTCATTAAGATATACCTGGGCGTCTCGGAATGAATGTCCGACGGATCTCGATCGATCCCCTCCCTTCCCCTCATAATTTATTCCGTTTCAATCCAAAGGAGTTTTTGGAAGGGGGAAAAATCATCGTATAGAGGGAGTCATATTATACCCCTTTTCCAAGACTGCCGCGATATATATTTGAGGCGCATTTCAAAACTTGGGTTTTCCCGAGAGGATTAAATTGGGAGATAGGGGACTTTTGGTATATGCGAAATCCGATTAAGAAATCTGGGATTGCAATCGAACGCGAGTCTCGTGCTTTTTTGGGGGGGTATTTGATGGAGGGAGTGAGGAAAACAAGATGCACTCTTAAAACGACAGTCTCAAAACTGAGTAAAAAAGTACTCAAACGGGCTCCGACCAAAAATACTCAAATTTGAGATCATGAATATACTCAAAAATGAAACATCATGAGCTCCTTTTTGAGTTCAAGCTCAAGATGTTTCATTTTTGAGTACGCACATTTTCAGAAATGAGTACATTCACGTTCTCAAATTTGAGTATTTTTGGATCGGAGCCCGTTCGAGTACTTTTTTACTCAGTTTTGAGACTTTCGTTTTAAGAGTGTGGTCGACAACGTCCTTTGGGGGAGAGTTCCGGAAATTATTTGCATTAAAGTTAGCTCTGTTTGACTCAATACACTAGGATTTTGAAATGCCTTTCAAACATTTAAAAATGTGTATTTTATTAAGTTTCTAAGTGTGTAATATTGGGATATTTTGTTATGATATTTCGTTTTTCATTAAAAAAGGAAATGTGGGTGAAATAATCCAAATTTAAGGAAGATAATGTATTTTAAAACAGGGAATGCTTCTAAGGCCGGAGTTATAATTAAAACTGAGGTTTTCCGGGCTTATTGGCCGTTATCTCGTAGATGTAGAAAATCTAAACGTTTCGACTCCTGCTACGGGAGTCATTATTGTAATTTTGTGACATTTAACAGTAAGTTTGTTGTACGTTATGTTGGGGTATATTTTCTTGTGAAAAGCATCTTTCTTTTCCGTATAAAAATCACTTTACGATCCACTTTCCTCAGTTTTTAGCTTGAAACTAGGGCGCAAGTTCAGAGTTGCGTATGCTTGGCGATTTTTGGCTGTTTAGCGGCACATTTAGAAGCCAAATGACTCTTTTAACATGAGTTAGGGTTACCATATTAGTCATCTTTAACGCTAAAAACTTGACGCATACGCAAGTCTGAACTTGCGCCGAAACTAGTTTATTGGTTTTTCATTTTAAAACATAAAATAAAAAATGAATTTATAAATTGTGATTGAAGATAGCTTATCTATTTCACAGAGCAACAGTGGAAGATTATAGCATACTATGAGTAACATTCTGTTTATGTTACGGTCTACTTACTATTCGGCGCTGGCCGTTTCGGCGCCAGAAATAAAATGAAAGTAAAAAGAACTCTTTCATAATCCTTCTAAAAATTAGAAGAAAAAAATTTTGTCTCTCGCCAAAACGGGCTGGCGCCCAAACACCCGCGCCGAATCGTCTCATTCCGTTATGTTATCACTCCTCATACCACTATTCTCCATACGAAAAAGGGGTGTCAGAGCTACGAAGGGTTGGATTCTGTTCATGTTAAAAACAATAAATGTTTCAAATATAAGAAATGCTTGTTAAATAATCATTTATTGTCAATTAATTATAATTTTATTTGAATAAATAGTTTTACATTTGCAAACAATCATTATTTGTAAGGATGTAATGATTTGGATTTCGGTAAAAATCTAAATTAGGGGGAAATCATTTTACCATAGTACTATAGTAGTAAATTCCAAAATAATACATGCATCGATCAATTTATTAGTTAGAAAAGGTTTACCATAAGTGTGCTAAAATCGAACTCGTTTATGGGTCATTTTCAAAATTTGCTTACATTTGCTGTCCCGAAGGTAAAACATGAAAATTAAACAATTAATCATTATTAAAATTTCTGTTTAAACTTTGATTTAGGTAAAGTAGACTAAATGAAATATTTCTAGCTTTTAATTAATAAAAAAAGCTTTAAAATTATGTAAATAAAGATATTTAAAAATACGAAAATAGCCAAAAACGCTTGTCCCTAACGATTTTCACGAAATTAAAAATAGTTTTATTGTTATTTAATTTGACTTTTTGAAAGAAAAAACGATAAATATCAAAATTATGAACTATTAAAAGGTTATTATAATTGTAAAAATTAATTTTTTGAATTTAATATTTTTACAAATCAATAAAATATTTTGTCCCTCACTTTATGTCAACTCCCGTTACAGGCGAATTAATTTTAAAAAATATAATAATAATTATGCTTTAAAAATGTAGAAACACATTCCAAACGATTGTTTGTTTACTTTAGAATATATTTAAACCGTGTTTTTATTCTTTGGCTCGAAAACTATCGTGTTTTCGAAGAAATTATCTGTCGTCAAGGTAGCGTATTTTTATTAATGTCAACTCCCGTTACGGTAATTTTTAATATTAAATAAACTTTTTTGGAAATTTTAACCCCAGAAATATAGTTATTTATTGATATAAATAGGATATATGGATATTTATTTCAGTTTCCAACCATGCATGTATGTTTTATTCTGTCATTTTATTAAAAATGTCAACTCCCGTTACCTGTCAACTCCCGTTACTATTATGTCATTGATTTTGAAAGTAGTATCAACAACTTTCCCTTTTTACGAAGGATTTGACATTTCTCGCTTGATTTATCGTTAATTTCATTAAAAAAAGGGTCTTGCATATTTCATTTAAAGAGAAATACTTGTATTTGATATAATACACATAACTATTTTAGTTTAGGTCTTGTTTCCGTCGCGTTGCACAGCACAATGAGTTTAAAAATGATTTGTAACTAATTTTGTAGGTCAGATTTAAACTTATTTCTAGAAGTAAAATAGGGTGGGTTGGGGTAAAGTGGGTCATGGGGTAAAATAGGTCAGTTTTAATTAACTCGATATGAATCAAATTTAAATTGAATTTTTTTTCACTAATTTTTTTTAATTATATTCTTTAATCTGCTGGCAACCTTTTTCAACTGTCAAAAATTAAGATTTATGAATTTGATCACAGAAAAAATATTTAATTTGAACTGTAAATAATGTCATCGAAAAAACAGGGTGTACTAACTTCCAAAATATCTATATATTGTAATAAATTACAGCAGAGTTTTGTATTATTTTTCCATAAAAGAAAGTCCGAGAGACATTTCAAGCCAATCAGCTTAGAAAAATATAAAATATTTTATCTTTTATAACGATATTTTGTACTTGGGGTAAAATGGGTCATAGTTTAGAGGCCCTTTGTATTAAGTAAAAACAATGTTTTTAACTCATTTCCTTCAAATATACATTGAACTGTCAAACAAGTTTATTTTTTCGCCAAATAAAGTATTTTAATTGCTACATTTGGAACAATGGTCATTAACTTCAAACGTTTACAATTTCCTTAAAGTACAACTTAAAACAATTTTTTTAAGATAAAAACGGCACAGCCGATTGCCTTTTTTCTTATTTTCATGTATATTTAGTAATAAATATATTTTTGACATATTTTTGCAATGAGACCCATTTTACCCCACATTGGGGTAAAATAGGTCATTACTTTTGATGCTAAGTTTAACCAACTTATAACTAAAAAATATTTGATAAAATTAGATGAAAATGTTCTGAAGGATTGTAATGTCAAGATCCAATTGAAAGAAATCCTTAAAAAATAATAGTTTTGATGAAATAAAACTTAGAATGTGAAAGTACCTTAAAATTGACCCATTTTACCCCAACCCACCCTACTCTATTTATTTTCATAAGGTTCGTTTCATTGTTTCTCGAACTCAAAGAGAGCAGCTGATTTCATAGGATTTTACCGGCTGCTTCCTTCACCTGCCTTTTTTATTACGGCTCGGGTCTGGTTTACTCTTAGATTCATACTCTACAATTCATTCATATTAAAGTATTGAAGTATTCATGACTAAACTATGGGCAAAAGTGTATGACCAACTGCTGTTCCATATACTTGAAACACATATATAAGAACTCCTATATTAATATTATTACGAAATTATGAAGTTTGAAAAAAAAAATTTATTCTGAAATGTAAGCGTATGGTGAAAATGACCCTTATATGTTTTTGTTAATGTATTTTAAAACATAGAAACCAAATCAGAGACATGTATTCCCAAAACTTGAAAATCAATGAACTACAATAAAAAATCCGAGGTATTCAAAAAGCAATCAACATTTCCAGGGAACATGAAATGTTTTTTTCCCATCAAATACAAAATTACCCACATCTTTTCTTACGCACAGCGCAAACAGCTACCGAATATTTTGTTAATCGTACAGATTCGTTCATTTTCAAATTTATTCTATTACTTGAAGTTTTTCTCTGCAGTTTTTTTTCAGGCAGGGTTAAAAACTCTTGAGCTTAACCAAATGCAATTTATGGAAACTCTAGGCTGTAATTAAATTTATGAGGTTTTGTCTCTCTGGAAAGTTTAAAACAATTCCCCTTTCCTTATGTAAGTGGATAAGTCCCTTAGGTAAAACAATTTAAACCAGCCGCCACAAAAGCGAAAAATATGATTAAGGCTTCTTACAGAAAAACTTTGTTACGTGTAGGGGTTTGGGAAAAAAGCGCTAGTTTAAGAGCAGGGGTTTAGAACTTTTAAAGTAATAGGTGACTTCTCGAGTTATTCAATGCAACATACTATGCTGAAGTTGAAGAATTAAAGTAAGAGAGAGCTCCGACATTTAAAAAGTTACTATCTCAAAAAAATTTTTTAATTGATTTTTAAGAAATAATTAAAGCGGATGTTTCCTTCTTCAAAAAGAACATTTCACCTTTAAGATTTAAGTTTAGCTTTTTTAGTTAAGAGAAAAATAAGTTAGGTACCTTCTACAGTCAATTCTCTAACAAATAGTTATCTAAAAAATTTTGATCTAAAATATAATGACGCATATATTTCGTGTTACTTTTTTATAGAGTTATAAAAACATTCATGAAGAATAAAAAAAACTTTCTGATAAAATCTTTGTTTTCAGACTTTACAGACTGACTTTAAGCCATCCATAATTATTGTGAATTCCTTTTTTCTCTCACTAGATTATTGCCTCTTTTAAATTCAGAAGTTTATAAAACAAGATATAAAAAGTACCTGACATTTTTAGATTAAATTCGAATCAGAATTTTGGATATGAACAAGAAGTCTGAAATGAGTAGGTATTGACTGTTCGGTTTCCTTATTATGCGATTTTGTAGTTAAAGGTACAAAAATTCTAATAGAATCCAATGATTTTAATTAATTTTAATGTAGAAAATTTTTTGATTTTAAGACCAGCTGATTTAACTTACCTTGTTTCCAAATGAATATAATTCAAATGGGCACCACAGGATCACGTCTCTGAATATTTATAAGCATCTTCTTCTATTCTGAGCACCATAATTGGATGAAGCTTTACCATAGCTGCGTTTTCAATATCTATAAAGAAGAAAGTATATTCACGTTAACTTTTTAATTTTTCAATACTGCGACTTTTAATTTCTCTTTCGCAGTAAAAAAAGTATCTCAATCCTTTAAATAGTTCTTTAATTCATGTTATGGATTTCTTTCATTAAGCCCAGTTTTAAGTCGACGTTTTCATATTGTTGTTATGTTGGTCTTTTTTGTACCGGCATTTATTTAGAAGTTTATGCATTAGTCGTTCAGAATCTAAAAAGGCTTAACAAGAGAAATAAAAAAATAATATTTTTAAACTAGCTAATGAGGTTGAGAAAAATGACTTTGAAATTGAATATTTTTCTTCATACAGGCTTTTAGACCAAAATAATGTTATTTATTTGAGAATTTATTTTTTAGATCGATTTCAAATGTAGTTTGCTTGGAATTTAAAGAAAAGCACTTATCATGCATTAATTTGTAAAATCTACTTCTTGAAAAGGCTTAACAAATTGAAATAGATATTATTGATTAAAAATTCTACACTTAAAAGTCGCATTGAACGCGTTTGAATTTGTAAGTTAATATGCAGTTATAAATAAAAAAATATATTATTTATTTACATCCATTTTCTTGAAGAATTTCTTTTTATGTAGTAAACATATATATTTTGTTGACTTAAATTCCTCTTATTGAAATCAAGTTGCTAAATAACATCGTACGTAATATTTTTAAAATCATAAAATTTAGACTAATACAACTTAATAATAGGATTTGATCACAAGACAAGTTTTACCCTAAGGATTTTTAAGCATGGCACCTTTTGGGTTCTTAAATTTTTTTTGTAAATACATATTTACTAACGGGAATTTTCGAGTACAGCAAAAGTTTAAACTTTAGGTTGTATTTTTTATGAAGCATCTCTACACACCAAAAATATATTTTGATAGTTCCGAACTTTTGAATTTTAAATGACTTTGAACACTTAGGATTTTTTGTTTAGAATACAGTAAAGAGTTTATCACTGCCATGTGCCATGAGAGCTTGGATTGACAACCTTATGAATTTTATCAAACATTATGGTAAAATTAATAAAATAAGATATTTTTCAACTTTTTCTAAACTTCTCCCAATGAATACATCATGTCCCAAGATAACTGTCCACCCCCTTTAACTTTTGAACCCCTACAGTCATGAAAGTGGGGTCTAGGTATAGTAAAGTGACCATGCCCTATCGATGCGAGAAATTTCAACGCCCTCTATCGGAAATGTTAGGAGTTTAAAAACTTTATTTTTAAAAACTATTAGATACTTGCTAAATTAGCCAATTAATAAGTTGTAGAACAGCATCAATCAAGATTCGTTAGTTATTTGCTTGCATTCACCACCTGTTAACTTTTGACCAAATTGACCTTACTCTCCGAACAACAACGCGACTTGTATTAAATTACAGCCTAAACAACAGCATTGTTCTCAAAACACACACAGAATTCGTCATCAAAAACCTCTTTCTGACTAACTCTAGTATAATTAAAATCTCATTGACAGTATTTTCTCGATCTGTACCGGAAAGTCATCAGCAATTATCAAAACTGAACATCAAGCTAAACTAACACACAAACTGCACCCATCAGTGGAGCGTTATCACATGGAACCAAGCTACGATTACGATCTAGAGGGGGATTGAACTCACACAAAAACAGCCAACTGCGTCGAAAAATATATTTAATCAAAATCCAATAACTCCGATTAAAAGAAAACAAGAAAACCCTCGCTTCCTCCCAATAACCTCATTTGGAGTTCATTTGGCCGGCTCTGGAACGGCAGAAACAACCAAATGATTTTCTTAATCAGCTGGGTCATTTACATTCCCATTAAAACTGAACCCAGGAATGAGGGGGACGAATAAAATCCGTTTAATAGTGGCTGAATCGGCCGCAATGATATATGCGGAGATTGCTGTTTTTGGTCTGGGTGGAAAACCAGGGTATCTATAATGGGGGTTTCTCTGCCACTGATGCTTTTAAAAGGGTGTAGTCATTTAGAAATGGGGGGGGAGCGTTAATGCGTTAATGTTAATCCCGATAAAGCGAGAGCGTTTTGAAATGCGTGGAATCGTTTGCAAGCAAATTGGTCATTATTGGGAGTGCGGAGTTTCGACTCTTCCATTTTGTTTTTTCGAGGGGTATTGGCTTTTCGGAGTGTATTATGAGATCAGTTGGGTGGGGTTACAACTGAACTGTCCATTTTCAATGCTTTAAGTCAAAGAAAATGAATTGTGATGTTTTGGGACCAATATTAGTTTTATTTAGATCTTTTCAAAACTGACTTTGGTCGTGAAATTTAGATTTTCTCATGAGGGGATGGTAGGCCCCATGAAAATTGTTAATAGTTATTACCATGGGAAAAATATTACTTTGCATAAATACACCTTTTAATAAATTTCATAAAAAAGAAATTAATAAAATTGCCTAGTAACTACAACACTGGTACTAAAGTTTCCTATTATTGGCTTGCATGACTGGTAAAACAGGTTTTCAAACACGGAAAAATAAGTGAAAAAAGAAGGAAAATGGGAAAAATGAATGAAGGACCGATTTTCTCTTTATAAATTATAGCCTATGTGTTATTCTGATGTATAAGCTACATTATTGTAAAATTTCATTAAAATCCATTCAGTAGTTTTTGCGTGAAAGAGTAACAAACATACAGACAAACATTCACAATTATAATAGTAGAAGGATTTAATTCAATCACTAGTTTGGGAATAGCTTACGAAACAGTATGACAGTTTACATCTGCTGTTTATATTGCAAATGCTCTATTTGTAGGACTCGTGTTTAACCTTCCTACCTCGCATGGAGTCTTTTAGTCCCCAAACGCACTTTGACGTTTGATACCTCCCGTCGATTTCAGTTTATTTCCGATGCGAGTATTCCGTAAATTCTACGATTGTAAACAATTTTGGGATTATTATTCAAAATTTATATCACCTAGGAGAAAAGGTAACATAATCCCCTTTCAGGGTCTATTACACCCCAGATACGAATACGGTAAATCAACAAGAAATTATACATAATATTTTATTTTTTTGTCTTATTCTTGATAAATTAGTGTGTCCTTCTCTCTGTTTCTGATGGTTAGGGCTTTCCTAAGAAGCTACCAATGTGTATATATTTTTCATTACGAAGACTGCGGCACGGCTCATAGAAAAAATCCTTATGTCTTAACTTTTTTAACTTAACATCTAGGAATAATAGGCTATTTATAGAAATACCATAGAGTAACTAACATTGGCATAGAAATCTCAGACAACTGGCACCAGGATTTCCTGTGAAATGAGTTCTTTACAAAAAAAAATCAATAAAAATACATGGCTTTTTACAGAGGTAAGTATTTTTATTCAGTTTTCTCGGAATAATAAGAAAGTTTTCTCACATTCTTGAGTAAGTACTCACATTTGGAATGTGAGTACAAAGAATCCCTCTATTCTAAAAAAAAAGTTTTTGGTGAACGGTTTCCAGAGAAAACCTTTTTAACTACTGATCCGAATGACACATATCTGGTATCAAAATGATCAGATTCTTTTCAGATTTCCGAGTAGAAGCTATTAAATGTTTTTTTAATCTGTTTTAAAATACTTCCATTTTTTAAGGTTACGGATAAGGTTGCAGTTACAAAGCAAGAGACTGTCAAGCAATTTATTATCACAAAAACCAACTGACGCCATATTTCATGAGGAAACGAATTCCTTTCACGTTTTAAATTGTACTTTGAAGTACTTTCCAAATTAAATATCTTTCAAAAACAGATAAAGTATTATAAAACTTAAATACATGCTCTTTCATGGTAGAATTTCACACATTTTGTCTGAAATTAAATAGTTTTAGTTCTGATTATGTATATAGTTTGTAAACATTAAGCGACATATAGGTTTTTTCTTTAATTATTTCCAATGGTTTAAAATGTATTGTTTAAAAAGTCTAGGTTTAAACAAAAATGAAACAAGAGTTTTATTAATAGACTTGCTAAGAAAAACATTTTGATTTATTGATTATCTAGAGCAGTGGTTCTCAAACTGTGCTCCGCGGAGCCCTTAGGGCTCCGCCAAGCATTTCCAGGGGCTCCGCGAAGAAATTTGAAATGAATACATTTTTTGATAATTTCTAATTTGCTTTTCTCTGAAATGTTATAAATAACTTTCTGTAAGGTGTTGGTAAGATCTGCTGGTTTTTGCCTTTTTCGGGTCTTTTTTGGTTTACCAAAACAAGTTAAAACCCTGTTTTTAGGGTCAAATTTCCAAAACTTTTCTGGGGGAGGAACCCCCAGGATGGGACAGTTTGGAGCTGGCCGTTTGGGCGCCGTTCCCGTTTCGACACCAAATTTTTCTTCCTCTAATTTTTAGAAGAATTATGAGAGTTCCATCTACTTTCATTTTATTTCTGCCGCTAAAAAGGCCGCGCCGAATAGTAGCACAGCAAGGAACCCCATTCCCCCACCTCTCAAATTGATTACTCAGCACCCTTTTTTATAAAGTTCACCAAAACCAAGGGAAAACCTGTTTTTAGTAGAATCAAATTTCCAACCCCCCTTAATAGCATTTGGAACTTAATTACACAAAACGTTTCTTATATTAAGGTCTTTAAGATGCAAATTCTGCCAAAAATGTATAAAAAGCTAACATTGATCCTATGGCATGGGAGGGGATAAGGAATGATTTAGGGCCCATGTGTAAATAAATTTCGATATGTACCTCTGACGTATGGTCTAACAGCCCCCCAAAACAGCTCTCGATTTCAAAAGAAGTAACTTTTAGGAAAACAAAATTTACAGATGTATAGATTCCCGTATGAATCCTTTGTTCATGCATCTCCGGCATAATGACTAAAAAGATTTACATTGTATCGAATAATAAAATATAATTGGTAAACAAAATATTCCATATATCCCGGGGTGTATTATATCAAAGGGGCGAGGGGGCCCTGCCTCTCCCCCGTAAAATCGGACAACGTATAACAAAACAAGTTAAAACCATGTTATTTAGGGTCAAATTTCCGAAATTCTTTTGGGGGAGGACCCCCAAAACCCCCTACTGTACTTAAATTTTTATTATTTTCAATTTTTATAGTAAGTTCGTTAAAATTAAAATCCTACCTAAAAATGAATGCCCAAAATTTGGACAATGATGTACCTAAAACGAGTTAAAAAACTATTTTTAAGGATCACATTTCACAAAATCTTCTGGGGAGGAAGGATTCCCAGACCCTTCTATTGTACTTGGATCTTAATTCGTCACAATTTTTCTTACAAATAAATTATCTTACATGCAAATTATACCTAAAAATGTTTTAAAAGCTACGTTAAACTGTTAAATATGCATGGGCGGGGCTGAGGAATAATTTTGGACCCCTCCCGAAATAAATTTCTATTATGCTTGTATTTCTAGAAGCAATGGGTTTTATGTAATTTGCTTTTATACCTTGAAAAATTTATTTCGAAAAAGGGCTCCGCGAATAATTTGTCTCTTGAAAAGGGCTCCGCGACATAAAAAGTTTGAGAACCCCTGATCTAGAGTTAATAAATATTCAAACTTTTAAGAGAGGGTTATTCATGGAGATGACCAATGACGTATTTTCGAAAAGTTGGTTGATGTTTCTTTCACTAATTGTTTTACCAATGTTTTATAAAGTGAGTTTAATTCAGTGAGCTGGGTTTTGAAATAATTGCGAATCAATATAAAAAGTCCTGAGTCAGCAGTTAGTTGGTGAATGATAGCGAGCAGAGGGCGGTAGCTCCCTAGTTATTGAAAAAATATTTTTTTGTTAAATATGACGCCTTCCTAACATTTTGGTTTGATTAAATATTTTAATTACAAAAGAAGAATCCACTACCACAATTCACATGAGACATAAAGTAATTAAAAAAAATTATTTCTTTACAAGGGTTAACTTCAAATAAAATAATGAAAACCTATTATAAGAATTGTTCAATAAGACCAAGAGGAGAGTTGATACGAAACGATAAACTGGCTGTAACACTGACTGTGTGAGAAAAAGTAAAAAAAACTCTTGTCCATATTCGCGTTTAGTTCATAATTAAGAAACGTGCTTCATAAAGCTCAAAACACAAAAAACACTAAAAACTGAGAAAATACAACAAAAAGAGAAATTATTTCAAAACATGCTTTTTGAAAGTTAAAAATAATAATTCGTTCCAATATTTACCCTATAAACAAGATATATTTTACCTATTAATGGAGCCATAGGCACGTTTTATACATGGAGTCTGTTAGACCCCATATGAGAGTGGAATACGTGACTTTTTTTCGGGAGGGTAGGAACGTTAAGTTATGAAAAGGCTTACATTCCATCGTTATAAAAATATTTAATCAGGAGTCACTTTGAGAGACAAGAACAAACAACGAGTGTCAGTCGGATGATACTTTTCCCATAAACAATATTTGAGTACGTATTTATTCTACATCAAATGTTCTACATTCACCAAAAGTACATTCTTTTCAAAGGAAAACAAAATTCAAAACGAGGCTTCTGCTTTCCAAATCGTTCTTTAAAATACATCAGTATTTCAATAACTTCAAAAGAGCCAAAAATTAGAACATTGAAACGGTAGATTTTTCTCTTCAACCTGTTTTTATGTTCAATGAGTTGTTTGAACTGATAGTTTCTATCAGTTTAAAACGATCCTGGGACAATTTGGAAATATTTTCAATGATTATTTTTGTGATAAACGCATGGTAAAAACAAAAGGTATAGAAGTATTTCACATATAATTGTAGTTCGAAATTTTTTTGGTTATTTTCTATTTGATACCTTTTTAAATTGAGGATTTTTTTCTATTTATCTTTTGTCTATACGTATAGTTTCATGTTCATCTAGTTATTGCAAGATATTATAATGAGTTTAATTTTTGGATAATTCTTTAAAGGTAAAATTTATTTGATGAAGTAATCATTTTTATACTGTTCCCAGCATTTTTGATTATGAAACTATAATTAATTTTTTTATCGCTTAGTAAGAGAATTACTAATATAATTGCAAAAAATGTTTTCAATTTGAATACCATGGAAATATCCTACCTTCTCATGGCTAGTAAACACTTTTTAAATTTAGTTTTTCCTAACAGATTTTCATAAAAGAAGATCATCGGTGATGAAATTTTTCAAATCCGATCATTAGTTATTTTTTTATATAAATAAAAACTACTTGCGCAGTAGCTGACGCATTACGTTAGGGTTGAGGAACACGTCATCGTTCGGAAGCAGAAGGGGGAAATTTGAGCAGTCGATTGGTTGGATCAGTTCGAGCGATTGGAGGCTCCTTTGTACCGCAGCTGAGACGTCACGCCCGGTTTTTCTCCTTTGGAACTTTTAATGAGGATTGCAAATTAATTTGTGTTTTTAAAAAATTCTGAAAAAATTAAAACCTGGCTATTTAAATCCTTCTGTGATAATATACAATAGTCAAAATCTTTATTTTTATAGTGTTTTCAGGTGACGTCAATACCATTTATTTTCTTCCTTGCTGTAGGTCAAAAAGGTTGTTGTTAAGGCCGTTGCTAGGTGCGGCGGTATCTGTTGCTGTCATGTGATTGCAAATGCTCCAATCGAAGCATTCTATGACCAGTTATTTTCTTTTAACTGTTAACTGCTGTAGGTAAAAAAATCTGTTGCTAAGGCCGTTGCTAGGTTCGAGTCATGTGATTGAAAATGCTCTATAGTTGTGTACTTCCCAATTGAAGGTTGGTCTGGCAAAACTCAACTAAATAATTATATTAGTATTAAATAATTATATTATATATTATTATTACTTATTATATTAGTAATGTTATTCTCACGAGGATATCAACTAAAAAATGTCAAGTAGGGTAGAACTACATAACTGTAAGTAACTTAGTCATATTACAGGTACATCTATTTCCTAAGAAGGTAAATCTCTAGTGTAAATATACGTTAACTGAGCAGCAAAAATTTTTACTCAGATTCAGTCAATGAGATAATATTAAACTTAGTGTATTTGAAAAAATTAACGGGCATTGAATTGAAAAACAAAATACACAGCAAGAAAAATATAAAGGTTTCTAGTAACTATACAAGTTCCTTTTGTCTTGGATTTTTAATGCTACACCTTTTGACGTAGGATCAAATAAAGCTTACCTCCAGCCAGGGATCGCATCGACGTCTTCTCGTGATACACGCTGAGGCAAGAACCTGTGGAGCCAGATGGTGTAGAGTTAAATCTTGGACTCTCAGGACTATCAGACTGTGGAGTACAAGGCTCCCCTGAGTCCTAAAAGAACGTTGAATAGAGATTCAAACGACGTCACATGCATATTTTGTATGTTAATACCCTATTTGAACTGAGTGGGTTAGATGAAAAAAGATTGCTTTGCTTTATCTTGACGGATTTAAAGGGATAAACCTTTGTGTAAATACTATAACTCCCAATTAAGGATGAATACGATTTGTGGGATTATTTCTTGGAGATTCAAGGTGTTTTTTTTGTTTGCACATCTTTTTTTACTAAATATAGCGTATAGAACTAGAGGGATATGTAATATAACGCAATTTTTCTTTTTTTAAACAGTTTTAAAAACATGAAAGAAATATTTTTTATGAAAAATTTTAAGTTTTTAATCTACATAATAAAAGTAGAATATCTTTGTTCTGTGTGTAAACTTTTTATTTTTAGTACTTTGAAAGTTTTAAGGGATAAACCTCTATGTAAATACTATAACTCCCAATTAAGGTTGAATAGGATTTGTAGTACTTTGAAAGTTTTAAGGGATAAACCTCTATGTAAATACTATAACTCCCAATTAAGGTTGAATAGGATTTGTGGGATTATTTCTTGGAGATTCAAGGTGTTTTTTTTGTTTGCACATCTTTTTTTACTAAATATAGCGTATAGAACTAGAGGGATATGTAATATAACGCAATTTTTCTTTTTTTAAACAGTTTTAAAAACATGAAAGAAATATTTTTTATGAAAAATTTTAAGTTTTTAATCTACATAATAAAAGTAGAATATCTTTGTTCTGTGTGTAAACTTTTTATTTTTAGTACTTTGAAAGTTTTATAGCGCAGTTTATAATTTTTCGAAAGGTTATTACTCGTATGGAAATTTTATTTTATTATGATGATGTTCCTTCATACTCCTGTCCCACTATAGTATGTCATTTACAGTATAATATAGATTTGAACCAGACGCAAAAAAAGTATCCTCATCTATGTATCTACGTATACCACCGTGGTTCTTAAACTGTGCTAAGGACACCTCTCAAAAATATTTACTTTTTTTCTTAGTAGACATTTAGTTTTTTTTTCTAAATTTATCTCCAAACAGTAATTTGGGAACGATTTATATTTAATAATGGGGTTCTTTCTATAATATCTGGACTGGGAATAGTTTCCGTCTGGTTCAACTATTTCTCATCAACGCGCTTTATTATTCTAAGAAGATTTCGTAAATTTTTGTATCAAGAAATGAGGGAACTGAAGCTCAACTCCAATGCTATACTCTATTCATTTAGAATTGGCGCTTGAGAAATAGTGCTTTCCCCCACGCTAGAAGCGTAACCATAGTTACGCTCTTCCAGCAGCCAATAGTAAGCCTTCTTCGTCACTTTGACGTGGACAGTTGCTATGGTTACCGATCGGTGGTGGGGGAAGGAAATATTTTCAAGCGCCAGTTCAAAATGAACAGAGTATAGTCCCCTCATCATGATAAGGATCTTAACGAGTTTTTATGGGTCGCGCGATTTGAGTCGCTCAGTGTGTTCCGACCCTTACTACATCACCTGCACCGTTTTTCCTCCTTTTTCTTCCCAACTCCCCAAGCAATTACGATGGTCTCCCATCCTCCCCCCCAAGAGACGGCATCTCAGTGAATGGCTGAATAGCCTCCTCTGATTTATGAAGGACGTGCATTGAGTGACGTGGCCATACGTCATAGGACGTGCACTGGGGAGATGAATGTCCGACGAGAGGGGTGAGGAATGGACGTTGGGAGGCGCCGGTGGTCAATATTTTTCCCCGTGGTTTTGTCCCCGGGTGCTCAGCTTTCCCCCGGAGGAGAGGAGTTATATGGCGGTAAATTAGGTTTTTTTTCATCCTCTTGTGGAACCGAGAGTGTATGGGTTATTAATTTTGGTGTGGGGTCTGTGTGTGATTAAAGGGGCGGTGTGTTTGGTAAGATTAGCCGTGTTTTTCTTGTTGAGTTACGTTCATAAATATTGCTTTCTTGTTTCAAAAGAGATTCAATGCTTGACTTGTGTTAATAGGGGTTGTTGTATTCGCGGGGTATGTGGCAAGCAGAGGGATGTGTAATTTAAAAACTAAAAAAAATTAGGTACACACGGTTTCTATTTATTTTAGGTAAATATGTAATTAAAAGTGCTAAATATGTTTTTAAAATTGGAGAAATAAGAAGATAATATGTGTGATTTTATTTTTTTTAAGGAATTCTGAAACAAAAAAACTTTAGAGGACTTTAAAATTATAAACTTTGAATTTTTTTGGTCATTACAGGAGTTATTTGAGTGATATTTAGGATTTTAACCCTGTTTTTACTGGTTAGGGGTTAGGGTAAAATAGTCCTCTTCTAGATATTGCTTTCAAATCCATCAAACATAGAATGGGAAAAGAGGGTAAATACCGAGTATAAAAATGGTCAACAATGTAAACTCAGCCCTAGTGATAAGTTTATTATGTGTAGTAGATACGAAAAAATGATTTGCACAAATATTTGTGTGTGTTAATTCCCCCTTGATTTCTAAGCTACCTTTGAAAAAACATCAAGGTGAAACTTATTATCAAAATTACACTTAGTTTTTAAACCTACTACCATGCAACTCCACACGCTAAGGTTATCCCACATTGAGACTATACTAGACAGCAAATAAAGTTGAACCTACTACGTCACTAACAAACAAAGTAGTTCCCATCGCGGTGTCTGAATTTCGAGTGAAACAAAGAATGTCAATTTTAAAATATGATTAGTTCGTTGAACCCATGTATGAATAGTGTCTTTTTATCACGATTTTGTGTTTACTCACTTTCTCCTTCCGCGTAGTGACGTACGGAGTTCAGGAAACGTTGCTGTGAAGCATGTGCTCTTTGACTTCCAACCCACTCATATTTTACATTACAGAGACGGAGTTGCATGTTTATCCATGTTTCAACGTAAAAGACTAATGAATGACCAAAGATCCAAATTAAAAGGTTGTAAAAGACAAGGAAATCAAAAATGATATTTTAAAAAAAGTTATGGAAATGAACGATTGAATTTTATAAGGATTAAGGTTTCAGCTGAAAACCGGAATTTATCTAGCATAAAAATATAGCCTTAATTGATATGAAACAAAAGTTTATCCTCTTCAGACCCGAGGTATAAAAAAATTCTTTTAACTCAAATTTTTTTCTTAAAATAGTATTAAAATGCTTCACAAAGTTCATAAAAATCTTCAATTCAAGAAAATGTTTTTTAGGGGGCTTACAATTTAAGGTCCACCCTGGTGGACCTCAGTTCTAAACGTAGTAAAACATGACACAATTCCTATGGTATAAAATTGTTACTTTCTATAATTATAATTTAAATAAATGAATTATTTATAATTTTTTTTGTCATAGTAGGTTATTTGAAGGTTGTAACTTAATTTCCTTTTTAAAATAAATAATTTTTTAGAAAATTTAATTTTTTAAAAATTCAAAAATTCATTTTTAGGGGCATAGAAAACTTTTTGTGCATGTTTTTAACATTTTTATGCAATAATCAAAGTAAATGTACATTTATACTGTAGAAAATAGTATTCATTTTGAGTTTTACAGAATTTATTTTAAAAAATTTTGAAAAAAAAATTTTTTAAATTTTTTTTTTCTATATGAAATTCAAAATTTTAAATGACAAATGTAATAATTATCATTTAAATTATAAAATAAGTTTTTTAAATTCTCAAAATAGTTTATTTTCCCGTTTTTTATTAATTTTTACTCCTGCACAATTACCATCGTTAAGAACCGAGTTCCACCCTGGTGGACCTCTCTATATCTTGCTCTCCAAAACTCAAAATTTGTTGGATTTCTTTACAAACTGTTTTGTTCTACTTGAAAGGATACTAATTAATAAAACTAGTCAAATTAAGTCTCATAAATAAATTAATTTAGGTTTAAATTAATTAATATTCCCAAGTTTTAGATAGGACGCCATTTTTTCCAAAATCCTCTTTTTAAATATGTGCTGTGAGCAAAATTTTGTTTTAAAGCGCCATCTCTCGATTGAAATAGGAAGTAAAAACATCAAATAATACATATTTCAGCTTTTAGCTGATAATTTTCAATAAAAAGTTTGTTTTTGAGGGGGTAAGCGAAGGTCCACCACGGTGGAACTGGGGCGTGAAGAGGGTATACTGTTAATGTCATAAAAATTACAAAAAGATCTTAAAATAAAATGAAAGTTAAATAATAAATTTTGGTTTGACTTTACAAGAGTTTACGGATTTCTATTTTTACCTACCTTAGAAGTGGACAAACAAAGGCATTTTTCATTTCTTAAGATATCGGGGCAGTCGCCTTTAGTTTTATCTATAGAATGAGGAATTTCTTCTATGAATGTCTCTTTTAGTCCACCTTCTGAAAAGAAAATAAGTTGAAGGATTTTATTGATTACTCCATACCTAGTAACACTATACTTCATTGATAACCGACAAAATATAGTGGAAGCTATAACTGAACACGTTTTAACAGAAGAATTGTTGGTAAATACCATAAAAAAGTGTGATAAAATCAAGTAAATAAATTTTAGTATATATATGAAGTCTATAAAATCTCGTTTCAAAGAATAGAAGCATACCATTCATTTTTACCAAAATGTATTGCTCGCCCTTATTTACCTAATTTAAGTTTAAAATAACTTTAAATTATAAACAAATAATTAAGTAGCTATGCTAAAATCGAATTCTAATCAGAATGTAAAAAACATTTTTTTCTTTATTCAGTTAAACAAATGGGAAGGGTAAGGTGTGGTAATTGGGAATCAGGGGTAAATGGGAACAACCCCCTAGAGGATCACTAGAAACTTAAAGGGTACAATCACTACGAAGTGGTTGAGATAGTATTACCGAATTTTCAAATCACTAGCAGAAAGTTATATGACCAGGATAACAAATTATGTCCGATTTTTCGGATAATCAAAGTTAGTGACCTTCATTCTCAAGAGGCTGCTGGTTACTACAGATTTCGCAGCTAAGGGACTTTCATTGTTAATAAATGTTGTTCTTTAGTTAAATTAAAAGAATTAGTTGTGTTTTACGCTCATTACTTTTTCTCCCCTTTGCGATTCTGTTCTAAACAACTCACGAAGATTTTTATCTCAGGGGTAACTGGGAGTATAGTTTTAAACTTTTTTTTCCATAATTTGGTTGGACCCGTTTTTCTTGAAAGAAATTAACTAACATCTTTGAAATCACTTGCATCTGATTTTTACATGAACCATTTGAATTGGTTGAATGTATTACATAATACCGGAATCTAACAATTGTAACGCTTTTTGCCTGAATATGCGAGGGTTTTTTGCTAATTTCCCCCGTGATTTTCACTCCTTGAACCCCACTTGCGACCCATTAACCTTTACCAATTCTTGTTTGTCTTGATGTACCCTACTTCCCCTAGAAGTTATGAAACACTATTTTGGAGATAACGAAATTTATTAGAGTTTGCTTTCACTTAAGGGGACTCATTACCAAAATTTGGTCAAAATTTAGAATTTGAGATTTTGCAATAAAAATGAAGATAATACCCTTAGAATTATTTCGACCAAGTTTCATAATGATACGGGGATTTTAAGTGTGCAAATTTTGAGATTTCTGAGGCCTAGATAGGCTTAAGAAGCCTAGTTTTCTATCTTTAAACGGCTTTTTCTCAAAACAAGGTTTTTAATGCTAAAAATCTAAAGGCTTTTTTTCTAATCATCCGAAATACAAACTTTGTAGTCATTATCAGTAACATCTGTTTAACATATTTAGGGATTGATTTTATAATATATTTATTAAAATTTTTTTACGGAGCAGTAAACAGGAAACTTAGGATATTTTTTGAAAAAAAAATGCCAAATTTCAGAGTTTTTTTATTTTTCAGAAACATTTATAGATAATCAAATGTCCATGCCTACAAGTGACTATATATGTTTGATTTATGTTAAGACAAAAAATCAAATAAAAAGAACGTTTATTAAGGGAGGAGTATCAATTTAAATTTAGGGTAATTTTGGGCAATGTTTTGAAGTTTTTTGTAATTTTTTTTCACGGGTTTGTTTTTGGAATGAAGTCATTAGGTAAATATTGATTGTTTCAGTGATCTAGGATGCCCCGAAATTTTGAGATAAAACATCTCTAAAATAAAAAAAACCTGAGCATCTAAAAAGCAAGGTAGAGATCCTTTGGTTGTTTATGATTTCTTCCAAACTTTGAAGTCATATTCTGATGAACATTTCGTGAGAGACGTTGCAGCATGTTCAGTTATGATGAGAGTGGTTTATTCCCTCTGATACATCTTATTAAGAGCTTTTGGTGGCAACTAGAGTATCCGATGGATCAGAGGAAAAGAGTCAACCACAGTGCTTGCCTGTATTGCCGCAAATGGTGACCTCTCCTATAATCGTCTCTGAAGGTCTCGCGGCCCAACCTCGTTGGGTTGCCGATGCATTATGTATGCAGAAGCAACATGGATGTATGCAGAAAGCAACATTTTCCAGAGATGTTCCCGCATGCATAAAGACTCGTAGAGATAGTAAGCTCGATAAAGAGAAACATAATTTTTATACTTTGCATTCAGATTTCTGACAACTCCTTGGTATCCACAACCATTTGGGTAAATAAGAATATAAATGGAGTAATAAAGAATATAGACTTGGGTAGTAAGGAAGTTGTATGTGTCAGATTTTCAAAAACAAACAAGTGTTCCGTATGGTTTTTTGTATCGTAAAATTAAATACCTAGTCAAGTTTTCAAAAAAAATGTACACGTAATTAAATATTTCAATTTAAAAGTCGAAAAAAACACGTGACTGAAAACGTTTATTGTTTAAATCGCACGATGACATCAACAATCATACCATCAACTCAGTTGCTTTCCAACAAAGTTAATCGTACGATGACGTCACATGCCAAACTCTTGGCGTTTTCTCGTGCTTTTAAAAAGGGGAATTTTGTTAATTTATTTGGCAATCAAAAAATGTCTCGATCGGCCTCAAATTTTGGGTAGTTGCTTATTTTTTTGCAAGAAGAATCGATTAAAAAAATCATGCAACTTCCTCATTGGGAACAAGGATCTAGAATTCTCAAAGTGTAATACTACATTCACACATGAAAAGTTAATCTAGTTTAAGTGCAAATCTAGCTTAAATATACCATTGTGACAATGCTATATTTAAGCTAGATTAGCACTTAAACTATATTAACTTTTCATGTGTGAATGTAATATAAGAGTCCTAAAAGACATTAAACATAAGTTTTACTAAGGGCTTGGATTCATTTAACAGACCCCGGGAAAATATTTAGTCATTCCCAATCACCCCCAACTATATACAGGGTAATTAAGAACTTAAAAAACTAGGCCTTTAAAAAATTCGACTTTTTCATTTGACACGTTGGGAAGTTGAATGTGATCTGAAACAGTAAGTGTGTGCAAAGAAAAAGTTTTTAAACGCTTTTACTTGGTTGCAGTTATGTAGAGAAGTTAGAGTAGCGAATTTTTTTCCCAATTACACAACCTAGCCCATAGTATTTTTAATTTAAGCACATAAAAACTGCAAGTATTAAAAACGTATATAAGCATTTAAAATCCCGAAATTAAATTCATGAAAGAAGTTGTTTCATATTCAGAATTATGTGCTAAAAGGAAACATTAATGCAAAATTTCAATGTTTTATGTGGCGTTACACCAGTTATCACACACTTGGCTGCTTTTAATGCTTTTCCTTCCTTATTGAATATTAGATTAGAAAATCAAGTTTTATGTGAAATGGAAACACGAAATTTCAAATGAAGCAAAACTTTATTCGAATCTTATGAATTATTCAAATTTCTCTGTCGCTTTCTGATGACAACTAGAGAAAAATTACAAGTGCATATTCTTCTATTGTTTATTTTGAGTCCCGATGTTAGAGTTGAGAAATGTTATTTAGTTGAACTATAAATTTAGAATCCTATCTGATACTTAATTGTTCTGAAATTTAAATATTTGCATGACAAAATTTTAAAAATTAACTCTATATTGAAAAAAGTTTTTCATGGAAATAAATTCTGAGGATGTCTTTTGAACCAACCTTGCTGGGCTTACGCCTGTAGTTGGTCGACTTCATTTGTATTTGTATTTGAATCATTTCTTTTGTCGAAACACATATATATGAATTCAGGAAAATTAGTTTTTGCCCTTTGGAAGTAAAAACTGCACCTTTACATAACCTTTCTTTGTTACAGTTTGGATATAAAATCAAGAACATTAAATTAAATAATAAAATTACACTATTGCATATTTTCTAATAAAATTTTATACTATACTACAGTATGCAATTTGAAAAAAAGAATTCATGAATATAAAAATGGAGTGGTGTTAAAAATGATGCAAAAATGAAGAATATTCTAAAATAATTTATAGGCTGATATATCACGAGGGGAAAAATTAATATTTCAACTGCCGATATTCCCAAATGGGAACATCGCATCAGGGAATTTTTCATCACTTACTTTTTCATGCAGGAGTTTGATAAGTGGTAGTAAGCAACTCAAAGATATAAAGTTATTTTACATGCAAAAGTTTTTAACGTGCAATTTCACTTTAATTTTTATCAAAATAACAGGTTTTTGGCTCTTAAAAGGGATGCACAAGTTTCAATTTATGATAATTTTAAATAAATTTAGTTTTTAATAGTTTTGCTGTATTTAGTACATATCTTTTCATTTGGCTTGATAGAATATCTCCATAGTTCAATTTTGGAGAGTAATTACCAATTCAACGTATATGTTCCCAAATTGGGAGCATCTGCGTTTGGGGTATAGTTTTTGAGGGAATTCGTTATAACATGTAAAAATTCAAGTTATTTCCTTTTTTCTTTAATATTTTGTACCTTTATAAGTGTCTTATATACTTTATTACTGTCTCAAAGGATCTAAACAAGTTATGGGGACGCAATACCATTTTTACCAAAATCTTTAAAATCATTGTTATTTAATACTTCTTTCTATTATTTTGTGTATTTTCTTCATGTAAAACAGATTCCAAACTCAAAGTATCTTAAAATTCAAATTTCATGAGTTTATTTAAAAAAATTCACAAATTTAAGAGGTGATTTTAAAATGCTACTCCTCCTACAATAATCCACATACATTCTTGAAATTTGGTTTTCAAATACATCAAACTATGTGTAACAAAAGTTGGCATCGATTTAAGATTTATAGTGCTCTGAATTCTAAACATATTTGTTTTTCTTGAATCACTAGCTAAAAATGCAATAAAATGCTCAAATTCTAAATTCAGTAATTTTTATAAAATAATCTACAATGATCATTGAAAAAACAAATGCCAACTTTTGTTATACATACTTCTAACAATAGTCAGAAAAAATTTCAAGAGATTTGGTTCTATAGATAAAAAGCCTTAGCATTTTAAACAATGAAACAGTGATTCCGAGTAAAACGACTTTGAAATTTCCATTAGCCATAGGGACCTTAATACTTTCACATATAAAATCAACCATAACTTGGATATTTTTCTATGAAAAGTTTTGAAAATTCGAAAGGTGATAAACTAGTGCATTTACATTAGTTTAAAAGAAAAATTTTTTTTTCGAAATTTTGTCAAAACATGGTACTGCGTCCCCTTAATGCATTATTGTGTCGAATGAAAACGTACCATGTTCATCATCCACCATTTTAAGATATTTGGGATTTTCCTTTAAAGGTGCTTTTACAGCCTCATAACAAGCTTTTCCTGAATGGAATACCATTTTATAATGTGAGAAAAAGGTAAAAAATACTCTTCTTGGCTAAAGGGCGTATCACCTTAAGAGTGTTACATTGCGTTTTGTACATTACAAACACAAAATTTAAAATGATATTTAAAGCACTCATAAGCATTGTTATATTTCCAACAAAACACCATTCAATTATAAATCTTTGATTATTTACACCATTGACTTACCCTTATAGTCTTCTAACCGAACCACATGAAAGTACCCTTTATATAAAAGGAAACCCATAAATACACATCAAAACGCCATAATTAACTCCCAATAACTGTCCAATCAAGGGGAATAATATACCCAAAGCGTCCGGGAGCATATTTATTCACTTTGAACACAGAACAAAGCAACGGAGATGAAAGCACACTTCCAACAACACACGAAACCATATTCCGAATGAATAAATATTTAAAACACCCATTTAACCATCACAAAAGGGGGCAGAAGCCATCGCATCGATCAGACCCCAAATTTCAATAAGCCCAAGGACTCGGAAGGTCTATTAGACACAGCCTACACTAGACATCCGCTCCCTGCGCAATAACTCCAGGGTCTATAAAGTCACTCGCGAAATGAAATATCCAGAAATGAAACCGAGCTGTCCCCCTTTTCAGATTTAAATTTCAGTCTCCCCTTTTGAAATAGGACCCGCAGGGGTGGAACACGTCTGCAGTATATCCCCGGGAAATGGTAAACGGGATGGTCCAACTTTTGAGTACAGCTCCAACTTTTGAGTTCCGCAGCGTAGCGTAAAAATCGAGCGCGAGTTGGCTGACAGGACGCATCCAGAAGTAATTTCCAAAACATCCGGTTTCGGATGCGGCTCTGTGCTGTGTAGAAAGTGCGTCTAGCCAATACATAGCTTTTGCGTAACATGTGTGACAGAGGGGTTTCTCGCTGAGAAGGCTTTTTACGGAGAAAGCTGGGATGGGAAGTTTCGGAACATATTAGGAAAGGGGGCTTCTGGAGGAAAGTATTCGTTAAAGTTTCGTATCGATCCCTGGAAATTGTATTTTCAGATCAAGAATTGAGTTAGGGTTGTAGTTTGGATTGATGTTGACAGACAAATGGGCAATAGCAGCATTTTTTGAAAACATAAAAGAAATGCATTTTTCCAGTAAAGGAAATATATCTAAATCCAAATATCGACATGATAAGTTTCAAAAAAAATTAGTTGATTGAATATTTAAAAATAAAAAACGACAATACCTCTGTCTTTAAAGGAGTATTTCACCATTACCGCTGATTAACGAACAATAAGTGTAAGCTCCATGATCCTTGTTAGAACTCATACCGTGCTGATGAGTCTTAACAAGAACAAAACCGGTCAATGGATGGAGACGACGCTCGAGAGTTGGAGTTAACACCTTTGTCTTTGTTTAGAACTGAAGTATACCAAATCTGACTCGACCTTACTTTGAAGTAAAACCAACAATGACTTTGAATTGTTTAAAAACAATTAAAACATTGAATCAATGTATAGGATGTAAGTAAGTCAAACTTTGAAATTAAATTAAAAATAAATAATCATCGTAATTAAAAAAATCAAGCGTATATTCTTCTCTAGGATACCGATATCGAATAAAGAAAAAAAGCGGGAATTGCCCATTACTCTTTCCATAGAGTAATTGACTTAATAAGTAAGAACTTACTAATAAAAACAAAAAACTTGCGTTATTTTATTGTCCAAGTAAACTAATTGTTATTTGAGAATAAATTGAAAATATAAAAATATTGATCCACTCTACACTAGTGTCCAAAAAATAAGGACAGTTTGACTTTTTGGGAGTAATGTCCAGAAATATTTGTTGGTTGTTGATGTTTTATGGCACAAGGACCCTATTGGGACATTCTGCGGAAAAAAGACAAAACTTACCAAAGTTGGATAAACCAACCATAAATATGAAGAAGTAAAAAGCCTTAGTCTCAAACACCAATAATCAATTCTTTACAAATAACAGGGGATGTTTTGGAACCATAAAATGGGGTTACTTTGGCCTTAAATGGAATGTTTTTTTGCCTTAAAAACAAATAAACGTAGGTAATCCAAACAAATTTGGAAAAGTCATTGGCCGCTTTCGGATAATTTAAATTTTTCATACCGATATAACACTTAGAAACACTTTTCGATGCTTCAGCCACCCTTATACCCCGTTCGCACTGGCAGAAAAAAGACCCTCTATTTTCATTTCGCACTTAGTTGCCATAGAAACACACTTTAGGAATAACAAAATCGCCCCATATTTTAAGGGTGTTTGAAAATCACCCTTAATCAACAAAGATAGCGGCGCACAATGTTTCCCAGGATGGGAAAAGCTTATTTTCGGTGATTTTTCTTCAAATAATGACCAAGGACACTTTTAAAACAGTTTAAACTGGACACAATTACGAATATATTTATAGGTTATTAAGTTCTTTGAATAAGTACAATAATTTAACACAAAAAAGCCCATCAAAAATTTAACCGTGAGCTAAACGTGCTGTACTTCAATATCTCCGCTCATTGCTTTTAATTACTTAATAGTATAAATGTAATTAAAAACAGCTGCTGAAAAAAAGAAATCAAAATATTAAACAAAATTTCAATCAAGAAATCTTTTCAGAACATTCTTGTTATGAATATGATAAAATTTATTTCGTGTTCTGCTATGCCAAACTAATATATCCATTGTATCCAAATATTTTAGATTTTTAAGGCAAAAAGACCCAGTTGGTAAAATAAAAGTACATCAAAATATGGAAAACAATGGACCAAAAACTGATTAAATTTAGTTTAATAAAAAAATTTAGTTTATTTACCTTGATATGATCCAATTTATCCCACTACAATCCAGTCAGCTTGTCTTGTTTTTGTTTTTATTTGAAATTCAGAAATAGTTTTCTTAAATCGTCTGTCAATTAATAATTATTTATGTATTTTTACATTTTTACTTGCATTTTTTTTAAAAGTTGGTGATTATATTTATTAGTTTTAAGTTATATAAATATAAATTAAATATTTCTTAGATTTCCACAATTAAGTGCTAAATCACCCTTTGCCAGTGCGAACGCCGTTTTAAGAAAACACACTTTAAGTTTAAGTGCGATATGTTTTAAGGGTACTTTAGCGGCAGTGCGAACGAGGTATTAAGGGCCAAAGTTACCCCTTTTACTGTAAATTACTCTCACATGAATGTTTTAACTATTTGTTAGGGTAATTTGATTTCTGAGCACATATTTCCAATCTTAGGGATCGTATGGCATGAATTACGTTGATAAGGAACTTTACGATTTTGGGCATTATTCCAAAAATAAAATTGTTCTTTATTGTACATGGTTTCTTTGTTGTACATGGTTGTATAATAAACAGATTCTGCACGTCAAATTAAATTCAACACTAAAAATTAAAAAAAAATGAAATAAAATTAAATGAAATATTTGTCAACAAAAATACCTTGGTCCTTTTCTTCAATGTCGAGCTGTCTTGATCTCAGCTTGTTGTCTATTTGATACGTTTCTTCAATGGTAAAGACAGAATGGCCCTAAAAATAAAAGTCATTACAAAATCAAGAAGTTATACGGCAAAATGCAAGGACGCATTTTCAACTATCTAAAATAATTCATTTTGTAATGGACTTAACATGCAATGAATTTCAATTCCGCAGTTTTATCATTTTATTGCCACATGAGGGGCGATTTTTCATTTAACACGACTTAAATCCTTTTCATGTGCGAGGAAAAAATCATTTCTCAAGAAAAGTATTTTAAAATGGTTTTTCGTCTTTGGAGTGTTATAAAGAACTGGAAAAACGAAGCTTTTTCGGAAAAGTCGATATCGTGTTGGAAGTGGTCCAGAGCGTTTGTGGGAAATCCAGAAATTTTTCAACGTTACAAGAGTTTTAAGATGTTTCTTTTCAAGAGGTGGGTAGGAGAAATATCTATGTTCAAATCAGAAAAAAATCATTTTAAGGTTAGGGGTTATTAAAATCCCCTTCGTACATGAAAACCAGATAAAACATTTCAAAAGAAATAAAGTATTTTAGCTTTGTAATAAGTATTTTCCAAAATCAGAAATACTTTTCAAGACTGACTATTAAGGTAAAAATGACTCACAAAACTGTTTGCAATTGCAGAGTGTATTCGATGAACACAAATAGATGAATGTGTGAAATTTATCAGAACACCGTTTTAAACTCTATGTTATTATCAGAAAAAAAGTCCGATTGCATGACCTTATCGTAATGTTATGGTACTAAAAGTAGTAAAGTCTTTATTTAGATGTTTGTAAGTTTATAACTTAACACCGAAGAAAAGTAATACTAAAATATTTCTATAAAAACAGATCAGTTTTATTTTATGTATCAGTTTTCAGCTATGTCCAGGTTTTTTTTAGTTTTTTAGTAGTAAAAATATTATCAGTCGATTGAATGCTGGAACTATTTTTTTGTTTTTCAAATTCTATTAAGTGAAGAAATTTTGTTTTGATAAAACCATTAAATTTAAACTAAACTCATCGGCACAACAGCTGTAACGATGACCATACATTTTTTTAGTAACCAAGGTAACCCTACCCCTTTTTCTATCTTAAAATGACTAGATCCAATAGAGAACTAAAATAGTTTATAAATTATTCACCTTATATATATAAATGGAAAAGATAATGTTTCAGTACAAAGTGAAAAAAACCATACCCGTCAAAAAATCCGCAACGCTATTCAAATTTTCACCAGAAAAAATCAAAAGCCAACCGTTTATCCAATACGACCCTGACAGACAAGCAAAAGCGAGTCCTCTTTCTCCTAAAAAAAAAATAAAAAAATTCCCTCCTCCCATCATACCATCTACCTATTTACTACTCCAAAGTTTCGCAAACAATAGGGGACTAACGCGATCTCTGCCCGGCATTCAAGAAGTCATTTAACCCGGGGATAAATTACCCGGGAAAAGTTTTCGGGGAACGACATCCGAGAGGGAAACTCAAGAACACCCTTCGGTTCCTCATTTAAATTTTAAGAAATGCGGGAAAAAAAGATCCCTCTCTCCCAATCGTGATGGATGGATGCAGCTGAGTCCGTAATGTTCTGAGCTGGAGGCGCCCGGGACCTTTATCTAAGCGATAATCGCAGGCATGGAGGATCACTTTTTCCTTCGAGGAGTTTCAACTGGAGCAGAAGAAGAATTATCGCGACTTCTCGTCATCATTCATTCGGATAGTGCTTCTTTTTTTATTATTTTAATGTTATTATTATCATTCTTTATAAAACGTACGTATGTATTCACTTCACTTTTTTTTATCATCGTCGTCGTATAACTCCGTTATTATTACAGACGCCCTTGAGTTCGAGTGTACGCTTGATTGCCTGGAGGAATTCGGGGACTTTGTAGTGTCGTTTTGCCTTTGTGGAGTTTTTTTTTTTTGGAAGTGGGAAGTTGAAAAAAAAACCGTCGTGTTTTGAGGGTTTTTTTATATTTTCGTCTGGATTATTTTGGTTCGTGTGTGCACCAGTGGAGGGCTTAAATTTTTGTCATTTGTTTCTACTGAGGTCGGGAGATAAAAAAAGGCCCTCTAATGACTTTATTTTTCTAAAGAAGGAGTCTCCTTGCGGACTGTAGAAAGCATCTCATTAATTTGAATTATTTATTAGGGCTTAAAATTAATTGGGTTTATGTCTGTTAGATTTCGCTCGTGGGGTTCGGTTGTTGTTACGATGGTATTTTCTATTCGGAAAAGTGCAGCGACTTTCCAATCAAAACAAGCTGTTTTTTTTTCAGTGAAAAATTCCTTTACTTGTGGCTAATTATTGTTTTTATTTTAAAAATTTAAAAAGTAAAAAAAACGCTTCCATACATCTAAAACCTATCTGATTCAGTTCTCGTAATATTTTCTAAAAGAAATTATTAATAAAAGCTTTAAAACTATTTTTTCTTATATCAAATTAACCAATGATGTGGTATTTAAATTCTTTATAAATCGAGAATTAAAACGACGTAATTTAAAAATTTTCCAATTTGTGAAAAACATGGACTTGAGTATTTTATACCCTTATTAATGTGGTAGTTATTTGAGTCAATATTGCAATAAATGAACTGTAACATCAGCCTTAAAAATAAAAATATCACAGGCTTTACATAAAACTTTAGGTTACTTTAAAAAAGTACTTCGGTATATACAGGGTGTAAAGGAAAGTCCCTTTACCCTGTAATAAGTTGCTAACAGAGCAAGCTAAAGCTATGCAAGGTAACGGTATAGTAAAGTGACTATGCGCAATCGAATGCGACCAACCGCAGCGCCCTCTAGCGTAAATTTTGGAAGTTATAAATTTTATTTTAAAAACTATCAGGAATTTGCTAAAATAGTCATTTACAAAGTTGTAGAGCAGCATGGATTTAGTAGGAAAAGACACCTTAAGCAAAGAAATATCTTGAATAGAACCCCTAAAACGCTCGCTCAATTAGGTTGAATTTACGTAGATTTTACGTCTTAAAACGCTTCTCACGAGGCGAAAATGAGAAATTTTCAATTTAATGACTTAAATAAATGAATAAAGTATTCTTAACTCATTAAATTAAAAATTTCTCATTTTCGCCTCGTGAGAAGCGTTTTAAGACGTAAAATCTACGTAAATTCAACCTAATTGAGCGCGCGTTTTAGGGGTTCTATTCAAGATATTTTTTTGCCTAAGGTGTCTTTTCCTACTAAATCAATGCTATTCTACAACTTTGTAATTGACTATTTTAGCAAATTCCCGATAGTTTTTAAAATAAAATTTATAACTTCTAAAATTTCCACTAGAGGGCGCTGCGGTCGGTCGCATTCGATTGCGCATAGTCATTTTACTATACCGTTACCTTAACTGCATAGCTTTAGCTTGCTCCGTTAGCAACTTATTACAGGGTAAAGGGACTTTCCTTTACACCCTGTATACAGATACACGGTGTCCCAAAAATGTTGAATCACACTTCTAGGGAGGATAGTACACACCTAGACGAGTCAGAATCACATAGGATTTGGGGTTCCCAGACCAAATCCCACAGAGTTAAAAATGGAGAGACACCCCAAAAAAATTATTGAAAAATTCAATTTGTAGAAGAACTACTATTAGTAAAAATTTAATTATGGTCCCAAAAATTGTGGTTTAATATGATCTTTAAAATTATCTTAAAAGTTTTCAGTTTAATATTTTTTATAACAAAAAAAGTTTAAAAACCACAAAAAATGTGAAAACTCTGCCAAAACTTTATTTTTATTTCGAAATCCTTTTTTTTTATTTAATAATCTGAAAGATATCATAGTTGAAAACCCTTAAATCCAAAGTGTCACGTAAAGACCATCAATATTAAAGGCTTGAGAGCCTGTTAAAGCATGGTTTAAGTCCGTTTTTTGCGTCCGCAAACTGCCGTTTTGGAAACGGCTATAAGAAACCTGTTTGCGCACGCTAAAAACGAACTTTAACAGGATATCAAGCGTTTAATATTGATGGTTTTTACGTGACACTTTGGACTTAAGGGTTTAAAACTATGATCTTTCAGATTATAAAATCAAAAGAAAGGATTTTGAAATACAAAATCAGGTTTTGGCAGAATTTTCACATTTTTTTTGTAGTTTTTAACTTTTTTCATAATAAAACAAATTTTAAAGTGAAGACTTTTGAGATAATTTTAAAGATCATATTAAACCACAATTTTTGAGACCATAATTAAATTTTTACAAATAGTAGTTCTACAAATTGAATTTTTCAATAATTTTTTGGGGTGTCGCTCCTTTTTTAACTCCCTGGGATTTGGTCTGGGACCCCCAAATCCTATGTGATTCTGACTCGTCTAGGTGTCTACTATCTCCCCTAGAAGTGTGACCCATTATTTATGTGACACCCTGTATTTTAGAGTCAATTTGAGAAGTTCAGCTAAATATTTATGGCAATTTTTAGCAAAGCATCTTTATCTTTGTTTCTTTTTTTTTCTTCAAAAAGCTGAATCCCTTTTTTGATGTTATTCGTGCCCAAACGTGTCTAGTAAGTGTATGAAAAATTGAAGTTTATCATTCAATATCATATATTATTAACGCCTTTAATCACTTACACAACGTTTATTTTAAAAGGAGCAAAAATGTTTTTTTTTCTCATTTGGCAAGAAAACAATATTTTCAAGTTTAATTTAATAAATAAAAACTACATCCACAACAGCTCAACGATTCACGTCAGGGTTGCTGACACGTCATCGTTTGGATGGGGAAAATTAGTGCAGTCGATTGGTTGGGCAGTTCGAGCGTTCGGCTGCTCTTTTGTACTTCGCAACTGAGACGTCACGCCCGGTTTTCTCCTTTGGAACTTTTAAATGAGGATCACAAATTAATTAGTGCTTTAAAAAATCTGAAAACATTAAAACTGTTTATTTAGAGCGCTTGTGATGATATACAACAGTCAAAACCATTAATTTCAGTAAGTGTTTACTTCCCATTTCTAAGCTGTAACTTACCATTAAATTTAGTAAAGGGCATTTTCAAATATAATATTGAAACTAATAGAAAAAACATAACATAAAGAACCGATGTTTAAAGCATAAATATTTATCGAATTACAAAACAATCCCGTGGGCACTAAAATACATCGAAACCCATCAATATTGATTTCCACACAAGTTTTCCTTTCATACTAACAGTAGATATTATAGTCCATAAAAGGCACAGCGTTTAGAAAGTAAAATTTTTCCAGAAAGCTTTACTCTCAGCATCAAAAATTTTATAACCGTGTTGTAAAACCCCCAAAGCAACCATCAAATTATAATTTAAGACTTTGAAAAGTGTGTGCATGTTCTTAGACTTTTTTTATCTCTTTTACACTAAAAAGCATCTGTGCCCCTTTCGAAAATATGCATTTGCAGTCTAAAAAAACTAGAATAAGCTTAAGGTGCCTCATACCACTCAGCCGAAACGACCTTTTCTTTCCTCCAAATGCACAACGTTTTATGAAAACATTACACAGAAATAACCCTACCCTTTATTTAATTTATGCCAACATTTTCGCGACATAAAAATAACTCTTCTTTACTAAGGACATGCATTGATTTTCAGAGAGCCCTCTCGCCCGCTGTTGATGAATTAAACATACCTGCCACTACCTTTCACGAGACCTTTCTTCAGAACTTTTGATATTAATTAATTTCCCTCTCTCTCTCTCTGCCAAAAGAACACTGTTTTCATCTCAGAAGAGATAATCCGAGAGTTGAAAAACACGAAGGAAAATCTTTGGTAGGGAGTGTAAAATAATTAACTTTGGAGTAGACAGCTTGTGCTTAAAAATAAAAACTTTGTGCCTTGGAAGTTTTACTCCATTGCAGTATTCTAATATAAATTAGGAAAGTTCGTGTTATTGTTATATTTTAATTTTATTCATCAAAAAGCGTATTTTTGTACCAGCTTAGATCGTTATTTGTTTTTATTGGCAGCGACAATGAATTTTTCCACAAGTAACCTAAAGTATTCCATAAAGTTTATAGCTGTGTCTTTATTCTCCATTAAAAATTTATGAATGTAAAATTGAATTTTCAGTCAAAAAAAATATTATTCGACCCAACGAGAAAGTATAGAAAGAGAAATGATGTTTTATTTTAATTCAATAGCAACTACTTTTTTCATGAATGTTTTTATTTTACATGAATTCAAGATATTAAAAAAAGGCATGAATATTATTTTTTACAATGATACTACCTACCGATATCTTAGATTATTCCTCCTGTCTTATTTCGCAGTAGTAGTTAATGAAAAAATTCTAAATTTATAAAGTTTCCAAACTTATTATATTAATTTTAGAGGAAGAGAAATGGTCCAAGGTGGGTTGTAAACTATGGGAAACTACTCCAGTCGTAAGTAGTTTCATATTTTTTGAAGTATAGATTATGCTGCAAGATTTATTGGAATGTCCCAATTTCTGAATGTTAAAGTGTCCATACACTTTATTTTTGAATGCTGCCATCCAGATATATTTTTAACGCCTCTGAGAGCGTATTTCAAGCATTGAAAATCGGAAATACTTTTTTAAAACTAGCCAGGCTTTTTTTACGCTTTGAATTTTCAACAATGGTTCTTTTTCTACTCAAATTTGTGTTATTAAATTTAATACAAAATATATTATTTATAACGTTTTATATGTTCTACTAATACTTAGCAGACGCTATAATTGTTAAAAACCAAAATAGCATCCTCATTTTTTCTATTTCCTTTTTTCATTAAAAAAAGATAGCGTTTTTATGAAAAAATATTGTCTGTATTGCAGTTTATACTATTTTCATATTTCACTCCTCATAAATGAATTTCACGTCTCCTGAAAAAGTCAAGGAGTATTTTTACTCCTCCAAAAAAATCTTAAAAGAATCACCGCCATCTAAACTCCTTAAAACACAACTACGCTGAAGCATATCATTTGAGCGAGATAAAAGATCAAATTTGGTAACATTATGTACGTTTTTTAAAAAAAAATTAAGTATGTCTAACATTTATAATTCTATCAGTACCATCAAAATGTAAAAATCTACATTCAAAACTTCTAATACACGTAAATCAAATCCACTGCAATCTTCTTAAAATAAACTCGTTACAGCAAACCTAAGTTTACAAATCCCACTAAAATCCACTAAGTTGCTCAGATAGCACCAAGCATTTTAAAAGCTAACATTCTGCCTTCATAAGACTAAAGGTTCGTAATTCCCATACATTCATTAGGGCAATATTCTATACCTAAGCCAAAGGTCCAACGCCTAATTGGCTCGTAATATTTGGCTTAAAATATCGTTAGACCACCAAAGTCACTCTGGAAGTTAAGAATTTCTCAATCTTCCGAAGTTAAGCCCGGTAGCCTTTTAACTTGAACAACCACACCGTCGCGTTTAAAAGTTTAATTTACCCAAGACGTCTCTTCTCCAAAGTATACACACACTGTCTAGTTTACGGTTCACTTGAAGAACTAATCGATGAATCGCTCGGGTAACCTTTCTCAAACCCATTGAGTGGGAAAATTGGTTAAAGGAGTTTATAGGACCTGCTATTAATATCAAGTTCGAGATTAGGATCGTTAGTCGTGTGTTGACCTTATTGCAAGAAGTCAGTGACTCAATTAGCGGAAGGTACTCGATGGAAATTGGTGGAAATTTGTCTTTTTAAGGGATTGATTGCTTTTAGTTTATTAGGAAAAATAACTTTCCTTGGACGGATTAAGCTTAACCTTTTATCTGCTGACTTATGATTTTCTTCAATTTTTTTTGTTCAAATATTTTTTTGAGTCACTAAATTTTGAAAATTAAACTATATATACGAAAATAAAATACTCATATTTGGGAAATTTAATCCGCTGGAGCTTAATTAATTAAATTGATACTTTTGAGTACCATCATTACACCGAGAGCTAAAATATGCTCGCAATAAAAAAAACCATTTGGCTTTTTATAGTAGTTTTAAATCCTAAAAATAATACACTTTTATTTTGACTTTAACTACTTTTGAGGGAACAAAATTGACAACCATGGGGATCCGATCAAGGTGGTAGCTGAAATCACTACTTCAGTTGTAAAAATATATTTACATTTCCCGCTAAAATACTCGTCACAGAATGCGGGCTACCTTTTATCTTGGAAGAGGAAAACTGAAAAAGTGTTCCTGCAGAGTATCTTAGGGATGGTTATTCTATACAATTTTAAAGTGGGTGGGACTTGTAAGTTCCATCAGTAGATAAAGGGTTAAATGATAGATACACAACCTCTACAGGGTGCTTCAAAAGTCAGTTTCGTAGCTTTTATTTGATCAATAGGAATCATTTCAGTTACTCGGATTTCTCCGCTGAAGAGAAAAATGTTTCTTAAAATAACATTATAAGCAAACAATATCACTAGATAAGAAAGCAAATACGACTTTTGTAAGGAACTCCACTACAAAGATTACGGAATAACCCACTTAAGGAATTAAAATTGATTCGTCCCTATAACCCACTTCAAACAAAATATATATATATCGAGATTGGAGAGGCATCAAGAGCAATTTCGATCCATAATAAAAGAACTAAACGCCAGAACAAATACTCCAGCCTTCCCGAAACCTCCCGCAAAATTGCCCTAACTCCAAAGCAAACACTGCTAAGAGTGGAAAAGGGAGTAAGTAGACAAGGAAAGAAAAAAAAAGTAGAGGCCGGCGGAATATACCCCAGTAATGGAACCTCATGCCACTCTTTAAAAGCATTTTACTTAACTCCTTCGCGTGCTTTCTCTCCAAAATATTACTTCCAGCCCGGTGATTAGATGTCAGAGACATGCGCGGGAAATTGCCGACCCCTTCTTCGCGGAACTGCAGTTCCACCTGCTCTAATATCGTGCTCGATCAGCGAGGCTTGGACAGCTACCCCGACACCCTACCCCGAAAAAAAAAGGGAGGGGAAGAATAAATAAATAAATGGGGGAGAGGACCTTCACCCAGGGAAAATGCGGGCGATTATGGCTCGGTGTAACGTTCCATTTAGGGTGCATTATCCCTCCAGGTCGATCATTTCCATTCCCTGGGATATTCGATGGGAGTTCTAAACGGTTTCATCAGACCTTTATGATGGTCGTAATATTTTCCGCGAAAACATTTCCGGGGCTTTTTTTTCCCTCGCTGCTCCCGGGATGGATAAGGTAGGGAGAGTTTTGAGAGTTGAAAAATAATAATAATCTGACTGGAGACAACAACGTGAAATATGGGGTCTTCGTAATTAACCCCGTCTGTTGTTGCTGGAAGTGCTTGGATCAAGTAGTTTTAGGGCCGTTATATGGACGGTGAAAGTAATTTTGATGGAGATGGATGAGGTTTTGGGAAATGATGAACTCTTTCCGGGGGTCGACTGTGCTTTTGATGAGGGCAGCTGTTCATATCTGGAGTAAATATTCTGCCGCGATCTTGGTCGTGTATTTGGCAGGTTATGTTTTTGGAGTTTCAAGGGTAAGTCATTTTGGAGTGGTCTGTGGAGATCGATATAGACGGACATTCAAATTCGATGGATCTATATACAATAGAATCTCTTATGGGTTTATTCAATGCTACCTAACCAGCGGTAAAAGGAGGATTCTACTGATCAGAGCCAGGAAAGGTATTTTTTTTCTTTAGCTGTTTTTTAACCGCTGGAAAGAGATCGTTACAGTCGACTTACATGATGTAAAGCGGTTAAGTAAAATTCGGATTTATTGATATAAATATATTTATAATTGATACAAGTACCATTCCTTCCATTCACCCACCAAGTTGTTAATAAAATTCATGCTAGAAGCAGCGTTATTCCTAGGATTTTTTTGGTGGAGTAAAAATACTTCTTGCCTTTTTTAGGAGGAGTGAAATACGGAAATAACATAAACTACAAATACAGATACAAATTTTCTATAAAAATACGTACTTTTTTTAATGGACAAAAGTGAAATAGAAAAAATGAGTATGCTATTTAGCTTTTAACAATTAAAGAATATGTTAAGTATTTGTATAAGATGTTTAACAAATTAGAAAAAATGATGACAAATAAAAAACAAAACAATCCAAACAAACAATTAGTAGAAAATATAAAAGTTGGTGTTTTGAGTAGACAAAAAATATTTGTAGTTTTCGGTAGGGCTCCATGCATTTGTAAGCTAAAATTTGTTGAAAATTCAAAGCGTGAAAATACTCCTCGCAAAGTTTTTTAAAGCGTATTTCCGATTTTCAATGCGTGAAAAACGCTTTTAAAGGCGTTAAAGTTATATCTGGCTAGAAGTATAATGACCGAAGTTGCAGTGTAAGCAATAAAGTCAAAAAGTGTAGGTTTTTTGGACATGATTGTACATTATGAAGTTCTGATTACTTTTAAAATTTTAAAAACCTCAGAAACTAACCCATTAGTAAGTGTAAACTCACAACTCTCAAGCTTCACCTCCAGCCGTGGACCGGTTTCGTCCTTGCTAGGACTCATCAGCACGGCATAGGAGGACAACGCAAGAGAGCGGAGGGAAAGTACTAATCTAGCCGACTATAACTGAAAAAGTGGTGACCATTGATTAGTCCTGTACTCATCTGCTGGAATGACTTGGCATTCCTAGAACAGATTTAATTCCTGAAAGGCAAGGTAAATGAAAGGAGTATTTCGCCATTATCACTCCACGGCTGGAGGCGACGCTTGAGAGTTGTGATTTACACTTATTGTCCGCTAATCAGCGATAATGGTGAAATACTCCTTTCATTTAACCCATTAGTAGTTGTCATAAAATCAGAATGAAAGAAACAAAACTTGCATTGTTTTCTACGAGTGTGAAGAAAATAAGTTTTGTATAATTATCGAGCACCACCCGCGCAAAAATCCATTATTAATAATACCAAAACCACCTTTTATACTCGACCCGTTCATCACCCAGGACATTCACTGTGATGTTTGTTTCCCTGTTGTGCACTGTAGTTAGAGTGGCTGGAGACTCTAACCTGTAGAACGATCTTTTCCTTCATAGCTGTGTTGTGGCAGAGAAGCCAAGTTCAAGTTCGTCTCAACATAACATAAGAATTCATCTGCTCGTACAAGATTTTAATTTTACAGGATAGTGTTAGTTGTGCTGATCATGGAATCGAGCGTCAGCTGGTCAATTAGCGGTGGGTTGAGCGTGGGGAGGGGGTCAAAGTTACAAAAAAAGAAAAGTAAACTCATCTGCCCGTGGATGAAGCTAGATGGAGATGGTAGTTTAGACCTTCCTGATTACAAAAATGACTGTCAGCTGGCTGGGTGGTGGTGGAATGACCGTCAGCTGATCACGTGAACTTGCAAACAAAAAATTTTTCTGACAAAGCAAGAAACTTAGTTGAAAATCAATCTCTGTTACAGAAATAATAACGAGTTACTAGTACAACAGATATTAACCCATTAAGGACGACTTTAAAATAATGAAAATAAGTAACTTTTTCTTTCATATTTTGTTCATTTGGACCGAATATAGTAAGAAATGCCCATTTTCAGATTTTTCAAAAAATAATTTTTATGATATTTTAACTGGCAACTTTTCTTGCCAACCGTCCTTAGTGGGGTCCAAACTCTGACAAATGAAAAGTCGAAAAAACTAATTAGAATGTTAACGATTATGATAATAATATGTTTTTATACATAATTTAAAGAAATAAAACAAAAATAAAAGTGAATGGGGACTATACTGCTGATAGGGGGTCCAAAAAAGGGTATATTACTCCTAATGAATAGGGCCTGTTCAGTCCGAAATATTGATATTCACCTAATTTCAGGCTTTAAAAATACCCGAACTAGTACTTTTTAAATCGGAACGGTTGGAACCCTTTGATTTCAGCACTTTAGCTAACTTTCAGGTTAAAATAGTTTTATTTATATCTCCCAGTCTGGGACATAGGGACTTTTTTTACCTGCCAGTCTTATATTTTCTCAACTTTCGTTTTTTTATACCTTTGGTTAATTTTTTTGCCTTCTGAAGCTTTTTCTCTTATTGGAATTCTACGTTTTTGTTAGTCATTCTCTATCAAAAAGTCATCATTAATACAATATTCATCTTTATGGCTCCAGATTTCGCATATTCCCCACAGAAAATGTTGAAGATTACTCATCAACTCGATAAAAACTAGGTATTGGCCCATTCAAAATAGGCTAAATAACTCCAGTGATATTTTATTTTATTTTTTGACTACTGTAAGTTTCCATAAAACCCTTCCAAGGAAAATAAATGTATCCAGAAATTATTTAGTGTGAGATTGAACCAATAAATGTGTTAGGAATCGGTAAAAATCTAAAATCTAAAAAAAACCCACTAAAATTATGATCCAAGGGAAACATTTCATCATGCTAAAGTATGAATAAGATCTACATTTATGATAAGAACTAAAAAAAGCATTAAAAATAAATAATTTGGAAAAGCTTCTATGAGTAACTCGTAAAAGTTTAGACCACACATCGGACGATTGGCAATAAAAGTTGCCAGTAGAAGAAAACTCTTGCTATTGGCAATTTAAATACCCTCATTCCAACTGTAATTGGTAATAATATTTAGAATGGGATCATGTGAATATGCTGCAATGGGAACAAGTCACAAAAATAACCAAAACATTAGATTATTTTGGCGTTTTCCAAATGATCTCCCAGCTATTTCCAAAATGTAGTGAAACGCTTTCTTTCTAACAGCGATTTTACCACCAAAACGGCATTGAAGGTATAAATTTCTATTTTTATCTGAATAAATACATTCTTCAGAAGCTGTTATCATGCATTTAAACTTTTAATGTCCTCTATTAGAGTCAGTAAAAAATTAAATGTCCCTTGGCAACTTTTCTTACCAAGCGCCCTTAATTCATGAGTTGCTAGAGTAAGTTGAAGACTAGTAACTCGTTATTACTTCATGTAACAGAGATTAACAACCCTACCAAGTTCCATGCATTGTCAGATAAATTTTTTGTTTGCAAGTTTACGTGACCAGCTGACGGTCATTCCACCGCCACCCAGCCAGCTGACGGTCACTTTTGTAATCAGGAGCATTGTATGATTTCTATCGCACTAAATACCTATCATCTCTAACTCATTTCCATAATAACTTTTCTAATTTTCTCACCTACTCACATCGTAAATTTTATTTAATAGCAAATTTTATTAAATCTGCACAGGGTTTGAACAGGTTTTTATTGGAGAGTCTGTCCTTAGAAGTTTAATCTGATTTTAAGATTTTTGTTTTGAAAATATTTTATTTATTCCTTGAAATGAAATCTTTTTTGAAAATGTTATGAAAGAAAATTTGTTGTTGAAAGAAAATTGCTTGTTATTATTATTATATTGAAATAGTAGGGACATTTGCTGCCCAAAAATGGTCGCTTTGTCCTCTTCTTCCTTGTCTTCTTCTTCCATAAGTTTATTTTAGATATAGTCACATATATTAGTTGGTTATTGAGTAGGTTAAGCAGGTGTTTTGAAAGAGTTCAGGAATAAAGCTGACGCCTTCTTTATATATTTCATTTCTTGAATAAATTTTTTGGAGACGGACACAACTACTCGATCTTACGTCTCTTTCCTTCCGAATGGTAAAGTTTTTTAAAGGGATATTCAATTGATTTATGATTTTCCTTTGAAAAGAAATTATCTTAATGTTTAATCTATTTTTTCTTTGTTTTTATCGTGATCATTGACACTTTTAATTTTGATCCTCTGTTTCACTTTCAGAGTCGTTTTCACTTTCAGAGTCGTTAGATGCTCTTACTCTTACGCGTTACTTTGTTAAATTGCTTGTTACTTTTGTTTGTTTAGTGAAAGGATTTATATGCATTTGTATTTGTATTTGTATTTGCCACTTTTGTTAGCGGGCTTCGGCCTGAAAACAATAAAATTTCTTCTTCTTCTTCTTCTTGTAATCAGGAAGGCATCAACTACCATCTCCATCAAGTTTCATACACGAGCACATGAATTTATTTTTCACTTTTTTTGCAACTTTGACCCCCTCCCCACGCTCAACCCACCGCTGACTCTCGATTCCGTGATCGGCACCACTAAAACTATCCTGTCATATTAAAATCGTGTACGAGCAGATGAATTTTTCATTTTAACGCCAGCTCCCGTACTATTACATCCAAGTTTCAAAATAGCTTAAAATTAGATTTAAAATAATGCGAAATTATTTACATTTCTTCATTTATTCTCATTTATTAAGCGGAAATTTATGGAAAAATAAAAGGGCATAATTACAGGGTGTTTCACAAAGAGCCCCCGATTTTAAAAATTAATAACAAAAAAGCAAAAAGAGATAAAAATACGCCGTCTGTGGCATCCTACTTAAAAGATCAAAGAATTTTCGTACACAAATTTTTGAAAATTCGTAGTTCTCACGTCAATTTATAGATGGAAGCACTGCTTCATTTGATATTGGGTTGTCCCATAAGTTCTGTTACTTTTAACTAAATTTCGTGTTTGAAAATTGTTTATGAAAAACTGGTAATAGATGGAGATTTCAAACAAAGGGGATTTTGATCTATGTATATTTATAAACATATTGTGTGATTTTGGTAGTTCTTGTGATATTATTTCTTTTCAAAATGGCAGTTTGAAAAAAAGACCGCAAGCGACGATTTTCGCGTAATTTTTTTCTTTTGTTTAAAAAACTTGGAAGAACGCATAATTCATGGCTAAAAAAAGTTGTACTGTATGTTTGAAATGTTTAGATTAAGATGTCAAAGTTTCAAAATAATTCGATAAGTTTATCTTAGGAAATTTCGGTCTCAAACATATCATCTTTGCAAGAAACTTACCTCAGTAATGTTAGTCATTTCGAAGAAATTTTCATGAAAAAAAGCATCAAAATCAATAAAAAAGCTTACGAAATACCCATGTATTCAAAATATGCAATATATATTAAATTATATCTGAAATTAAATTCAGAAAGTAGAGCGCAATATTCAAGCGCGCAACGTTTTAGCTTATCAGAAATACACTCGCTGAACTTATGCTAAGCGAACAAAGCAATTTTATTGGCTTCATAGGAAAACACTACAATAAAAACAACTCAATGGAATTTAGAAATAAATCAATTCAACGACATTATGAGAAGAAGCTTTCAATGTTTAAACCGTTGAAACAAGCCTTATGGTTCAAAAAACATCTGCCTTTAATTTGCTTCATAACAGCTGCTTAGAAAAACAATAGGTGTGCTAAAATACGTGAAATTACCAATATATGAAGTTTTAAAGTCAAAATTTCCTACCTTAAACTTATCGAATCATCTTGAAATTATGACATCTTAATCTTAACATTTCAAATATGCAGTAAAACTTTTTTTTGCCATGAATTATGCGTTCTTCCTAGTTTTTTTAAACAAAAGAAAAAAATTACGCGAAAATCGTCGTTTTTGGTCTTTTTTTCAAACCGCCATTTCGAAAAGAAATAATAACACGAGAACTACCAAAATTACATATTATGTTCATAAATATACATATATCAAAATCCTCTTTGTTTGAAATCTCCACCTATTACCAGTTTTTCATAAAAAATTTTCAAAGACAAAACTTCGTGAAAAGTAACAGAACTTATGGGACAACCCAATATTTAGGGAAAGTTTTCCTCAAAGTCCGTATTTTCGTTTGTCATAGGGAAATCGAGTTTTGGGAAAGAATCGATTCATGAATCGAATGAGAATAAAATAATTTTGAATAATTTGGAATCGATTCTTTCGAAAAATTTGATTTCCCTATGACAAACGAAAATAAGGAATTTGAGGATAGCTTTCCCTAAACACCAAATGAAGCAGTGCTTCCATCTATAAATTGACGTGAGAACTACGAATTTTCAAAAATTTGTGTACGAAAATTCTTTGATCTTTTAAGTAGGATGCCGCAGACGGCGTATTTTTATCTCTTTTCGCTTTTTTGTTATTAATTTTTAAAATCGGGGGCTCTTTGTGAAACACCCTGTACTAGTGCAATAGAAACTCCAACAATGAGGAAGTTGCATGATTTTTTAATTTTTTTTAATCGATTCTTTTTGCAAAAATAAGGAACTACCCAAAATTTGAGGCCGATCGAGAAATTTTTTGATTCTCAAAAAAATAAACAAAAATCCCCTTTTTAAAAGCCCGCGAAAACGCCAAGAGTTTGGATGTGACGTCATCTTATATTAAACATTGTTTTAAAGCAATGGAGTTGATGGTACTATTGTTGACGTCATCTTATCTCTCTATTCTAAAAAAAAGTTTTTAGTGAACGGTTTCCAGAGAAAGGCTTTTTAATTACTGAACCGAATGACACATATATGGTATCAAAATGTCCGGATTCTTTCCGGATTTCCGAGTAAGCCTTTCGATTTTTCAAAAAAATTCTCAATTTTTAAATATTTCCATTTTTTTAGATAACGGATAAGGTCGCAGTTATAAAGCAAGTACTGTCAATCAAATTATTATGCATCCAATCACAACGTCCGATTGACGCTATATTTTAAGATGAAACATGTTTTTTCATCTTTTAAAAAAAGTACTTTATTGATGAAATATCACTCAAAGACTGATAAAAACATATTCTAAAAACTTACATGAACGCCATTTCATACTAAAATTTCACACTTTTTGTCCAATATTTATAATTTTTATTCTGATTTTATCGATATTAATTGTAAACATAGTGATGTTTTGTCTCTTATTGTTTTCAATTGCTTAAACGGTATTGTTTAACAAGTCTGGGTTTAAAAAAATATGAATGATAAACACTAGGCATATTATACTAACGAGTTACTTTAAAATAATATTTTTTGTTTGGTCCGAATATTGATAAACAATTAGAATTAGTTATTTTTATAATCATAGATTAAAAATAATTAAGATGAATATTTTTAAAAACATTTCGTTTAAATTTTTGATAAGTTCGAGTTAATATACTCAAACTTTTAAGGGAGATTTATTCATGGAGGGGATTTGAAGTATTTTTAATAAGTTGGTTGACGTTTTTTTTGTAAATTGTTTAATTGTTTTATAAAGCGTGTTAAGTTCAACGAGTTGGAATTTGTGGGAATTGCGAAGCAATTCCAAAAGGTCCTGCGTTAGCAGTTTACGGGGGTTGGCGAGCGATAGCGAGCAGGGGGCGGTAGCTCCCTAGTAGTTTAAACAATAAACGTTTTCAGTCACGTGTTTTTTCTCGACTTTTAAATTAAAATATTTAATTACCTGTACATTTTTTTGAAAAACTGACTAGATATTTCATTTTACCATACAAAAAACAATATGGAACACTTGTTTGTTTTTGAAAATCTGACTCATGCAACTTCCTTATTGTCCCTGTCACATCCTTCAATCAGTTCATAGTATAAAATATTTAGGATTATTTATAGATTCAAATCTTGAATGGAAAACGCATATAAATGAGCTAGGGAAAAAATGACGTGTTTTTTCTGTATAAACTTTTCCACTTTAAAATTAAAGTTGGTTTAATGTTTCTAAAATCATTATTTATATTTTGCTTGGTCTTATTCGTTATTTAATTATACAGCTATCATTTGGGGTGGGGAATATAGATCCAATCTTCAACCTTTAATTTCTATACATAATAAATGCTTCAAACTTCTGAATCACCAATCTAATCCCCATAATTTTAGGTCTCTTAAGTTATTACCATTACGGCATAATGCTTTTTATCGCATTCTACTTTATATTTTTAGCTATAAATATCTTTGTAAATTTTGAACCAGGCAGTATAATACTATAGATCATCTGAAATTTTTGAAATTCCAACATTTTCAAAGGACATATTTCGTAAGCATTTCTTTTATCTTGCACCTAAATTGTACAATAGTTTACCTACAACCTTAATTCAAACAAATTGTTATTCTGTTTTCAAAAGAAATCTTTTTGAATTTATAATTAACATTGACGACCTGGATCTGTATTTCTCACTTTGAAGCAAATTTTTCATTTTAAATATTATTCAGCCTTTTGCCAATTATACTGTGTGTGATTTTGTCGTGGTTTTCTTGTGTTTATTTTGTAGTTTTAATGTTTTTTTTTTTTCATTTTTTTTCTTTATTTTAGTTATTCAGTTATGTATTAATTTCTATTACGCCTTGACGGGATTTTTTATTTCCCCTTGGCATATAATATAGTTTTTCTGTATTAATGTTTATATTTTCTTTAATTATGTTTATAAATTATTATTATTATTATAATTATTATTAATTGAAAAATAATTAATTGAAAACCATGATGCATAAAATCTGTTTCCCATTATTATATATTTCATCTTTCTTTACTTCTTTTCTGAACGGGATAGTAGGATTTTATGTTTCAATTTTTTACACGGTGATACATATAAAATAAATTTAGCACCCTAACAATGGCTTCTATATTCTTTCATGTGTAAAAGTTTTTTTTGTAAAAGAAAATCAGTTATCTCTTTATATTAAAAAAAGTAACAGTCACCGCCGCCGCTGTTTCAGAAAATGTTATTTTTGAACACTTTGAACTACCACTATGCAAAAACTATAGGAATATTATGAAATTTTAACCGTTGGTAGATAAATGCATGATGGTCATTTTAGTTCACAAACCTAATTAATTAGATATTTATTTCTGGAATTATTTAATGTCAAAGTCGAAAATTATTTTTTCTGCTGCGAGTTCACCATCAGCAAAATCTATTTACAGCAGAAACATGATGTTTTGTAGACACATACTCTTAGGTATGAAGTTTTGCACCTCGTCGCCCTTTTTTCGAATTTCGAATTATTTTTGGAGTAATTAAATTCTAAAGTTTCGAAAAATTTTTCGTTATAATAGGAAAACTAATAACAATAGAACTATGATATTTTAAACACACATACAATTATTTTTATAGAAAGATTGGAGTTTCGTTTTTTAAAAAAATTCGAATTAGTTTTAGAATTATTAAGATACAAAGTTTCAATTTTTTCTTCTCTCTCTGGTCGTTCACTAGAGAAACAGGCGATGATTTTTATGAGTATCATTTTTATCACAGAGTAGAGAGCTTAACAGAGATACCAAACATCCGTTTTCCTCTTTAGGTCATTAATTTAATTCAGCACGCATATTATAATTCAGTTCACTAGCAGCCAATCAGAGATCGCGAAATGTATTTGATTTGATTTTAACACTGATTATAGGCGATTTGGATTTGAGTGATAGCTTCAGTGGGCGAATGACAGAATTAGCAGGAATAGCTTGGTATTAAAGGAGGCGAGTCCGTCTGGCCTAAAATTTTTCAATGGGAAAAGCCCTGTTAAAAAAGTTGCCATTAGCGTCTATGGAGATAAACACTCTGTTAAGCTCTATAATCTGTGTTTTTTATGATTTTTTATTCCCGACGATTCATTAGATACACACGTGCATTTTATAAATTTGAAAGTTTTTTAATGACATGCTTTTTTTTCTCTAAGATGGTTGATGATAATAAGTAGACTTGCTGGATATTTTTTAAAAATATTTCGATTAAATTATTGGTAAGCTAAAAAGGAATACTTCAGTAACAGTTTTATTTTGATATTTTTAGTAATTATCCGAATTAAGTTATTGATAAGTTATATAGATAAAAAGTTTCGATATTAAATTATCATTTATTAACTAAGCAGACACGTTCCAGTTTTATTCGATAGTTGAGATGAAACAAGCGAGCCCTGCTAGCTAAGATCGCGAAGCGATTTACTAAGAACTGCGAAGCAGTTCTGGGGTTTGGTGAGCGATAGCGAGCAGGGGGCAGATCCCCTAGTAATAAAAATAAATAGGAATGCAAAGGGAATGCTCTTGAAATACTAAACATTTTGCTTCATCATTGAAAACCATGACAGTCTCAGTTTATATTACAAAAGTACATAAAACTAGATTTTCACTCGGCTTTGTGGTACTAGAATAACGGTTTTCATAACTGAAGAGTTTGCGTCCTTCATTCCAGTTATTTTCCAAGCATCATTAACCATAGATTCAGTACTATCATTGGTAGGAAAATATTTCCTTAATCGAAAAGGGAACTCTTACTTGAAATAAAACTGTTTACGAGCACGTTTCAAAACAATAAATCGAGATAGCTAAAAGGAAAAAGTAGTAAAACTTTTAGGATCTGTGAAGGAGTAAAATCATATATGAGCTTTCAAATTCTCCCTTTTACTTTAGATTTTTTCATTTGTTTGAAGAAATAATGTATCTATCAGTGGATAGGGTTTTTAACTTATCAATGTTAATTTTTAATTAGATCTTCTTACAGTACAAGTGGAAACATTAATTGGGTAGGTGCATGTTTCTAAATTCCTTTATCTGTAATGTTAAAAAGGATGATTTTTAAGGAACATTTTTTTAAAAATCTACTGAATTTAAGTTCCTAAATTTTTTTCTGAGTATTCCCTGAACTGTATTACATACTTTAACATGAGCTTTTAGGGCTATTGTGTCTGGTTTTTTTTTATGTTATCTGAATGAACTTGGGTTTTTTCTCAAAAAGACGGAAATTTCATGATGTTTTATGCTATAACTTCAGTTTAAAGACTTTTGAGAAACCCCTGTGTTAAAGTATGTAACATAGCGTCATTAATAATGATAAAAAGTTATAAGTTGTTTGCTGTAATAGATTTTGAGAAAATGTTCCTTTTATGGAAAAAAATTCAGTTTTGAGAAAAATGGAAATTTAGAAAGAATCTTGCATAGTAGTAGTGCATTAATTATTTCCGTAAAAAATAATTAAAAATACTTCTAATCCACGTAGAGTTAATAATTTTGGTGTTGTTTGAAGCGTAAAATGTAATACTTAACAAATATGCAAAAATTGAAAAATGTGTTTTTTGGTCGAAAGTTGTGCACCTACACCCTTAAAAGGGTTGACTAACTTTATCAGATTTATAAAAGTTAAAACAATTGAAATGTATTGGATTCAAATAAAATAAACCCTTGTTATATCACTTTTTCAAACTTAAGTTAAGAATATTTCGAATATCTCAAAATGGTCTAGAATGTCAGGTTTTTTATTTAAATTGGTATTATAATACACATAAATATAAAACGCAAAATCTTGGTGTAAAATTTTCTACTGCTTATCAAATAAAAAATCATCGAATATTTTTACGTGAAAAATCTAATATATAACAAAAACTAAAGTTTATAGCACAGTTTAAAATATTTAATAAGAACAAGCATTCTTTATAAAACATTTTTTACCAACTAAGCATGACGTCGGCTACGTTCTTTTTAAAGTTGATTTTACCAAGACATTTAATTATTTGCACATTTTTTGTCCCCAAAGACAAAATATTTTATCAAGACTTGGTCAGATCATCACAAAAAAATGTCAACATCGAAAAAATTTAATTTAATTCTACTAATTGACAAAAAACTTGTTTTCCATCAAATGAACTGTCCACTATTTCTATAATTACCTCATAGATAAGTGCTACCTTTAATTTGCGGTTGGCAGGTAAACAGGAAAATTTTAGCTTAAAAAAACGGTGTCTCTTTTAAATATTTAATAAGGAAGTTAGTAGATAGGATACGAGAAATTGAAATATTTTTATCAGCAATAGTTTTCAGCGTTTTTTGTGTATTGCTAGTTTAATTAGTGTATGTTATTTACGTTTTATTCAAAAATGTTCGCCATAGATCATTAAAAAACTTATTACAGAATTTATTTTCTGTATTATTATTATTATTTCAAATTGATGCTGTCTGGTTGGTTAATGCATCTGGAAAAAATTCATTCAGGAAAAATTTTAAAGTTAAAAATTATTTTAGTAATGGAATTTTTAAATTATTTTTCTTGGGTTTATTTACATAAAAAGAATTACACATATTGTAGATCAAAGAGACATTTAACCGTTAAGTTAAATCTCGTTGTTTATTTAGGAAATAGCAAAGTTTGATTAAAAGTATACAACAAAAAGTGAAAAGAGAAAAATAAAATGCAAAAAGTAGAGAAAGAATAATTTTACTCCGCGCTTAAAACATTATTTCTACGTTGTTAATCAAGCAAAATAGCATATGAATTGTTTTTCTTACTGTAATATACATTCACTAAGTTTTTTTATAATTTGATTTCATTTTAAGTTCCCTGCTATGTGTGGAATTCCGCCAATTTTTTAGTAAAATTCAATACTTAAAATAGATCTTCATATTTTATTTTTATGCATAAATCTCGAACATTAAGATTGGGAAACCCTGTTCATTCAGTTTTCCGGTGGGTTTTTAAAAGGGCGAATTTTATGAGGTAAAACGTTATTCGAGTGTATCAAAACACATTTTTTTTACATTTTCCCTCAATATGATTTCTAAAACGCAAACATTGTTTTAAAGAAGAGATTTAAAAGAAAGTAAGATCAAACAAATCCACATCCAAACAAACTTAAAAAAAGTGTGTAAAAGGCTTAAAAAATGTTATATAACATGTAAGTAAAGAAAAAAAATTACACCTTTTTTCATAAAAAACGAAAAAAAATATTTCACAACTTTGTGTTGGATTTTAAAAATTCCTACTACAAAAGCTAAGAAAAAATATAAGCGTTTTTTTTTCTTCGAAATCACTAGACATTTACAGCTTTCAATAGAATTGTTTTCTTATGTTACGGTTTAGGATTCTGTGTGAAGATATCTTTTCCCTAAAGAACATATTTGCATGTTATATAAAGATCTTCCAAGTACAACAAGGGATTAAACTAGTACATAAATCCATCCTTTCGCAATATGTTTCATTGTTAAACCTTTGAATGAAACATCGTATAAATAAATACCTTGTAATCATGAAGTGGCATGTGTTGCTTTTCGGAACAGAAGAGAATGGATTTGACATCTCCTGACAGCAATAACTTGTTGCAAACCTCGTCAGCTGTCAAGTTGTTAATGTCAATATGCCGCGTCTCTCGAGACCCTGTAATAATAGAAATTTGTTGGTAAGAAGATTCATGATTATGTATGATTCTTACCACAAGGCAGACAACTAACAAAACCATTTTAACGTAAAACATTCTCATAGTCGAATGAAAAATTTTCAAATATTTTGTAATCCTGAAGCCAAAGAAAGATTGATGTGGGCTGAACAAACACATAAAAGGTCTAAATTTTATTGTATACATACGATAGATTTTTGTTTGTCAAACTTAAAATGCTTCAACCTTTATATCATCCATCTAAAACTTATTTTAAGCCATCACATTTATCCAAAGGATGAACACACAACTATAAAAATTGATATCCTATACTAGAGAGGGGTGCAGTTTCTTCATATTCAAATTTTCGCATATACAGGGTGTTTCTAAAGTCCGGTTTGCAGCTTTTATTTGGAACCAACTTGACCTAGATTCACGGAAGTAAGGTATACCCCTAGGTAAGTGACCCTGGAGAATCCATTGAGATGACTTACAGCGCCCCTAGTGGCAAAATAAAAGGGTTAAAAATTAATTTTAAAACTAAAGACAATAGAGCCAAAACCTCAGTGGAAGTATTGTTGCCAACAAAGAACTCAGTGCAAAGAATTTCATGAACGAGAATAATCGCGGAGATATAAGCATGTGAAAAATGTAACTTTTTCAGGCCTCAAAAAAGAAAAAAAACCGTAAACTTCCAAATTTTTTAGTGTTATTGTGTAGTTTTGTGTGTTTTTAGTTAAATGAAGACACAAATTTAATCAAAGAATAAAACAAACTTGCAAATTTTCGAATTTCGATTCACTGAGATTTTCTTCTTTAGTTTTTAAATTATTTTTTAAACTTTTTATTTCGCTACTAGGGGCGTTATAAGTAATCTCAATATATTCTCCAGGGTCACTTACCTAGGAGTAGACCTTACTTCCGGGACCCTAGGACACGTTGGTTCCAAATAAAAGCCTTGAAACACCCTGTATAGCTTTTTACATACCATCAGAAATTTTATTTCTAGGTTAAATAAAGGTAAAAAAATCGATATTGTATCCACGCATCAAAAAATAATATTAGCCAAGAATGATGCTTTGTTTCTTTAAAATATTGGCATTTCTCGCTGTCAAATTATAAAACAAATACCCATGAATATAAGCTGTTGAAAATATCGAATAAAAGCTTCACAAAAATATATAGAAAAAAAATTAGACAATCCTATAAGAAATCTACAGGGATATGAACCAAACCATTACGGCGCGATGCATACTTAAAAATCTCAACATCGAACATTAAAAAACGTGCATATAAATTTCTATTACCTTTCGCAAGAAAGAAACGCACTTTGGCTTAAATCATCCATAACTTTAAGGCCCTTTCGAAAAGCAAGGCGTTGGGATGTAAAATTGGCGAAAAAGAGAAGGAGGATAGGAGAAACTGAATAAATAAAAAGTACACAAGAGCTGGGGAAAAAAGTAAATAAATCCTCCCGTTACACGTAAAGGGGAAAAAACCGCCCATGTGTCAAGAAGGAAAACAACTTCTAATGGCGGCGAGTAAAAATAAAAAGTAGAATAAGACATTTATTTAAATTTTCTAGAGGTGAAAAGAAGAGGAACACCTTCCCTCTGTAGAGGTGTTCGTTTTTAAAGCCTCGCTTTCTGGTAGGATTTTCCCTCTGTTCTTTTTTATTTATTATTCGCATTCTTCTCTTTCTTTATTCCTTTTTACGAGGGGATAAACGAATTGGATCTGGTTCGAGACTAAGAGCCATTTTTTTATCAGCAAATACGTGTTATTTAGATGGGTTGGTTGGCAAAGCTTTTAGTTAAAAGGGAGAATTTTTTTGAGGTGATTTTATCATCTGATTTGATTTTTGAACCGCAATTTGGAAGGTGTCATAAATTGTGTTTAAAACAAACGAACCTTTCCTTTTGTTTTACAGGTTACGGGCGCAAAAAGTAAACACTCAAAGCTTTGGAAAGTTGAATACATATATAAAAAGTATTAAAGTTTTATCTGGCTATCCCTAAACATATTTATTTACGACGAATTGTTGCATTTGATGGATCATTGATCATGTTTGTATTTTTGTGTGCAAGAGTTTTTATACATACAGAGCTTCCATCAAACAGAAACAAATTTAAAATTTCGGTGGAGGTCCAAAAAATTTTAACATCTTTCAAATTAGAAAGGAAAGAACGGGGGGAAATTTTTACACTTTACTTATGTCTTCTTTCATGAAACAGCTAATGATTAATTTGTAAATGAATCTTTATGAAAATAAGAAGTTGCTTTATAACTGTAACCTCCTCCTCTCAACCTTTAATTTACCAAGAAAAATTCTCATTTTTTAATCAATTAATTTGCCTCGAAAATTATTTAAAAAAAAATTTAAAAATCAGTAATTTTTCCGCTTAGTGAACACAACTTTGTAATTATTCGTGTTGATCATTAGTGTTTAAAAATTTACACTAAAAAGTTAAGAAAAATATTAATTTATAAAGTATTGATAGCAAAATTTTTCTCAAGTGCATTAATAACTTCACATTATATTAATTTACAGCTTTATGATACATGATTACGTACTGCTTAACTATACAGACTTGATACATTGGGATTATATTAAAAGATACAAGATTAGTTACCGTATCAAATTTATGAAGAAATTATTATGCATCTCGTCCTTAGTATATATTCTTAAACATAAGCATATTTCCAACTTGTCACTGTTACTAAATTCAAGCCTTGTTGGGGTGATACATAGAGGTTATACTATCCAAGCGTTCCCAATATATCGAAATTTTAATGGGGCAATAGATCGCTGCCATCGCATAGGGCAATTATAGGAATAAATGCATTTCTAAATTACCCAATTGCGACAGGGTATAGGACACTGCTGTGAAGTGGCCTTGCGTACAGCAGAGGGCAAAGATGTAATTGCACGGAACGGATTCCCCAATTTACCTAATTATGCCCATAATAAAATATTTGATTCGCTCGGCAATCAACAAGTGTTGTTTAAGCAGGGTTTGAACAATGGAAAGGTGAAAACAATTATCTTTCAAAATTAGCGTGGGTTATTGCACTTGAGATTAATTAATAAAGCACGGAAGGTTAATTGTTTGTAATATGGATTTGAATGTTAGAAAGTAATTGAATGTTGTAGAGTACAGGTTTGTATTATTCACTCATTTGAGAAGCATGTTTTTTGTTTCATGTTACTCAACTTTTTATCAGCCTATTTTTGTGTGTTATTTTAAGCATTCTTCCTTTAACATAAGTAAATGTCAGGTACTTCATTTGGGTCGGGGGAATGGTGGGGTAGAATTTTATCTGCAAGGGGACAAAGTTAAAGAAGGTAACATGATCAAAGATTTAGGGGTGATAGTAAATCAGGACTTTAAATGGGTTCATCAGTGTTCATCTGCTAGTAAAAAGGCTAATAGGATATTGGGATACATTAAAAAACTGTTTCTTCAAGGTCCGAGGATATTATTTTTCCACTATACAGAGGCTTGGTGAGACCTTATCTAGAGTATGCTGTTCAGCTTTGGTCTCCATACTTAAAAAAAGATATTGATTCAATTGAAAGGGTTCAGCATAGGGTTACTAAAATGGTCAAGGGTATATCCAGTTTAAGTTATGAGGGAAGATTAAAGAAGCTAAATATGTTCACTCTAGAGAAAAGAAGGATTAGAGGGGATTTGATTCAACTTTTTAAAATGGTAAAGCAAGGGGACACAGAGGGACTAGATTTCAATACGGGTAATAGAACAAGGGGTCACAATTTCAAATTGAATAAAGTAAAATTTAAGACGGATTGTAGAAAGCATTATTTTTAATAGGGTAGTGGATGGATGGAATGCGTTGCCTGAAACAATTGTAAATTCAAGTGGGGTAAACGAGTCAAGAGGAAAATTGACAGTTACTGGGATTCCGGTAGTTTGGGTTAAAAAGACTGGACCAACCTTGCTGGGCTTACGCCTGTAGTTGGTCGACTTAATTTGTATTTGTATTTTCTTTCTTTCATTTTCCTAACTTAATTAATGTTTTAATTTTTATGACTTTTGGACGGGATTTTTTTTATTTCCCTTGGCATATCATATATTTTTCAGTATTCAATTATGTTTTTTACATTCTGTTATTAAAAATTATTATTATTAATTGTATTTGTTTTAATATAATGTTTTACCTACTTTAACCTAAGAAACCATTAAAAAATACAGTATTTCCAACATGGTATAGCTCAAATGAGTAAAATATTCTATAAAATACTGTTTTTCAACCCTTTTAGTCCTAGCCAGCCCAAATTTCCCGTTGGATTCAATTGTTGTATCGGATTGCTTGAAACTGGAAAATAACCTTGGAAAAAATACCTTCCTGTATATTTAGAATGTATAAAAATGTAGATTACACACACGCACAAATATAAATAAAACTGAAAAACGTAACGCCAAAGATGTTTAAACGCGGTAATATATTGGCCAAAAAAGAGAACATAAACGAGTATGCACTGCACATGATTAAAAATTTATTTAAAAGACATACGCCGTTTCGGGGATGCTTGGATCCCCTTCAGTTCAATAATTTTTGCACAGAGTGCATCTTAATCTTTCACTGTAACATGTTTTCTTTCCTTTCCCACCTTATCCATAGGTTAATATAAAGTAACATTTTAAGTATTTTTCAGAATTTACAACATCTCTCTCGCATTTCTAAACTCTTTGAAAAATAATTAACCGTTAAATTACCCCACTCCAAAAAAAAACAAACCCACAAATCATAACCCCCTTTAACAATAAAGACCGCACTTAACGCAAATTAATTGCACATACACTCCCCACACGAACCCACCTCTCAAAAAGCCCTCTGCCCATAACTCCGACATCCAACCAAGCGGCGAAATATACGAAACCATCCAGTTACACAAATAAAACAAACTGCCGAAAAAGAGAGGAATTCAGTAGCAGCAGCATCAAAACAAAATTAAGCGAGAAACCTTCATACGCCATAAAAGGCCACACACATTCGTTCATTAATCACCGGCAGATATTATAACGGCGAAATGCTTAACCCGTAGCAGGGGACGTGGGGTCTCCCAGACTCCGCAACGATAATTCGATAGCATCGATAATTTTAAGTCTGTTGGAAAATTGTCTTTAAAAAATGTTTATTTCATCGTAAAGTTAAAGAAAATATTTTTCTATCAAAAGATAAATGTTCAAATAATAATGTACTGAAATATCAGAATCTTATCTTAATTAGACGATTTTTAAAAAATATCGAAAGTTGAGGAGTCTCTGAGACCCCACGTCCCCTTGTATGTTCCAATTTTTCACCTCCCCTGTTACGGGTTAAGCGCGAGACAGGTTATGTTTGCCGATCCAACCCATTAAACGAGATGTTTAAGAGTTCGCGTTAGGCTTGGGCCACAGTCCCTGAAAAACGTCGCGCAGCCCATGAGAATCCTTATTAATCGGAGGGGAGAAAGCAGAAGACTCGAGAAGAGATTGTAGTAGACTACTCCTGTAGCAGAGCGGTGGAAGTTCTCCTCACTGACAAGCCTGCACTCTTAAAACAACAGTCTCGGAAATGAGTAAAAATTACTCAAATCTCAGTATGTCCCGCACTCATACAGGCTCCGATCCAAATTTACTCAAATTTGATAACATGCATGTACTCATTTTTGAAAATGAGCTTATACTCAAAAATTAAACATCATGTACTCATTTTTTAATTCGTCTATAACATTTTTATAAAGAGGGTGCATTGTGCAGGCATGTGATTGGTCAAGAAAGGAATTATTTGAAATTTTTTAGAAGCGTCGAGATAGTTACAGTGGTATATAGGAACTTATTTCGGGAGGGGCCTAAATTCATTATACATATCAAATACAATAGGTTCAATTCAGCTTTTTAATACTTCTTAGATAGGATTATCATCTTACTATAAATTCAATCTTACAAATATTTTCAAATTTGACCTTAAAAACCAGGGTTTTAAATCGTTTTGGTACACTTTATGTCCGCTCAGGAAACAAAATAATCCGATTTTTTCTGGCTTTAAAATATTAATTCCGCACAATTGAGCAGAATTCCGATTCTCAACACCTCTAAAATTAGCGGATTTCCGCTAATTAGCGGAAAAATCACATGCCTGATTGTGTTACAGTTAGGCTAAAAGCGCGCACTAGAGACTTCCGTCACGGCGCTTTAAAACACTAGCCACTCGAGAGCAATGCATTTCTATGGAGAAATTCTTGGCAATCGGCCAAGAGTCTCGTCGCCTGTGCGCTCGCTCTAGCTTCTTGCAATAGCCAGGGTGATAATTTTGTCTCTGTCACCGTGGCAAAAGTATCTAGTGCGTGCTTAGCCCTATAGCCACGTTACAATGACGTGGGAAGTAGACCCGTAAGTTGAGTGTGACGTCACAACGTTATGTAACACGTTATCACCCACATTTGTTGTTCCTTTTATATTCCAAACATATCAGTTCTAAAATATAAACTAAAAATAAGCATAATTTGAGTGGTGACTATTAAATTGTTTGAAACTGAGTGCGTCTGGTGTTTCAAAATTGAAAGCATTGGGTGGTCATATTTGAGACAAAGTTTCGTACCAAAATGAGAACATGGATTTACTCAAATTTGAAACTGTCATTTCTCTCAGTGGGGCAGTGGCCGGTTGCTGTCATCTCACCAAAAGTAGTCTCCTACATCGTCCCCTTCACTCTTAAAACGATTTTATCAAAATTGAGTAAAAAGTACTCAAAAAGGCTCCGATCCAATAAGTACTCAAATTTGAATACATGAACATACTCATTCTGAAATGTGCATACTCAAAAATGAAACATCGTGAGCTCATTTTTGAGTTCAAGATCAAGATGTTTAATTTTTGAGTATGCACATTTTCAGAAATGAGTATATTCATGTATTGAAATTTGAGTACATATTGGATCGGAGCCTTTGTTACTACTTTTTACTCAATTTCGATACAATCGTTTTAAGAGTGTTCTTTCTACCCTCCTCTTGATGGGGAACCTTATGGTTCGAGCGACGTTTTACAGCGACTGTGTCCGGAGCCTAAGAGTTCGCGTTACTTAGCTCAGCCTCCCATTTTCTTCTCGGACCTGCTCTATTTGCTGCTCAGCATAAATCGCGGCCTCCTATAAAATGCTCACCGCTGTCCCCATAAATCATGTTTAGGACCTGCGGCGTTTTTCTTCTCCCTCCAATCAGAAGCTTTGCGGAAAAGGCGTAACAAGTTGGATGATTTCCAGTGAGAAAGCAGGAAAAAATGAGGAGTGGCCATAAATCTTTGAGCGGTTGCATTCATTACTATTGGCGATTGAGTTCCTTGGCTTTAGGAGCAGGGGAAAGGGATGTAAATCGGACGTTGAACCGACGCCGGGTTATAAAGGATTGTCATGTTCAAAGAATATTTTAAAGCCATTAGTTATTTTATACGTTTCAAGAAGAGTTTCAAGAGAAGTTGGAAAGAGAGCCGCTCGACTCTCGCTGGGAATCTCCTCATTTAGGCGGGTATCACATAGCAAATTTTATTCAGTAATTTAGGATAATTTGTTTGTTTTTCTCATGTAATTAATTTGTCAATTAATTAATTATATAATTAATTAGTGTTTTTAACCTTTGGTACGAATGATTAATGGTTTTTATCACGCATAATGCGTATTACCATAGAGTTAGTACAAACATAGAGACATCTTACTCTTCTCGGTAAGGCAACCCTGCATGTCGAAAAGAGTCGGACCTGTGTGGTGAGTGGCAGAAAGAAATGTTTAACATGGGTGTAGGGGGGTGGAAATTTCAGGTATAAAAACTGCTCTTCTTCCCAGAAAAATGATGAAAAAAAGATACCGACAATTTGAAACTCGAGAAAAAGCAATGGCGAAATGTTCAGTGAAGAAAAAAATTCTCTATCTGAATTAGTTTTTTATCAGTATTTTTTTTAAATTCCGCGGATTCCGAAAAAACAATTTTAAACTGTATTTTTATAATGTTGCGGGGGGAATTTCTCTAAAAAAAAGCTTCACACTATATCAGTGGTTCCCAAAGTGGGTTCCGCGGAACCCTGGGGTTCCACGAAAAAATTTAGGGGTTCCATGGGACAAACTTTATTTCTTTAAAAAAAAATTAGAATGGTGTAAAAAAATAAGAATGGACAGCGCCGTCCCCCTTGGACCCAAAAATGTTCTCAAAAGAGTTAAAACCTTACTTTTACCAGTCGAATTTCAAAATTTTTTCTGGGGGAGGACCCCCAGACCTCCCCCCCCGGTATCACAAGGGGATCTTGCACGATACTTTTTGGAAAATCCCCAACATTTTGACATTTTTTGTCAAAATATTAAGATGGAAAATTCCCCTCTTGGACCCAAAAAGCGTCTTAAAATGAGTTAAAACTCTGCTTTTACAAGTCAAATTTCAAAATTTTTTCTGGGGGAAGACCCCCTTACCCCCCAGCCGTACCAGAAGGGGATCTTGCCTGATACTTTTAGAAAATCTCTGAGAATTTGACATTTTTGCCGAAAGGTAAAGATGATTGTCTGGAAAAGTTCCCCCATGGACCCGTGCCTGGTTTCATTTAATATCATATATTAAATTTTAAAAAATCGTTGATTAAAAAATATTCAGGGTTCCGCGATCATTGGTAACAAATTTGGGGGTTCCACGACCAAAATAGTTTGGGAACCACTGCACTATATAATATGTACCCTCCGTATTCGATACGAGTAATTTCCGATTCGTTTAAACAAGTATTTAAGGGATAAAATTGCTGATTTAGTGGTCGAGGTAGGAACGGGAAGTTGGCAAAGCTTGGCGCTAGGCGGTATGAGCTTGGCGCGCGTTTTTGCCGTAGTTTCTTTACGAGTGAAAAAGCCAAGCGAAAAAACCGAAAACGCTAAAAGAGGGCACATGAAAGGAGAATTTCACCAATTATTGCTGGTTAAGCGGACAATAAGTGTAAACTCACAACTCTCAAGCGTCAACCAACCGTGGACCGGTTTCGTCCTTGTTAGGACTCATCAGCACGGTATAGGATGGTAACGCAAGAGAGAGGAGGGCAAGTACTAGTCTAGCCGACTATAGCTGAAAAAGTGGTGACTATTGATTAGTCCTCCACTCATCTGCTGGAAAGACAATGGCTTTCCTAGGACAGATTTAATTCCAGAAAGGCAAGGTACATGAAAGGAGAATTTCACCAATTATTGCTGGTTAAGCGGACAATAAGTGTAAACTCACAACTCTCAAGCGTCAACCAACCGTGGACCGGTTTCGTCCTTGTTAGGACTCATCAGCACGGTATAGGATGGTAACGCAAGAGAGAGGAGGGCAAGTACTAGTCTAGCCGACTATAGCTGAAAAAGTGGTGACTATTGATTAGTCCTCCACTCATCTGCTGGAAAGACAATGGCTTTCCTAGGACAGATTTAATTCCAGAAAGGCAAGGTACATGAAAGGAGAATTTCACCAATTATTGCTGGTTAAGCGGACAATAAGTGTAAACTCACAACTCTCAAGCGTCAACCAACCGTGGACCGGTTTCGTCCTTGTTAGGACTCATCAGCACGGTATAGGATGGTAACGCAAGAGAGAGGAGGGCAAGTACTAGTCTAGCCGACTATAGCTGAAAAAGTGGTGACTATTGATTAGTCCTCCACTCATCTGCTGGAAAGACAATGGCTTTCCTAGGACAGATTTAATTCCAGAATAGAATTCCATCCTATACCGTGCTGATGAGTCCTAACCAAGGACGAAACCGGTCCACGGTTGGTTGACGCTTGAGAGTTGTGAGTTTACACTTATTGTCCGCTTAACCAGCAATAATTGGTGAAATTCTCCTTTCATGTACCTTGCCTTCTGGAATTAAATCTGTCCTAGGAAAGCCATTGTCTTTCCAGCAGATGAGTGGAGGACTAATCAATAGTCACCACTTTTTCAGCTATAGTCGGCTAGACTAGTACTTGCCCTCCTCTCTCTTGCGTTACCATCCTATACCGTGCTGATGAGTCCTAACAAGGACGAAACCGGTCCACGGTTGGTTGACGCTTGAGAGTTGTGAGTTTACACTTATTGTCCGCTTAACCAGCAATAATTGGTGAAATTCTCCTTTCATGTACCTTGCCTTTCTGGAATTAAATCTGTCCTAGGAAAGCCATTGTCTTTCCAGCAGATGAGTGGAGGACTAATCAATAGTCACCACTTTTTCAGCTATAGTCGGCTAGACTAGTACTTGCCCTCCTCTCTCTTGCGTTACCATCCTATACCGTGCTGATGAGTCCTAACAAGGACGAAACCGGTCCACGGTTGGTTGACGCTTGAGAGTTGTGAGTTTACACTTATTGTCCGCTTAACCAGCAATAATTGGTGAAATTCTCCTTTCATGTACCTTGCCTTTCTGGAATTAAATCTGTCCTAGGAAAGCCATTGTCTTTCCAGCAGATGAGTGGAGGACTAATCAATAGTCACCACTTTTTCAGCTATAGTCGGCTAGACTAGTACTTGCCCTCCTCTCTCTTGCGTTACCATCCTATACCGTGCTGATGAGTCCTAACAAGGACGAAACCGGTCCACGGTTGGTTGACGCTTGAGAGTTGTGAGTTTACACTTATTGTCCGCTTAACCAGCAATAATTGGTGAAATTCTCCTTTCATGTACCTTGCCTTTCTGGAATTAAATCTGTCCTAGGAAAGCCATTGTCTTTCCAGCAGATGAGTGGAGGACTAATCAATAGTCACCACTTTTTCAGCTATAGTCGGCTAGACTAGTACTTGCCCTCCTCTCTCTTGCGTTACCATCCTATACCGTGCTGATGAGTCCTAACAAGGACGAAACCGGTCCACGGTTGGTTGACGCTTGAGAGTTGTGAGTTTACGCTAAAAGAGGGATTTAGTGGCCAAGTTGGTTTAAAAAGTCTAGTGTGAGTGGCAGTGGGAAACTGGAGACCGGTCTCGCTTAGAACAGCGGAGGAGATGTTTAAGCTGTCTCTTTATTAGTACTAACTCACTGAGCTATAAAACAAACTGGAGTAACGAGTGAGCTTGCCGAAACCGCATCACACCTTATCGAAGTTGGTGTCAGTGAAAAACTGAATATTTCTCTTAGCCTGCAACCCATGTAAACATCCATAACGCATAGGATAGAATAGCTTTCAAAGTATCTCCTCTTTTGAACGTATGCACTAGTCGACGCGTTAATTTTAGTGTTCAGAAATATATATTTTGCTACTGGTTTCTTTTTCATGAAAATGTTATACAACCTAATTTGTCAGTATAGACGCAAAAAACTAAACAGCGTTAGAGTAAGTAGACTTTGTGGGGAAATGTTTGGGGTTAGGAAGATGGTTTTGGTGTCATTTTCCATGGTTTAGTGTGCGCTCAAAAACAATGCAAACAGTTTTTCTTTAAGTAGTCGTTTCCAAGCACCATAAGACAAAGTACTTTTAGGGGACACAGTACCATTTTTTGTCAAAATTTGGTCAAAAATGTTTTTCTTCTTAACTAATCTATATGCATTTGTCTATCATCCTACGAATTTTAAAAACGTTTCATTGATAAATATCCAAGTTGTAGTTGATTTCATATGTGAAAGTATTAAGGTCTCTATGGCTAATAGAAAATTCAAAGTCCTTTTACTCAGAATCACTGATTCATTGTTTAAAATGTTAAGGATTTTTATTTATTGGACCAAATCTCTTGAAACGTTTTCTGACTATTGTTGGAAGTGAGTATAACAAAAGTTGGCATTTGTTTTATCATTAAACATCGTAGATTTTTTTAAATTACTGAATTGAGAATTTTAGCATTTTTGGGCTTTTTAAGCTAGTGATTCAATAAAAACCACTATGTTTAGAATTCAAAGCACCATAAACTTTAAATCGATGCTAACTTTTGTAAAACATAGTTTGATGTATATGAAAACCAAATTTCAAGAATGTATGTCGATTATTGTAGGATGAGTAGCATTTTGAAAACACCTCTTAAATTTGAAGATTTTTTACAATAAGCTCATAAAATTTGAATTCAAAGATGTATTGAGTTTGGAATATGTTTTACATAAGACAAAACTACATATAATAATAGAAAGAAGTAGTAAATAACTATAATTTTAAAGATTTTGGCAAAAATGGTACTGCGTCCCCTTAAGAAAAAAACAGTTTTGCATAGTTTTCAAACACGCATAAGTCGTGGAAAATGATACCAAAACCGTCTTTTAACCTCAACCCAATGTCAAGTTTAACGCTTTCTTTCCAGATGCATTAAATTCCCTCTTTATGTTTGTTTATTATGCATAGTAAATTGTTAAATGAGGTATTTGCATGAGTGAGGGATTGGCTTGATTTATACTTTTTCGATACATTATGGTCTAAAACTCCCAAATTTCTGATTTTTAAGTTCAAAAATGTGTTTTAAATAATTTAAAATTCAATTTTATTTTTGTCAAAACGTCAGAAAAGTCACGTTATCAGAAAACGGGCTTCTATTGGATGTGACGTCACAGCGCATGAAAACCATTGTGTTTTCTGTTTTCATGTGATCAGAAAACGGGCTCCTATTGGATGTGACCTCACAGCGTATGATTTGTGATTCGAAAGTGTTTTCGCGCCAAATCAAAAAACGAAATTTCAAAAATTTATATCTCAGAAACTAGGCTACGAAAATACATGATGTAAACGTCATTCTTCATGGTTTTTTATCTACTGTTTTTATAAAATTTAATCCCAAAACGTGAGAATACCTCATTGTTAATGATAGAAATGATGAAAAAAAAACAATGCTTACTTTCAGGAGTGGTTCGGTTGGATCTTTTCCTCACGCAGCACACAAAGAGAATACAGAACAGAATGAGAATGAACGCAAGAATGGCTGCGGCAGGGATCCACCAGGACTTCAGACTCTGAAACCTGCTCTGAATATCTCTGGGAGTAGTTGGAGTGGTATTAGAATCCGGCACAACGCCTAGAATAAAGAAAGAGTATTTACCAAACAAAAAAAATCAGAAGATAGTATTCAAGTTAATCAAACAGTTAATAGTTTTACGTTTTTTGTAAATCTCCCTGAATGAAATTTTGAACTCGGAACTGAAATTTAAAACTCAGAACAGTCACATTACATAAGTATTGTTTTTAAAAATACAAAAAAAGTTACTAAATACAAAAGTTACAACCTACCAAGTCACTAACAAAGTAGTTCCCATCGCAGTGTCTGAATTTCAAGCGAGACGAAGATCGTCAATTTTAAAATATGATTATTTCGTTAAACCCATGCATTAATAGTGTATTTTTTATCACAATTCGCGTATCGAAATTCCTCCTATCAACCCAACAGGCTTAGTGTTTACTCACTTTTTCCTTCCGCGTAGTGACGTACTGGGTTCATGAAACGTTGGTGAAGTATAGCTATTAATTATCAGAGAATACGGCCTTCAGGCTTTCCAGCAAAGCAAAGGATCAGTTTCATTTATCAACAACCACTTGTTCCCGAACTTTACCATTCAGCAGACGGATTCCTCAACCCAACTGACCCCAGTCCATCCCTCTCTCTCCCCCGGTGACAACACACCAGTCTTCAATTCCTTCCTCTCAGGAAGCGTCCGCCATCGATTTTCCACAAGCAATGCAAATTAACCCCCTTGCCACCAATGCGGCCCGAAATCCCAACAGAAACAACGGAAATCGCGGCCGTTTCCGTTATTATTTGCAGCAAAATGGACTCTCCTCGGTCAGCGGAGTGCGTCTGTCAGTTGACACTGCCGACAGAAGAGGGAAACTGATGGGATTTTCCCCTGATGCAATGGGGAATAATGCTCTTGGTTAGAGGGGGCATTGTTTGAAGAGGTTGGGAAGGTGGTGTTGAGTTTGATGGGGTGTTTGGGGGTAGGTATCTAAAGAATCGTTCGATTCGATTCCAGAATCGATTCTTCAGGTTCCATTCTTTCGATTCTTGGATTCGATTCCTGAAGTTCGATTCCAACCAGGAATCAATTCCTTGTGGCCAGTATCGAAAAAGAAGAATCGAACTTATCTATTTCTATTACAAATAAAGAATAAATTATTAATTTAACTGATAACCAGTAAAATATTAATTAATTATCAAAATACTAATTAATTAGTGAAAAAATTGTTTAATTTTATGTTTTAATTAGAAAAATAAGTACGATGCCTAAGATTCGATTCCTGCTGCAAAATAACAATTAATTATCAATATACTAAGTATCTAATTAGTGAACTAATTATCTTAGTTATTATCAGTGTTCACTAATTAATTAATTAGTGAACAAAATTGTTAATTATCTGTTAAATTAGGAAATTAAGTACGATTCCTAAGATTCGATTCCTGCAGGAATCAATTCCTTCAAGGGTTTGATTCCTTGGAATCGATTCCAAGGTATTCGAAACCGATTTTTGAATTGATTCCTTCGGAAATATTTAGAACCCTATTTGGGGGAGATAATAGATGGATTTATTTGGGGGTCTTTATAGGGAAGGGATTGTCAGAGATTTCCGGTTTTGAGTTTTAGTTGGTGTTTGAATGTATGGACCTTTTCAACCGGAAGCTGGCGGCGATATGATTTAAGTGGTGGCTTACTTCCGGGTTACTTTATTGGCGTTGTATTTAGCTATCTTTGGCATCGCGTACCTATATTTTCAGTGCGTTAGCTCAGTCGCCGGGAAGAGCGGAAAACACAAGAATATTGGAGCCCATTCCAAATATTGACCAATCTTAGCAGTTTATTTTAAGAACAATAAAGCAAGAAAGGAAGCAATGCTCCAAATATCTGAGCGTTATGAAATGAAGAATTCCAGGATGATAAACTAGAAATCCAATAACGTGTAGTCGCATCATTCGCCAATTAATTTAGTTAATTTACTTTAAAAAGGGTACATTGTTAGTGCAGGACAAGCTAGTAGATAACTTGAACGTCTCAAATTGGAGGTCGTGTGGAGTTAGTTCGAGGTTTCTCTTGGTTACTTGAATTTCCTATCAAATAAATGCGAAAAAATCGTCGATAATTCGAAGTTAAAATTCTGTAATTCGAAGTTTTTTCTTGAATAATGAGGTATTTGCATGAGTGATGGATTTGCCTGATTTTATACTTTTTCGATTCATTATGGTCTAAAACTCCCAAATTTCTGATTTTTAAGTTCAAAAATGTGTTTTAAATAATTTAAAATTCAATTTTATTTTTGCCAAAACGTCAGAAAAGTCACGTTATCAGAAAATGGGCTTCTATTGGATGTGACGTCACAGCGCATGAAAACCATTGTGTTTTCTGTTTTCAAGTGATCAGAAAACGGGCTTCTATTGGATGTGACCTCACAGCGCATGATTTGTGTTTCGAAAGTGTTTTCGCGCCCAAACAAAAAACGAAATTCCAAAAATTTATATCTCAGAAACGAGGCTACGGAAACACTTGATGTAAACGTCATTCTTCATGGTTTTTTATCTACTATTTTAATAAAATTTAATCTCAAAACGTGAGAATACCTCATTACGAATTGTGGTCTTTCATAATAATATTAAACAGCAACCTTTCTTGTCAGTGACGTAACCAAGTATTTGAGTGGTTCACACATCATAACATGAGTTTGACAATTGTTCAAAAGAAACGATTGCGGCAACTTGTAATAAAGGAGGAATAAATAATATTTTTGTATCATTCAATGCGGACCTGGACTAAAAAAAAGTTGAAATGTATGACTTCTTTATTTTAAAGTAGTGGATAATTTAATATTTTCTAATGGTATCTTCAGCTTTAACTTAATCAATTTTCACTGTAGTAGATTGTACATTATAAGGGATTCTTTTTATGGGAGAAAAATAATTTCTTATTGCTACTCAATTATTCTTTTATAAAGAAGTATGCTTTCAAAACTAATGCAAAACAAAGTAGAATGAAACATGTAGTTTTTTTCCTGAAATCTATCGCAAAGAATACTTAGTTTCTGCAATCCCGTTATCATATTTGACAAGTTTACAAAAGTATTTAAAATGCGTTAAGTTCGGTAAAAAGATGGTTTCATCTTTGAATTTCTAAAATAATAAAAACTCATGTGGGCAAAGTTTTACCAGCAGTTTAAATAATTACAATTCTTTCATGAATAAATTTGTTTAGAAGCACAATTTCAGTTTAAAACCAAAATTTACACAAACTTTCCAACTTAATTTTAGCACAATTCCTTCTCCGAACCAAAAAACTCTAACAAAAAATATCTAAAAGAAAGCAAATACGATAACTCCGCATTTTAATATTTTCCCATTTCATTAAAAAAATACAATTTCATAAAGCATTTCTTTAAACCATCAACAAATAAATCCGACAGAACCTTTTCTCCTTCATTCCATCAACAACCAAACAAGCAACCAGCCACGCCAAAAGTCATCACCCAACAAACTCAAAAAACACTTACAACACTCAACAAAAAAAAAACTCCCCAGCAGTATAAGAAAAAAAAAGCTCAACAATAAAACAACCGACGAATGACTATCTCAGATTAGACGAGAAAATACCTCAATCTTGCCCCGGAGAAGGTTAGGAGCGAAGAAGAAGACGACAAAATTGCGTCGCCAAGGTCGCCGCGTACACTCTATTCAATCAAGCATAATGACTATGCGATTCGTCCAGGGAAATCTAAGGGTCCCAAATCCTACGTAAAACGAGCTATCGTACCCTTGCAATCACTCACATAGATATGAGGCAGGGTGGTATTCGTCACTGAAGGATTGCGAGGTATCGAAATAAATTACGGATGCAGTCGTGCGTTCAGAGACGGGCAATCTCTTTTGTGGGGGTAGGGTTTCGGGAGATGGTAGTATTTGTGGGGTGAAGTTTTCGATTTGTTTGGGGGAGGTATCTTTTCTCGTGAGGTGAGAGTGGATTTAAATCCCTCTGGTGGTGCTTTTTCTGTTGGGGGGTTTTCAGTATTTGTTCGTGTGAGGAACGGTGGGGATTAATTTTGTGGGGATTGAAGTTGGCTCTGAAGTCTCTCATTTTAGAACTCAATCAATCAATTTATAAAGGAAAACAAAAAGTTTACAAAATTAAGAAACATAGATTCAAAAAAGTTTACACAGAATTAAAAGAAAAGAAAAAAAGACAATTGCAAATACATCCCAAAGGAGCCATAGCTAGTCGTGAGTTCACAGATTTCCAATTTTAGTGGGCTAAGGAGTTTTTTTAGTAAAATTATATATTAATTCGAGTTTGATAATTCAGCAAACTCAATTATATATTACAACTTCTTCATATTACAACTTCTTCATATATTACAACTTCTTCATATATTACAACTTCTTCATATATTACAACTTCTTACATATCTTCAACTTCTAGCTTTTCTTACATTGAAAATAATTACGATACGGGCTTCATTCAAGTACATTCATTTAGAGTCAAATGTAAAAAAAAAGTCAAAAAGCCATTTTGAGTTTTTTTTTTGTTTTTACATACGTAAACAATAAAAAAATTTTGCACATATTCTTCCACTATTTTTTTGATTGCTATAAATATTGATTTTTCACTTACCCATGGACGAGCAGTAGCTCCTTTGGATAGACATTATCTCCTTTTTTTCTCTCTCTCGCTTTTGTATGTATTAAACTTGTTAAATTGTATTTGTGATTGTATTATTTGTATTTTGTTTTCTTTTTGTAATAAATTTGAAATTTGAAAAATGTTTTGAGGAAATCGATGACCAGTAATTAGCAACTTGATGTGGTATTTGTGTCGCCATTTTTTACTGGAGCTTAAAAAGTATATGTTTAAAGGTTCATTACTCTCACTCTAATCCTAAATGTAAAATTTCATGATTTGAAGATTTCGATGATGATAGGAAATTCTTATAATAAGGGAAAAGAAGAAAGATGATTAGTTTAATCATAACATGAATAAAATTTCTGACGAAATTTGATAGAAAAAATATTTTGTTTTTTAAACTCATAAGGTAAAAGTGAGTATAGTGGACACTGTACCAATATTGGCCACCTAGCTTATTAATTTTAAATAGAACGAGTTAGAGGCATCAAACAGCGTCAAAATTCATAGACATAGTAGATTGTGCAATCTGGTAAGCTGATAAATTACCACCGATCAGCATGGGAAGAATATTTCAATATTTGAAAATAACAACATCGGGCCGAGTGACTAAAATTGGATTTTGCTTATTGAATCGCGTAAGGAAACGGGTAAGTCGGAACTGATTTTTTCGTATTTATTACCGCTTGATTGACTTTTAAATTTTTATCAAGATAAAGAAGAGTGTATAAAATAATACTGAATAAAATTTATTTGAAAATGTTGACTTTACGAGGATTTATGGGGATGGCCCTTTAACAACACCATAATCTTAGATTTTACAATAGGGACTACCTCAATGGCTTCTAATAGAAACTTAAATAATATTTAATTTGAATCAGTTTTTCTTCATATAAACTGTTGATTGTGCTTTAAAATGAGTGTTGTATTAATTTGGTTTAATTCTGGCTTCGGGAAAAAAGGTTTCTAAAACATTGAAATACATGCTAAATTCGTCTCAAACCAGCTACAGCGTAGGCTTTGAGCTGGAAACTATCAAGTCTGTTATTCTAAATTAAATAAAGCTAATTTTATTTGATCTAAACTATATTTCGTTGGGAAGGAAGATTTAATTAGAACTAAACGACTATACATACTTAATTTGCATAAATCCCCTCATACAGGCATTAAAAGAGAGGTTTCCACTTTAGATTCAAGAGGTGTCCACCATAGAAACAACAGCCACATCTATGTGGCCACTATAGATGCAATTTGGAGTACTTTTTAAAAATTAATTAAAAATACTTAACACAATCTAATTAAAATTTTTAATGGTAAAATCGAAAGGAGAAGATCTAATTAACCTAAAAATATAATGATAACCGTTTCCAAGCAAATAGGTTGGTATTTATTGAGAATTTAAGAAAAAATTTTCCTTAAAGTGTCCACTATACCCACATTTACCCACCTTACAGATAATCTTTAATTAATTTTTAATCATCAAAAAACCTTGGTAAATGAGTTAAAATTGAAACTAAACTGGTATTAATTAAACCAGTTTAGATTAAGTTGTGAGATTATAAACTTACACTTATTGTGTTTTAAGAAATTAATATTTCAAATTTATTGCCGTTTCTTACAAGGACTAACTTCTTAAAGTTCGCAAGCAAAATTAAAGGTACTGATACATTCATTACATAGTCCTTTACAGTCCTTACATTACAGTCCTTAGTTACATTTAAGTAATTTAATTTAAAAAGGAAATATGATATTTGTTTTACAAACAGAAATAAAAAAAGTTGTATATTTCTTTATCAATAAAAAGTCCCTTCAACCATGATAAATGTTAACATTTAACGATAATGTGTCTAAAGCAGAGTTTCTCAAACTGTGGGTCGCGACCCACTGGTGGGTCGCTAGTAAGATTTTGGTGGGTCGCGAGAAGATTTATAATTTGTTTGAAGAAGTATCTTTATAATTTTTACAAACGTGTTATTGACTTTTGAATTATAAAAACTATTATTTGAATTTTGAAATTCATGAAATTCCCATATAGTAAAAAGTATAAAATTTTGAGGAAAAAACCCCACTACTATGAAAAACTACCCTACTTGGTGTCGAACGGGAAAGGCAATTAATGTAAATATGTACTATGTGTGTCACTTTAATGTGCCTATAATGCAAATCTAATCGGTTATTCAAATAAGATTTGAAAAAAAAACATTCAGTGTTTCTCCCCTTTCACACAGGGGGGAGCAATGCAAATTTTAAGAATTTTCTTAGGAAATGATGCAATTGCAATTTATCCCGTATTGCTAAAAAAAACAAGTTAAAACCCTGTTTTTAAAGGTCAAATTTTTAAATTTTCTCTGGGGGAGGACCCCCCTTTTTATTGTGGGGATCATTGTTAGCCCACAATTAAACTTTTTAATACTCTCATATTCAGATATTGACTTTTAATTTTCTAAAAAGTAAACTTCTCTTCTAATATGTGTATGCAATAATTTATTGTTGTAACTAAATAGTTGGTGAACACCCCCAGTCAGAGAAGTTAAAATTCTGTGAGAGGGGCATGAGATAATTATATCAGTTCAGTTAATTATAACTAATTGAAGTCGGTGGGTCGCGTTAGATTTTGTTTCTCAAAAGTGGGTCGCGATGTTAAAAAGTTTGAGAACCCCTGGTCTAAAGCATTTTTCCCATCTCATTCAGAGGTCACAAAGCATGGGCTCCCTGGCAGTTTAATGAAATTTAGTATTTAAAACCTATCCTACTATTCTCTATCCAGTATTTATTTTTTTGCAAAATTTCTTTTCAGAATGTTCAAAGTGCTATTTAAGATATCATCTCAACGAGTATTGAGATTTCTTCTCGGCAGACATTGTCATCTTATTTCTATTCAAACTAGACTTGCTATCCCAATACCTCGATAAAAGTTTTTATCTTTTGAAGAATCGATCAAAACAACGTGACTCAGAAAAAAACCCTGATAAATTTTCAAACGTTAAATATATCAGTATTTGGAGCAGAAAAGAAAGGTACTTTTTAGAATACAAGAACATTTTCAGAGTTAAGCAAGGCGTTTTTTAATAGTTTCAAAGAAATGCCGAATTCATCCCACTTAAGAAAAAAGCTTTAGAAATTCACAGAACTTACATTTTCTCCTTCTGATGAAAAAAAACAGAAGTGAATTTTTTTATTTCTTTTTTTATCTTAGCGAGTGTTTTATACGTACAAAGGGAGATTGTACACATTTTTTTTTGCTACAAGACCATTTTTAATGATTCAAAAAATAATACAAAAGCAATTTGGTGTTTTCCATACTACTTCGAAAAGCTCTTGAATATTTTAGTTGGGAAAGAATAAGTAAAACTTTCCGAGAGGCTTATGAATCTTATTTCACAAGAACTATAAGGTATTCTATAAAAACCAAAAAATGCAATTTCAAAAATGATTTTTTCCGCTTTTTCCTAGCTATGCCACTAAGGAAAGTCTTCAGTTTCAACGTCATAACTTGTATAACGATTGCGTTCACATTTTTAATAAATATTAAATCTTTCGGAAAAGGAGAAAATGAGGGGAAAAAGTCCAGAATATGTTTTTTAACTCCCTGTTTTATGTCAAAATCAAAGTATTTAAAAAAAACTAAAACACAATTCAAGTTATTAAATATATATGTTTGAAGTGTAAGATAAACGCAATATTGCTATTCTGACAGATTGATAGACAGTAATATTACAAAACCGATAATTCTTTTCTGTCCAATAGTTTGTTTTGACTATTTAGATGACTAAAAAGGTAAACTCACAATAAAAAGACAACCTTTAGCGTAAAGGTAAACTCACAAAACATTATAGACACTTGTTGCTTGCAAATGTAGCAATTTTGCAAGCGTGTTTAAGGCAGAGATTCTCAAAGTGTGGGTCGCCAGTCAATTTTCGGTGGGTCGCGACAAGATTTTGAATTTCAACCAGTGGTTAGAGCGGCCTTCGGCCGCTGGTGCCCATATCGGCTCAATCAAGTCAAGTCAATATTTTGGAATTGCCCGAGACTCATAATGCAAAATTAGTCTGCTTCATTCAAGTACCTTTTTTAAGTCAGAGTTATTAATGTTAGGGCTCCCCACAAACGAAGGAAGCGAATACAAATTTTAACAATTTTCTTGGTGTGATTCTTTCTTACCAGATTGTTTCAATTCTTACCAGAGTACTAAAAAATCCCCAGGCCCCCTTTTCATTGTGGAGTCCAATGTTGCTCAACCAACTAAACAATTTTGATAACAACTAAGGTTCAAAAATCATTTTTGTAGTTTTCTGAAAAGTAAATTTATTTTCACACTCATGCAGCTTAACTTTTGTAGGGGCCATGGTAAAATTATGTGTGGGTCACGGTAGATTTTATTTATAAAAAGTTGGTAGCGATGTTTAAAAGTTTGAGAACCCCTGTTTTAAGGTATCCATGGAGAATTCTGACACATTTCATTACTGTAATAAGATGGTGTGTAAATATGTAACCCAATCTGCTAATAGTATCTTAATTGTGAGTTATGGGCTACATAGGATGATTGGAAAAAAGATACTACGCTTTTATACAGGGTGTTTCAGATAAGTGCTTTATAACTTCTAGGGGAGGTAGGGTACATCAAGATAAACAATAATAGGTATAGGTTTAGGCCCTAACCCTATACCAATTACCCCCTAATCGTTAGGGGTTCGCAAGTGGGGTTCAAGGGGAGAAAATCGCTGGAGAAAAATAGCAAAGAAACCCTCGCATATCTGGCAGAAAGCGATATAAATGTTCGATTCAGGAATTTATTACATTCAACCAATTCAAGTGGTTCATGTAAAAATCGGAGGCAAGTGTTTATTCTGAATAAAAATATACATAAATGAAACAGGCATGCACTGTAGGAATGTTAAAGTTACAATTGTCTTTTTGTCAAACTCTATTTAATTGCGCCATGCAACTCCAACCAACAAACAAGACTCTAGTATAAATGTTTTCGCCGTGACATTTTCTATTGTAGTCTATCTATCTACAACGCATGCCTGTTTCATTAATAGGTATGTTTTTTATTAGAATAAAAACTTACATCTGATATTTTCATTAACCATTTGAATTGGTTGAATGTAATAAATGCCGGAATCGAACAACTGTATCGCTTTCTGGCCTGATACGCGAGGGTTTTTTGCTAATTTCCCCCGTGATTTTTCACCCCTTGGGACCCTTTTCTAACCTATACCAATTCTTGTTCGTCTTGATGTACCCTAAATCCCCTAGAAGTTATGAAATACTTATTTGAAACACCCTGTATAAGGAGAATTCTGTAGAAACTTATTTTTCTCTAAATATTAGATCCTATTTATGGGGATTTTCGAAAAGAATATACATTTCTTGAATGATTTTTCTTTAAGTTTCACAAACAAGGGTTTATATTTCCAAGAAAGAAAAGAGAAAAAAATGGTTTTATAAGCAACCTATCTGCATTGGAAGGTTGTATAATCCACACTGACACGTAACCTTTTATGATTGGAAAGATCCGTAGATTCCAGCATTTGCTACATAAAAACCGATTTAGAAGCTGAAATTTCAGCTCTTTAATTGGCTTTATGGAATAAATGCTTGAATAGATGGTTTTAATGAGGTATTTGCATGAGTGAGGGATTTGCTTGATTTTATACTTTTTCGATACATTATGGTCTGAAACTCCCGAATTTCTGATTTTTAAGTTCAAAAATGTGTTTTAAATAATTTAAAATTCAATTTTATCTTTGCCAAAACGTCAGAAAAGTCACGTTATCAGAAAACGGGCTTCTATTGGATGTGACCACACAGCGCATGATTTGTGATTCGAATGTGTTTTCGCCCCCAAATAAAAAACGAAATTTCAAAAATTTTATATCTCAGAAACTAGGCTACGAAAATACTTGATGTAAACGTCATTCTTCATGGTTTTTTATCTACTATTTTTATAAAATTTAATTTTAAAACGAGAGAATACCTCATTCAATCTTAAAACTCCCCATTCCTTTGTGATTCTGAGTCGTCTAGGTGTATCCAGCCAAGACCCTCTATATACATGGCCACCCAACTCCAGACGATGAAGTCAAACGTGAGTGAAAATTGCCATGTTAAGTCTATGGAGTGACGTCAAAGATGAGTGAAAGTTATGACGTTGCACGGCCGAGTTGGGAGGCCTTTATATAGAGGGTCTTGATCCAGCCCTTTCTAGAAGTTATGAAACACTTATATCTGAAACACCCTGCATACACTGAACGCAGAAATCACATAATCATACCTTGCCACAAAAAAGGAGATTAACCACCCGTCCTGGCACCGAGCAATCGAACATAGTAATCTCCGGGTGTGCCAGAAGAGGAAGCGGAGGCGCTAATTGCACTTGATGGAGTAAATTAGTTTCCAGACGACGCAAGGGTCTAAATAATGCCCAGGATCTCCAGCGAGAGAGGGGCTAATGAAAACTAATGAAGCAACGCCCATTTATTCTAATCGCGTGAAAATTTAATTTGCCCCTTGAGAATACACACCCGATCTGGGGGTGGTTCCCGATTAGATTGGGCTGATTTGGAGGTTTTTTTTTTCATTGCCTTCTGTTTGTCCCTCGGCTTGTCTGCGGGTCCATTAAGCGTGGTGGTGGGCATGTTTGTTGAGGTTTTTTTGGGGGTCGATTGTGTTGATTAGCATTGGGAGGATCGAGGGGGTTTGGGGTATCGAGTTATAGGTAATTTGAGTATCGGTTAAGTAGTTAAGGTCGTGTAAGTAAGGTAGGTTTTCGAGGAGAACGTTTAGACTGGCTGAGGACATGATGGGTTAGTGTTATCAAGAAGGTCTTGTGAATTCACTGAAAAATAAAATTAATTGGGAGTTTTGTTTTTTTCTTGTATCTTGTATTTGTGCGAGCTTAAAATGTCTTTTTTTAATTTCTACTGCATAAAAGTATTATTCAGAAATAATCGATTTCGCTGATCTCAAAATAAGTGGTATAAAGTAACGTTTAAAGTGTGTTTTATTTCTCAATGATCATTGATCATGACTAGTTATTGTTTTAAACAAAAAAATAACTTTTAATAAAGTAACCAGTGTGTTTTAATAGTTATAAATAGTTTGATCGAATTTCAATTCGTGCTTTCCAATTGTATCGGCCATATCGCTAAAAACTGCCATATGAGTTTTCCTTTTCCAAATGTGTGCCTCCGATTTTACCCCCATTTATGTACCAATCATGTTTTTTAACTATTAGTTTTTAGCAAGAACTATAAAGTATTAGCTGGTATACCCTACAATCAACTTAATATGGAATCCTAGCTTTGTTTTTCATTATTGATCATTTCAAAGCTTAAAGAATTTTTTTCATTTTTTTTAAATGTCCATACATTTTTCCCGTTCCACATAAATATTTTAATACTTCCCAGGATAATAAGTGCCTTATCTTTAATTTCCTCCCCATAAAAATAAAAAGGTTAAACGCTTCCTTCATAATACGTTTTAAATAGTTTTAGTTTAGATAAAAATATATCAATATTGTAGAACTGAAAGGCATCAGTCAAATTTAAATTTAACAGCAGGTGCATCCTAAAAATAATTCATCATTTATGTATGAAAATTATATTGCTTTTATTATTAAAAATTAAAATTTAAATTTAAATTTGAATCACTATGTTATTAATTTTCAAAGAGTAATTTAACTACAATACCCACTCTCTCATGAACATATTGTATCTAAAACCTTCAAAAAGTTCTCCTCAAAATGATACAATATTTCTCTAATACTTCTAACATAGAAAAAGTTTTGTTTCTCAAAATGTTTTTTTTGTTGGAAATAATTCCATTTTTCTTGAAACCTTATAATCCTTCAAAAATATCATCTTTTAAAGCCCTTTATAATCCCCAGCAAACTTTTTCCTATTACATACAAAATAAACACATAAAAGAAGGAAATTCAACACATATTTGTATAGAGCAAAAAGAGGGGTGAATGTAAAAATTTTTTTGTTTCATCCCAGGAATAGCCTATTTTTCTCTGGTATTAACAAAGAAGTCTGAAACTTTAAATTTGATTTCGGTCGAGAAACTTTCCGCAAAGTCACCGAAGCGAAAATTGTTCGTGCGTTTCACCCTCTCCCCTTTTTCTACACACATAGTTATCCCGATTCCACAAAGGAATCCATTATTGTCTTTGAAAAAAATCTTTCTGTAGAGCTTCACGCGTATTTGTCTGCACTCGCGTCGATCCAAACGTACAAAATTGGCCGAAATGATATTCGCGTGTAAACAGTGGGGAGAAGAAATTCTATACGCTTTCCAATAGAATGCAAAGGTGGAAAAAAATGGATATAAACTATCCGGAATTCGTTTCAGTTTTGGAAATCGTACAGAGTAAGGAAGAAATCGGATATATTTGTTATATTCTTGAGAAGAGGGAAAATATCAATGATGGGGAAAAAATAAGTTGTGGGTTTTATTCACGTTGCTCATGAAAGTTTCATTACTTGGTATTGTGACTTCCCACTCGTTAGGTTAGTCACTATGGAGAAGGGTTTTTATTTGGAGAGAAATCACGGACTTCATGCATTTATTTCTCTTAATAACGAGATTGTCCGTTTTCATTCTGGGAAATGGACTCGCTTCGAAAGGAAAAGTATGGTGTTTCACCGGATATTGGAACGCGACGTTTGTATTGAAAGGTATCGAATCTCTAGAGCTGCGGTTCTTAAACTTTCGATCGCAGCAGGCCCCCTTTATGAAACACCAAGGCATTGCCCAAGATTTTGAACACACAGAGCCATAATCATATTTTAACTTTTTTTCGGGGGGAATGACTCAACGTTATTCTTAATAAGGTACCCCCTGACGAGAATATTTGTAAGTTGAGGTTTAGATTATGTGAAACATAATTTAAACACTACTTTTCAGTAATGTTCAATTATTACAATTAGTCTAATGAAGAAAATCGAGGTCTGGGGGTCTACCCCGTAAAAATTTTAAAAATTTTCCTCAAAAAGTAGGGTTTATGGAGCTTTGATTTCTAAACATATTGGTTTTTCTTGAATCACTAGCTAAAAAAGCCCAAAATGCTAAAATTCTCAATTCACTAATTTTTGAAAACAATCTACAATGTTTAATGAAAAAACAAATGCCAACTTTTGTTTACTTACTTCCAACAATGGGCAATACCACTATTTTTTTTTAATTTTTTTATTTGGTTCAGATTGAATAGACAGAAATATACCTTCAAAAATTTTAGCTCTCCGATGTATACTTTTTTTAAAAATCGAATTCAAAGTTTGCGTTTTTTTTTTGCGCGCGAAATCAGCGATTTTCGCGGGTAAAAGTTGTGACGTACATATCCCCTTTCCAGCTCAGTAGCGCATTGCCGCTGACTGGCGAAACTGTTCTAGTTGTGCTTATGAGCGCGCTGGTTTTAAAAATATCGTACACAATGGCGATTAATTATTATTGCATAGTCCCGATGTTTATTAACAGTTAATATTAATTACCCAATACAATTTTTTTCGATTACCAAATGATCCTGTACAACGTAAAAAGTAGCGCAATGCTATGAAACGCGATCCTAAGAAAAATAATTCTATAAAATTTAAGAAATCACAATGTTACGTATGTGAAGATCACTTTGATGTAAACTATGATGTTTTACTAAAGCTTCATACAAGGGTAGTTTGAAATGTACTCGGACTCATCACCTTCCTTTGGGATTCGCCGTAATTTTTTTCTCTCGTTAAAACACTTCTTTGTAAGGTTCTGATTAAATTCTTATGCTGTTCTGATCGAGATTGAGCTGTTGGCGGAACGGTACTAATTAATTACTTATTTAATTATACTAATATTACTATTTAATTACTATTAGTTACTTATTTGATCAAATAGTAAAATAACATCAGTAAAATATTTAAAATCAAGGAGAATAAATAACAGAAAAATCACAATAAACATCACTAACACTGCTAGTGACACAAGCATCACTAACAAAATATGAAAGGCAAAATTGTTTAAGTACTTTAGTTCACATTTTTAATTGTGAGATTTGATTCTAACTAAAGGGTAAAAATTAAAACGCATGTAATATTAAAATTTCCTCTATCCAAGTAGGGGAAATGTAAAAGTAAAAAAGAATGTTTGGCAGGAAGTTTTTCAGTAATGCGGCACTGGTCAACACTTATTAAGTGCAAAAAATGCCCATGTCTACAATTCCTCAAACTATTACTCTATTATTACTTTAATACACTATTCTAAAATTATTCGAGTTATCACTCTTAACCACAGTTCTTCAAATATTAAAATTCGATTAATAAGATTGAAGAGAACTTACATCAGAGCTTTCACACCACGAAATACTGAGTGGTGAAGGAAGAACTCTCGGTAAAAATTAAGGCCATCATGAGAGAATCAAAACATTGGGAAGTTTGTCCGATTGTACCTTGACGATGTCTTTGTCCATAATTACAATTAATTATACAAAAAATGCGATAGAAACAAGAATATCAAAACAACCCAACAGTAAACAAAGACAAGCCAAAACGAAAGCGCGGCAATTGTAGAGGGGATATGTACGTCACAATCACAGCAGCCAATGGGAGAACGATTCAAGTAAGGTTCAAATTCCTCGCTTTTTAATCTTTAATAATTAAGAACATGATTTTTTTTGGTTGTTCTCATTCAAAAAATCGAATTCAGAACAGTTTTCTTCATAGGAAAAATATATTATCATTCATATTTAAAAAATAGTGGTATTGCCCATAGTCAGAAAAAGTTTCAAGATATTTGGTCCAATAGATAAAAAGCCTTAGCATTTTAAACAATGAAAAGTGATTCTGAGTAAAAGGACTTAGAAATTTGTATTAGCCATAGAGACCTTAATACTTTCACATATGAAATCAACTATAACTTAGATATTTTTCAATGAAAAATTTTGAAAATTCATAGGATGATAGACGAATGCATATGGATTAGTTTAGAGGAAAATTTTGTTTCGTAATGTTGTCAAAACATGGTACTGCGTCCCCTTAAATCTTGAAATTTAAAAAGAATCCGAAGATAGACTAAAAATTTGCGATTTTTTTCGCAGTTTTTGTTACGAAGCCGACTTTCTACGTTTAAGTGAGCTAGGTACTTGGAATCAGCACCCCAAAAACATGTGAAACCGTTGAAAAAATATAGTCTCTACAATTTTTTTAAACAACTATCGGCATCTCCCATTGAAAAAAAAACACTTAATCCCGAACCTCCATACGTTCCATCTGTAATAAAAGTCACGCACTCCTATCTCCACTTGCAATCGAGACACATCTCATACAAACAGTAGAGATTTCTGCCGATATTGCTCTGCCCTCATAACAAAAGCCAAGCGGTCAACACACGCAGACACACGATACTCAAAGTTCCAAAAGAGTGTCTGAAGAGGTATAAAAGAATAATAATAAACTCAGCAAAAGTTGAAGAGAGGCGAGCTCCAAAAACCAGAGTACTGGCTATCTTGACAAATAAGAGTCGCGCTCGGTTGACAGGACGGGATTGGCCAAGACAGTTCCAGAACGGGGGAAAATCGATTGCTCTCGGTACTCCAAGTCCACTTTGTCCGGACTTGGAGTTTTTAAGAAAAATAAAACTGCTCCCGCGGATAGATGAAAATCGCGGAAAGGAAGATTTTTGATGTTTGAGTTTTGTGTCGGGGGAAAGTTTTTTTCTTCACGTGCGGGTTGCCTTTTAAAAATTCTTGGCGGGTTAAGTTGATGTGAATGACGCGTTATACTTTTGACCAGATTTCAGCTGTCGTTTAGTTAATTAACGAAATAACTTCTTGTGTTTTGTAAGCGTACCGTTTATAGCTAGAAGAATTCTAACTAATTCTAATGCTAATGGAGTTAGCTCGTTTGCCAGTGATGCATCTTGACACATATTCACTGTTTCTATGGGTTTTTTAATATGTAAGGGATATTTCCAATGACACACTTTAAGAAAAATCTATGTGAAGATTTTATGAGGTTTGTAAAAATCTCACTTAAAATGACATTTTCAAAACTGGGTAAAAAAATACCCAGATACGTCACATAATCAAACTGACATCGAATGCCTATAAGCTTGTTGACAGTGCCGCTGAATCCGAAAATGGTATCAAAGCCCATTGACTGCTCTGTTGATGTGCCGCTGATTTTGACGGTCGCTGAACGGTCGGTAAGTTACCTTATTTCTGGACACATCCAGAGATCAAAATATGGTATCATAAATCAAGTGCTTGTTAAGTAAATGCAAGGTAGTCACATAGAAGTTCAGAGTGTGACGTGTGTAACTCTGACTATGATTTAGCTGATGTGGCAAGAAGCCTTTCAAGGGCATTTCAAAATTTCCCATTTTAAAGATAAGCATAATTTGAGTGGATGACTATTGAATTATTTGAAACTGTTTTTCTGGTATTTCAAAATCGAAAGCATTAGTTCGTTATATTTGAAACAAAAAGTTTCATATCAAAATGAAAATATAGATTTAATCACATTTGAAAGTATCATTTCTCTTAGAGAATGAAAGTTTAAATAGGCCATTTGTAAAATTAAATCATTGTTTGGGTATATAGGGTAAGTACTAAAGTGCCATTTGCATTTGGTTAGGTTGGAATTATAGATGAAATGATTTGCAAAGGTTACACTTAGAAATGCATGTTATATGTATCCAAAAGTTATTACAAACAATAAATTGTGCTTCAACTAAGAGCCTATTTAAGACTAATCTTAAATAAAGTTAAATTAAATATTTTTTCATACAAGTTTTATGAACTTCAGTGAATAAATCGCAAAGTGTGATTGATAACTTGTAAAAATTGAGGATCAATAGGAAAAATGCTCTTCCAATTACCACAATGCCACATGTCGTATTTTAATCACCAGTTATCAATTCAATTTTTAAATTTTTAATTAAAATTTTATCATTTTTAAAAGTAAAATAATCCAAGTGTTCTTAGGATTCCACTAGTGCTATCTGCTGTTGTCGTGTGACACTAAGCTCCACAAGGATTCAAGGCAAAGGGGGTGCGGCTCCTGAGAAAGTGAGAACCATAAATGGCAGGAGTCCGACTTCTGCTTCATGAGAGATGCTTCATGAGAGATGAGAGATGCTGCCATTATCCATCGCCACCTCCACAATTTTGCCATGTATCTGAAGGGAAGGGAAATAGTCTACAGACACCTGGACCCGTGGTAAACTGCGCCATGACGGACCACAGGACTTTCGGACCCACAGATTTAACGAGCACTTACTCCGCATATACTCGATGGGTCTTCAGCGGTGTCAGGAATCGAACCCGGGACCCTCCGATCCCAGAGCCGATGCCTTAACCACTAGACTCCCCACGGCCTCTCTTGTACTATCTAATATTTAGATAAGGGTAAATCCCAATTTCTATTTCAGATAGTAATTGGCACTTATTTGGCTACAAGTTCTTTAGTCTATCAAAATTATGTAACATTATTTTAAGGTTTCGTTTTTCAAACAAATATGTCGTTAAATAAACCAATTACACCTCGACACTCCTTCTTTAATAAAAACTGACCAATTGCGTAAAGTTACAGAGCACGTGTGACATATTATACTGTAGACATGTAGGAATCTAAGAAAGACGTCGATATGCGTTGGATTAAAAAAGTAATTAGCATTCAACACAGTCTAGTCATCTTTTTGTCTCTAACTTTTCAACGAAAGTAATGAAAATTTCAGTTATTGATATGAAGCAAGGAGATCCACGTTTTCCTTACTTGACAGAACCTCTCGATTTGCATTACAAACACGTGATAGACTATCCTCTACTATACCCTATTGCCTTGCTCTCACCAAAGTGTTTCTTTAAGAAAGCATAAGGAAACGGCCCTCGCATGTTTATCTTCAAATTAACTTTTCGGCTCACCAACTGCCTTTTAAAAGCTTTGCTCTCCACAAATTTCTAGAAACAACTCCCCGAAAACAATATCTTTCCCACACATTTTACTCCGGGCTATTAGAAGTTTTATTTCCTTTTTATCTCCGGGACATAAAAGCACCTTATTTCTCATGTGTCTCTCTCTCTGAAAAACGTCTTTCCAGCGCTGCTACAAACAAGAGCCAGGAATCTTGGCCAAAAGCCAAGACATTCCAGTCTTACCCTGCTATTTAAAGGACAAATAGTCTACATGTGGCGTTTTCGTCGCTGTTTTCTACCCTCGGCTTTTCATTGCTGCATCAGAAAGAAAAAAAGCAGATATCTTTCGCAGGCATACGATCGTTTCTATAGGAAAATCATCTTTTCTCTTTTAACAACAATAAAGCAAGGGAGAGCAGATGTAAAAGAGGAAATATTAAGGAAAGGAGTAGTGCTTGATAATGCATCCAGCGCTGTTTTTCTGGAATCACGGGGAAAGGTTTTATGAAGCGAAGGAAAATATCGGGTATTTATTGGAAAAAATAGTACGTAGGGGGTAGGACGTTTAAGTTTTTTCGGCGATAAATTCTGAAAGGTGTTTAAAAAGAGGTGTTTCTCTATAGAAATTTCGTTAAGGCCTGGGATGTTTTTATGGGCAGTCAAAGCATTCGAAAGTCACAGAACGCTCCGCATTGTTGAAAGCAAACTGCCTGTGATAGCGCTTTTTAAACGTTTGGAAATAAGTTTGTTACTTTTAAAGGTGGAGAGTTAAAACCATGAAAGGTAAATAAATACTAACTAAAAATTTAGGTATTCAATGGTCTTTTAAATGTAAGAATAGCGTATTTTATTTATGAAATGTTTACTCTTGTTACAATAATATCAATTATCTGTGGATTGATATTCTGATAAATAAGTATGGGTAGTAAAAACGTGAGGGTGAATAGGGTACTATGTTTTTACGATATTGATTTAAAAATCTTCATATTTTATGGGTTGTACCCAGAAATTTAATTTTGCTAGATATGTTTTTCGGTATGTAAATAAAACGGTTAATATTACAAATGGAAATTTTCTCTAAAGGTACATTAATAAACCGCATACTTAGCGTGGTTGTGAGGGCTTTTATATTTATTTAACGCATGTTTTCTTGTATTTCTCGTAGGCAATTGCCTGCATCTTTAATATGCCTGTTTCTCTTACTGACCTATAATGATTAGAGTAACTATGAAGTTGATGTCCGGAGTTAGAATCCCTGTTTTAAGCATAGATTTCATTTCTCTGTTCATTTACCAGAGGAGATAAATGAATGGGATATTCCAAGATAAGAGATATTCAAAGATAAGATAACCTAACAGGTTGTCACTGTGTGTGCTATTCTCGGCTTGACAAGAACACAAGTATAACATCCACAAGTATCCCTTTGGAAACAACAAATTCCGTGAAGATTTAATAAAGATTTAATTGGAAAACACAAATACATAACCTATACGAAAGCTTAAGCTTTATTAATTGGGAGAGAAGCAGCTTTCCCCAACTCCAAGAATTCTTTCTTTCAGTAAAAAATTTAGCCAGTAGCACCGTTGCCCGTTAAAGTTGTTCTTAAAATTTTTCTTTTAGTGGTGATTTTATTAAATCAAATTATCTTTGTGGACAAATTGAAGGAAAATGCACGTTTACTTAGAAAATTTTCGTGAAAAACATTAGAAAATTTAGTGTAAAAATAACTTTTTGTATAGTGTAAGCTTAACAGTCCAACAAGCCTTAACATTCCATTACAATACACCTTACTTATATGCTTGTTAAAATAGTATAGGTAAAATATTTTTAAATCGATGAAAAAACTTCCACGGCCTGAACTATTTATTCCATGGCCGTGTTGGTTGGAATTTAACTCCAGACGTTTCACCCTCTTTTTCGGGAGGGCCTTTTCAAAGAATAGTAAGATAAGCAATGTAAATGCAATGTAAATTTTCATCAAAAATAATTTCAACAGGAAAGAGGACGGTGTTTCCAAACCGAGCGTCTGGCACACGGTCTTAAGAAATGCCGGATAAAGCCATCACAAAAATAGTGCAATTAGCATCTGACCTCACATTCATACTAAGTTTTTACTTGGAGCATTCACGCTGTAATTATCTGTTATTTTTTTTTTCAAATTTTAGTAGTTGATCTTTTCGCCACTGAAGATGCCCTACGAAGAAGAGGGTAAAACGTCTGGACTTAAGTGCCATCCATCCCGGAAAATGGAATGAATAAAATATTTTTGATTATTTTGCAACATAATATTTTTGATTATTTTTCAACATAATATTTTTGATTATTTTACAACATAATATTTTTGATTATTTTTCAACATAATATTTTTGATTATTTTACAACATAATATTTTTGATTATTTTTCAACATAATATTTTTGATTATTTTACAACATAATATTTTTGATTATTTTTCAACATAATATTTTTGATTATTTTACAACATAATATTTTTGATTATTTTTCAACATAATATTTTTGATTATTTTACAACATAATATTTTTGATTATTTTTCAACATAATATTTTTGATTATTTTTCAACATAATATTTTTGATTATTTTTCAACATAATATTTTTGATTATTTTACAACATAATATTTTTGATTATTTTTCAACATAATATTTTTGATTATTTTACAACATAATATTTTTGATTATTTTTCAACATAATATTTTTGATTATTTTACAACATAATATTTTTGATTATTTTTCAACATAATATTTTTGATTATTTTTCAACATAATATTTTTGATTATTTTTCAACATAATATTTTTGATTATTTTACAACATAATATTTTTGATTATTTTTCAACATAATATTTTTGATTATTTTTCAACATAATATTTTTGATTATTTTTCAACATAATATTTTTGATTATTTTACAACATAATATTTTTGATTATTTTTCAACATAATATTTTTGATTATTTTACAACATAATATTTTTGATTATTTTTCAACATAATATTTTTGATTATTTTACAACATAATATTTTTGATTATTTTTCAACATAATATTTTTGATTATTTTTCAACATAATATTTTTGATTATTTTTCAACATAATATTTTTGATTATTTTACAACATAATATTTTTGATTATTTTTCAACATAATATTTTTGATTATTTTACAACATAATATTTTTGATTATTTTTCAACATAATATTTTTGATTATTTTACAACATAATATTTTTGATTATTTTTCAACATAATATTTTTGATTATTTTACAACATAATATTTTTGATTATTTTACAACATAATATTTTTGATTATTTTTCAACATAATATTTTTGATTATTTTACAACATAATATTTTTGATTATTTTACAACATAATATTTTTGATTATTTTTCAACATTATGCTACATTTTACTTCGATAAAAAATATCCTCATACATCTATATCGCATTTCAATTTTTCACGGAAATAAATACCTCTTTAGTTTTCACACACCCAATATATATTAACTCGTAAACCAGACGCCGCCCCTATCGACAACATATATTTCGCAAAATTATCCCAGAAAGGTATATCGATAATTCGTTTAGTAGGATATCAATGAGGGACGTATCGATTACCATTGTCAACTAACACAAATCCCCTGCACCTTCGAAATTGCCTCGACAAGACTAACTATACATCACCGCACGATTATTTTATTTCGCGAAAACACATTGTTCTAGAAAACGAGACTCTCGATCTGCTCAGCAAGTTTTTCCTTTGTTCAGAAGGAAAGTTTTCGCCCCTCATAAAATGAATCATTAAGAGAGGGAGAGAGAGCACAAAGCCTAATCATAAAATCAATGGGAAAACTTTGAAAAGGGACGACGATACACCAGCAAAGAGTAGGAGTGCGCGTTCCCATTTATCTCACTTTATTCGCTCTGTCTCACACGTTCGGTCACTTTTCATGGAGGGCAGTGAGTGAGTGATGTCTGGTACGTCGTTAGTGAAGGAAACAACGCGTGTTGTTTTCTTTTGACTTTTTGTGGTCGTCCTTTTTTGATTAGTCTTAATTTGGTTTCGTTATGCAGATGCTGAGGTTTTTTTTTTCCTGTTGGTTAGAGGTGGTGAATAATTTATCGGTGGACGTTGTCAGGATTGGATTTTTTTTGTTTGATGATGATGTTGATGTTATTTGTCGGATGTGATGAATGGGGTATGTTTCGATTTTCTATTAGGGTGGTTTTGACCTATTGATCGGATTGGTTAGGTTGTCAGCCATGTCCGGAAGTTTTCCTTTCGAGGTGAACTTAAAAGTACCGTTTGGGTCGCTTTATGAGATGATTTGGATTTGTTGAATTGTTCATCATCATTTTTTAGTCAATAAACAAGGAATTTTATGAATTGTGAGCTAGCGTATTTTTTATAAAATAATTATGTGAATTCGCGAATTTTATTGTATAGCCAAGAACAACGCGAAATTTAAAAAAAAAATATCCCCCAAACCCAAACAAAGGATATAAGAGGGTACAATTTGTTAGTAAACAAGACAAAATGGTGTTATATATTTTTATTAAAAAATAAGGGTATAACAGTAATAAGCAATATTAACTACATTTTTTGAATAATGAGACTGGCCTACTACTATATCTTAAGATGGGTACATTTTTAAACTGGAGAATTTGTTTTTAAAGTAAGTAATTGTGTGTAAATTTGGTAAAGCAGCTTAATAAATAGTGAATGATTTTCATCATAATTTGATAATGATTTGCATTAAATACAATAATGTTATTACGTATAATTTTTAAATTTAGAAATTTAATATCATTTTGTATATAACATACACATACAGCATTGTGCAAGATATAGTTAAATATTAAAGGAATTTTGCCTGCATTACACAACCGAGCTTTAATCAACCATAGAGCATTCTATAATAGTAAATAGTGCACTAATTAAGAAACATATTGATTTACTGCTTTGCAGATTTTTATTTAATTTTTTCCTCAATAATAAGTGTTTATTAAAGTAACATTTCTGATATCCTATCCCAAGATACAGTAATTTTAAGAGTATTTAACACTTATATTCTTAAGTTGACAAACACAGTTGTTACTTTTCCTTAAATTTTTAATTCCTTCTAATGACAATATAAATTCATATGAAGTAATATTACCCAATATAATTTGAGAAAACGCCTTTATTAAAAATTCCTAAACCACATAAGGAAATAATGCACAAGAGTTTTTTTGTATCAGGGTCCACTTCTTTATAATCAACTCCCATATTATTTAAACTCAATTACAAACAAGATATTTTTTAAGAAAAATTTGTTTTTATTTATATTGTATAGTCCTGATTTTCAACCTAGTTATTTTTTTTGTGTAATGAAAAAAGGGAGAGATCGGTCTGTTATGTTATGCTATGCACAGCCAAAAAAAGTAATTAATTTACATTTGTGCTCTGTCTTTTGCCATATTTAATTTTATTAATTATCTTGAAAATGTATATTAATGTGTGTTTATTTGTGGTTTGGTTTCTTATTTGGTGTATAAACCTTTCTTTTTATAAAACAATTTTTTCTCTTTTAGCATATATATGTATTGAACAAACTAAATGTTTTCACTTGGAAGGGCCCTTGGCCCCTTAGTGAACAATATGTATTATTTCTTTTTCTTTTCTTTTCTTTCGTGTGTTATTATTTATTTTTAATAAAATTATTATTATTATTAATTTTAATAATCTAAGTAAATAATTTTCTTCTAATTAAATAATATCTTCCTTTTGAAATTTATTTAAATTATTTAGACTACCATTACGAGATAGAGATTAGAAATGCATTACCTGACTAGACTTTGAATTGGGATATTAAATAGAAAATAAATCAATGTTTAATAATCTTTTAAGTGGGAAAACTGAAAACGTGTCATCAATTACTATTATTCCTTAATTTGGAGAAACAAGCTACGCATCTATCACCTTAATTCAATTTCCCCATCTGCATTATAATTATACTCCCTTCTTAATGAATACAAATTTGTCGTAAATCAGAAACCCGCAGAAGCGAAAAGACCAGTCCCAGTTCTATAACTCATTCAACAACAAAAAATAATCGTAATCGTTTCTCATTTGCCCTCCTTCTCTACAAATTACCAAAAACGAAAATCGCCATTTTTGTTCTCTTTTGCAAATTTGATTTATATCGCTAAACAAACACAACCGTCGAATTCCGAGAGGTTAGGACAACCTTTAGAAAAAAAATGCAAACAATAAAAACATCCACGTGACGAATAATGGCCAGACAAATGCTAGTTTCATTACTAATGGAATTCGAAAACTAACTATCCAGAAGTAATTACTTTTAATCGATTTTTAGAAAACTTCATTACGTGAAGAAAATCGCATGTTTTTGTGTGTGCTTTCGCACTTGGCTTGGCTAATGAGGTTATCATGAACCAAGGGAGACGTCGCAAAAAAAATTGAGTAAAATCCAATTTGAGCCTAACCCTGTTCGGCAACAAAGATAAGCTCGGAGTTTCTCCCTTCAAAATAAATTTGATGCCTTCTAATCATTTTAGCTCCCATCGAACCATTAGAGACGCCATATATTTTTTTCTTGCAGTTTTTCTTTGCCAGCCGAAGTTCATGACTAAGTGAAATGTTTCTGTAATTAGAGGTAATTACGATAGAACATATGGGCAGCTGCCTGCGACTTTTTGCGAAGGATGAAGATGGAGCGTGTTCATTTCTGAATACAACGGATAATGCGACTTATCTTTTGTACATTTGTATTGCTGAAATAGTTTTTTGTAAATACAAAGTAATTTTTTTTTGCTGTATGAGTGAATTCTTTTGTTAATTTTACGTGATGTTTGAAGATTATGTTAGGTTTATCTCTTTGCTGTAACGTCAATATACACCATTACTGTTTATTTCGTATTTTAGGAATTTTAATGTAAAGAAATGGTAGGAAAAATTGACCAAAATTAACTCGCTTAATTACAGGCGTTTACATTTCAGGAGTTTTAAAACATGAATTAAAGAGTTATTTGAAGATAGTTGGCAACTACCGCCCATTAAAAGGGCATTTTTTGCAGTGCTGGAAGGCAGGCAGTATAAACCTCGCCTTTTTGCAATAGACTGCCTTCATTTGGGAAATAACCCGCATTTTTTTTCAGTATGGTGGTATTGTTATTGCGTGAGGACTGCGTTCTGTATAATAAGGAAGATGCATGTGTCAGATTTTCAAAAACAAACAATACTTCCGTATGGTTTTTTGTATGGTAAAATGAAATATCTAGTCAGTTTGTCAAAAAAATGTACAGGTAATTAAATATTTTAATTTGAAAGTTGAGAAAAAAAACACGTGACTTAAAACGTTAATTGTTTAAGCTGTAGGATGACGTCAACAATAATACCAGCAACTCCATTGCTTTTCAACAATGCCTATTGTAAGATGACGTCACATCCAAACTCTTGGCGTTTTCGCGCGCTTTTAAAAAGCGGATTTTTGTTAATTTTTTTGCCAATCAAAAAATTTCTCTATCGGCCTCAAATTTTGGGTAGTTGCTTATTTTTTCAAGAAGAATCGATTAAAAAAATTAAAAAAATCATGCAACTTCCTCATTCTTACTTATTATACTAGTAGCACAGCTCTTACCAAATATGTCAAGTTAACGTTGGAAAAAAACTGGATTAATCTCGAACCTTTGTGCTGTTTGGGATTTTGTTCCAGGCTTAGACTTAAATTTATTATCAATAAATAGTTCTAAAACACTACAATTCTATATTACATAATAACGGATCAAAAAGTCGAATAACCAAGTGTGGTTTGAAATTTAATGAGAAAACATCCCGAATCGAGTTTTAAACTTAGAAATTATCTCAACTCGTTTCCCACAGAAAACTGCTAAGCCCATCGTTCCATCCATATACCCAAAACCCTGCTTTTAAAACCTATTTAACCCAGATCTCAACTTCCAGTGCCTCATCCCAGAACGGAACTCGATCATTACATTAACTAAACGCCCCTCGGAGTCAAAATATTAATACGGGTACATATACCCCCTTCAACTTCCTTCCCTCACAATGCAGTTTAAGGGAATGAGCGGTAAACACATTTGCCCTGGTCTCTGCAGAGTTATTTCGGAAAATACTCTCAGAATCGCTCTCTCGGGTTCGCTCCAATCGGAACGCTTTAACGGCGCTACAGGGAACGCCCCAACAGTTTTCTTACTGAGTTTAAGGTGTTAATTTCCCCGAGATTATCCAGGACGGCTGGCTAGCTCCTCAGGCATCGGCAAGAATCAGGTGGGCGCGAGAAGCATAGCAAGAGAGGGGGATGTAGAGCTAGCGTTGGCTGCGTGACCGGTATGGAGTGTGGTAGAGAGATATGTAGAGAGATCGTAACAGGATCTGAAACAAATCCCCTCTAATCCTTCTTTTCTCTAGAGTGTGAACATATTTAGCTTCTTTAATCTTCCCTCCATAACTTAAACTGGATATACCCTTGACCATTTTAGTAGTCTTATGCTGAACCCTTTCAACTGAATCAATATCTTTTTTTTTAAGTATGGAGACCAAAACTGAACAGTAAACTCTATAGTCTGTTCATTTTGAACTGGCGCTTGAAAATATTTCCTTCCCCCACCACCGATCGGTAACCATAGCAACTATCTTCGTCAAAGTGACGAAGAAGGCTTACTATTGGCTGCTCGAAGATAGTAACTATGGTTACGCTTCTAGCGTGGGGGAAAGCACTATTTCTCAAGCGTCAATTCTAAATGAATAGAGTATAGATAAGGTCTCACCAAGCCTCTGTATAGTGGCAAAATAATATCCTCGGACCTTGAAGAAACAGTTTTTTTAATGTATCCCAATGTCCTATTAGCCTTTTAACTAGCAGAAGAACACTGATGAACCCATTTAAAGTCATCATTTACTATCACCCCTAAATATTTGATCATATTACCTTTAAATTTGTCCCCTTGCAGATAAAATTCTGCTCGAACATTCCCCCGACCCATATGAAGTACCTGACATTTACTTATGTTAAAGGACATACCCCATTTTTCAGCCCATTGTGATATAATATCGAGATCCCTTTGTAAATTTTGTACCTGCTCCTGAGTATCTACCCTCCCCCAAATTTTTAAGTCGTCAACAAAGATGCTGATTTTGTTCCTAATGTCCTGACTAATATCGTTAATGAAAATTATAAAGAGAATTGGCCCCAATACTGACCCCTGTGGCACCCCACTCATGACCTCTGCCCACTGAGAATAATTACCCTTGACTTGCACCCTATGTTTCCTACCTATCAACCAATTCCTAATCCACAATAGTGCTTTACCTCTGATACCCAATTTTTCTAATTTGAGTAGCAATGCCTCGTGTGGAACCTTATCAAATGCCTTTTGAAAATTTATGTAAAATATGTCTACACTATGTTTTTGATCCAACTCCTTTGTTACTTCCTCATAGAACTTTAAAAGATTAAGTGTAAACTCACAACTCTCAAGCGTCACCTCCAACCGTGGACCGGTTTCGTCCTTGTTAGGACTCATCATCACGGTTTAGGAAGGTAACGCAAGTGAGCGGAGGGCAAGCACTAGTCTAGCCGACTATACCGTGCGATTATACTCAGGAGCAGGTACAAAATTTACAAAGGAATCTCCTATACCGTGCTGATGAGTCCTAACAAGGACGAAACCGGTCCACGGTTGGAGGTGACGCTTGATAGTTGTGAGTTAACACTTATTTTCCGTTTAACCAGCAATAATTGGTGAAATACTCCTTTCATTTAAAAGATAAGTTTGACAGGATCTACCCATCCTGAATCCAAACTGATTGTCTGAAAGTAAGTTACCCTCCTCCAACTATAACATTATATGCTTTATAAGCTGTTGCTGTTGCTATAGAGTATAGATGGCAGTTATTACCGGGAGTACTTTTCTACAGTAATTATCAAATAACTTTTCATGCCTTGAAAAAGAGGCAAAGAACCTTTCTGATTGGATTTCAATAATTTAAGCCTAGGGGAAATGGGTATGGGTAGCAGTCTCCTTAAACTTAGCCAATTTTTGGATTCTGATTAAATACTTCCATTAATTTGATTTTTATCATTTTATTTTCACGGGAAAGGAAGAAGAAATTTACAATGGCAATTGAAAATACAAATTTTGTCAAATTATTTGAAAAATAAAATTTTATGAACATACAACCCTAAAAAAACTTTTATGACTACATAAACTAATGGAACCTTCCTCCCCTTAAAAATGTTGGTCTCACAAATATCTACAATTTGTTATACAAATACGAATATTGTCGACCAGCTACAGGCTCAAAGCCCAACAAGACTGTTCCTTTGTTTATGAATTCCCCAATTTCTACTGACTGTCCCAGTTGTTTCTGAAACTCGTACATTCCTTTCGAATCAACTATATTTTCTGTCAACGCGTTCGATATGTCAATTACCCTATTTAAGTAGTAGTACTTCCAAATCCCGATTAATATGTGTCTTATTCAATATTATTAAAATTATTAAAAGGAAATAGTTTTCAAAGGAAATTAAATTGTCAGTTATTAGATAGTATGAAAAGTTGACCGCTGTATATGTCATTGTACTGTAGTTTTTAATGAAACTTACCCCACAGAGTATAGAGTTTAACAGAGATGCCAAACAACCGTTTTCCTGTTTAGGCAATTAAATGAACTCAGCTCGCAGATTATAATTCAGTTCACTAACAGCCAATCAAAGAACGCGAAATGTATTTGATTTGATTTTCACTTTGATTATAGGCAATTTGGATTTTTGAGTGACAGCTTCAGTGGGCGAATGACAGAATTAGCAGGAATGACGTGGTATTAAAAGAGGCGGGTCTGTTTGGCCTAGAGTTTTTAAATGGGAAAAGCCCTGTTAAAAAAAGTTGCCATTAGTCTATGGAGATAAACATACATCTATACTCTGTGACCTGCTCTATAATTTGCCCAGTTTTATTTCAAATCAGATAGAATAGATAACCCTTATCTCGTACATAGTAATCGCAAACAGCAAAGGAATTATTTCTTGCTATGGATTGCTTTGGTTGGCAGGAAAAATTGGCACATTTCCTTCGAAAGAAGCTAGTTCAATGCACACTCTGTCCCTTCTGTCCCTACGTAGTAAAACCTGCTGGTTCCGAGATAGGAGTTGAATGAAGTCGTCCGAGCGGTTTGCTGGTTAGTTTTCTGGATTGCGTTCGCTTTGATGTGTTATATACAAGGGCGCTTTATTAATAATGTAGCGAGGGCAGGATTGAAAGGAAGGTTTAAATGTTTCGGGGGGCCGGGATAGATTGCTTTACGGCTGGCCCGAGAGTGGTCATTGGAGCTGAATTTCCTGGAATTGCTCGATGGGTATTGAGGGTAAGTCGGGTTCGAAGAGAGTTCGGAATAGTGTAAATCTCTCTAAATATCCCTGAAGTTGTTTTGAGAAAAGTCTCGGGGAAATGGCTTGTGTTTGAGTCACTAGTGAATGTTATTTCACGCGCTTAAACGTTATGAAATATTTATAAAATGGAAATGTGAAAATAAAGTACCGAATTCTTGATAAATTCCGCGGAGTTTTAAATAAGTTTAAAGAAAATAAACAAATAAAAGATACCTTAAAACGGGATAACTTTGGCCAACCCACAACTGGAGTGTTTCTTTTTACATTAAAAGTAATTAAAATCTGTTATACTCGACAGAAACGTTTCCTGAACCCATTACGTCACTAAGCTGAAGGAGAAAGGGGGTGAACACAAGGCCTGTTGGGTTGCTAGGAGGAGTTTCGGTACTCAAATAAAGATAATAATAATGCCCAGAAGTAAGGCGGGCAAAGTGAAAAATTTTATTGGTAAATGCCATTGATTTTATCACATCGCCCTCCTCCACTTTAGGCATTATTATTAATGCCCGATTTATCAAGCTGTCCGTAACATATACATGGGTTAAACGAAATAATGGTATTTTAAATTTCACGTTCTTCGTTTCTCTCGAAATTCAGACACCGTGATGGGAACTACTTTGCTAGTGAGGTCGTAGGGTCACCTAACGTTGCTTTTTATACTCTGTGCATTTTGAACTGGCGCTTGAAAATATTTCCTTCTATGGTTACGCTTGGAAAGCACTATTTCTCAAGCGCCAATTCTAAATGAAAAGAGTATAGTATAGATGTTGCCCAAAACAAGCTTGACAAACTCGGTGGTTATATTATTTTTAAGCATGTTTTACATGCAATTGCCTTTTATATCAATTTAGATACGAAAGATCGACATGTAAGTATCATTTATATAAATTTAGATGCGACAGGCCATTACATTTATTTAGAAAAATATCATTATATTTTTCCTTATAAATGGCAATAGAATGTCCTATCTTAGTCCAAAGATTCACAAAACAACTGTGTTTTTTTTAATTTTTAACTTATTGTGCAATAAACAAATTTGTTTCGTTTCCTGCTTTACATAATTTGCACGAGCAAATTAATTATAATTAATTATAATATATATATTATATATTAATTATAATATATATAATTATAATATATAAAAATATTCCCCAAAACATTTACCATTTTACTTCCAAGCAAAAAAATTCTCTTAAGGAAATGTCATCATCGAAATCAAACAAAACCTTTAGTTCAAAGGTTTATCAAAAAAAATCTGTTGTGTGTGTTTACAGAGAAAAATTACTTCCCCTCAAATATTTCACCGAGAAAATAAAAAAACCCGAAATCAGTAGGGCTTACTTCCCTGCCAAATTGATCGAAATAGGATTATTCTATTTGCATCAACAAACTATTTAGTCAATCATCAGTCCTTTTTCTCAGAGAAAATAAACGCATCGAGAAACATTAGCCCACACATCCCCTTCTTTACTCTCATCGTAATAAACCTTACATTAGTCCCCTTTATCCAAACGAAAGAAACGTTCAAAATGGCATCCGTTGAAAGAAAAAAAACCGCTAATGTACAAAGCGTTTTTCTTTACTTTCAGTGGGAAAAAAATCACATTTTTCATCAGTCCAAAGCTTAAAACTCGCAAAGTACTTATTAACCTTTACTCCAAAGTAGATGATTAAAATATCCGGGGGTTCTTTAAACTCTTTTTCCGAGGGAGGGACTCGCCAATAACTCCGGGTAGGGATTAGAGCCGGAGATAGAGGGGCCTCGTTTTTAGTTTTTACCCTTCCCTAATGAGACGGAGCCCTTACCGTAAGTCTCCCAGGACTTACCCGGGAAATAATGAGAAGAATACCGGTTCGTTAATCTGCAACGCCGGCGAAATAAAAAAAAAGTCGGAGATAGCCCCATAGAAAGAAAGGCAGATAGATAAAGTTCGGGGTGACCTTGATCCCTGGAGAGTCCGAATTATAGAGGAATTCGTTTAGGAAAATAAAGGTATTCAGTTGTTTTATACCGTGAAAATTTGAGATCGCCCGCAGCGTGCCTAGGGGAGCTATTTAGGCGCTGAAGAGACGTAACTCTCTGGAGGAGATATTTGTTTTCTGCTGACTAGGCCCCGTAATTCTGAATAACGATTGGCGGGGAGTAAGTAACTGTAACCGATGCCACCTTATCTCGTTAATAGGAATGCATTGCTTATCCTGTCCTTAAGCCATGTTTGGTAACAAAGTGGGGAAATCGAGTTTCACTGTTTCATTATGCTGGTATCGGCAAAGAAACTTAATTTCGAAGGGATTGCATGTAATTCTCTTATTAGTGTGGGTATATCTGACCTAAGGAATGGTTCTTTCGGAAGATAATCGTATTTCTTGTTTTTTAAGCAAACGATAAATGCACAGTACTTCACTTTTTATTACACCGTAAGGAAAACGTTACAAGGCGTTGAGATTTCATAGGGTGGGTTGGGGTAAAATGAGTCACTTTTAAGGTACTCTTTCACATTCTAAGTTTTATTTCATCAAAACTATTACTTTTTAATGATTTTTCTTCAATTGGATCTTGGCATTACAATCTTTTAGAACATTTTCATCTAATTTTATCAAATATTTTTTAGTTATAAGTTGGTTAAACTTAGCATCAAAATAATGAACTATTTTACCCCACCGTGGGGTAAAATGGGTCTCATCGCAAAACGATGTCAAAAATATATTTCTTACTAAATATACATGAAAGTAAGAAAAAAGGCAATCGACTAAGCTGTTTTTATCTGAAAAATTTGTTTCAAGTTGTACTTTAGTGAAATTGTTAAAATCCGAAGTTAATGAACATTGTTCAAATGTAGCAATTAAAATACTTACTTTGGAGAAAAATAAACTTGTTTGACAGTTCAATGTATATTTGAAGGAAATAAGTTAAAAACATTGTTTTTACTTAATACAGAAGGCCTCCTTACTATGACCCATTTTACCCCAAGTACAAAATATTGTTATAAAATAATAAATATTTAAAATTTTTCTAAGCTGATTGGCTTGAAATATCTCTCACACTTTCTTTATTTAATGGAAAAATATTAAAAAGTATGCTGTAATTTATTACAATATATAGATATTTGGAAGTTGGTAAGCCCTGTTTTTTCGACATCATCATTTACCGTTCAAATAAAATATTTTTTCAGTTCTTAAATTCATGAATCTAAATTTTTGACAGTCAGAAAATGTTGCCAACACATAAAAGATTATAATACAAAAAATGAGTGAAAATATCTCAATTTAAATTTGATTTATATCGAGTTAATTAAAACTGACCCATTTTACCCCAAGGGAATTTTCTTTGAAGGGAACACGTTTTTTCATGTTGTTTCGAAGTTATAAAAAGTAAACTGATGAATAAAATGTTCAATTAAAATTATGTGAATTGCAAATACCAAGAAAATATGTTTTTTCGTTGAAAATAATTTGGTACGGGTTTCATTTAGTTGATTATACATGAAATGATTACAATTTCTGTAAAATAGAAAATTTTTAGAGTTTATTGATGGTATGGTCAATTGAAGTATGCAGTATTTACAAAATTATTTGGGTTGTTTGTGGTTTTATATGGCGCCAGATCCCAATCAAGGCATTCTACGCCAACAAAATTACTTGGTTTCAGTCTTTTTTCTTGAGTAAAAAGTTATTATGATGTTTATTGTTATTTATATTGCTGTCTACTTTACTGTTTGTATTATCTGTAATAAGCATAACTTGTGTTTTTAGGAATAAATAAAATTTTGTCACAGAATTCTTTAATTATAATATTTTTTTGTTTTATCACGATACTTTTTACTATCAACAACGTATATATGGGTCATTTTCACCATACGCTTACATTTCAGAATAAAATTTTTTTTTCAAACTTCATAATTTCGTAATAATATTAATATAGGAGTTTTTATATATGTTTCAAGTATGTGGAACAGCAGTTGGTCATACACTTTTGCCCTTAGTTTAGTGTTTTAAATATTGTAACTCTCTAACTAACTATTATAAGGTAAATTATTTATTTAATGTATAAATTACAATATTTTTATCTCTTTATACAATATTTACAATTATTTCTCTTTAAATGAAATATGCAAGACCTTTTTTCAATGAAATTAACGATAAATCAAGCGAGAAATGTCAAATCCTTCGTAAAAAGGGAAAGTTGTTGATACTACTTTCAAAATCAATGACATAATAGTAAAGGGAGTTGACATTTTTAATAAAATGACAGAATGAAACATACATGCATGGTTGGAAACTGAAATAAATATCCATATATCCTATTTATATCAATAAATAACTATATTTCTGGGGTTAAAATTTCCAAAAAAGTTTATTTAATATTAAAAATTACTCAAAAATTACTGTAACGGGAGTTGACATTAATAAAAATACGCTACCTTGACGACAGATAATTTCTTTGAAAACACGATAGTTTTCGAGCCGAAGAATAAAAACACGGTTTAAATATATTCTAAAGTAAACAAACAATCGTTTGGAATGTGTTTCTACATTTTTAAAGCATAATTATTATTATATTTTTTAAAATTAATTCGCCTGTAACGGGAGTTGACATAAAGTGAGGGACAAAATATTTTATAGATTTGTAAAAATATTAAATTCAAAAAATTAATTTTTACAATTATAATAACCTTTTAATAGTTCATAATTTTGATATTTATCGTTTTTTCTTTCAAAAAGTCAAATTAAATAACAATAAAACTACTTTTAATTTCGTGAAAATCCTTAGGGACAAGCGTTTTTGGCTATTTTCGTATTCTTAAATATCTTAATTTACATAATTTTAAAGCTTTTCTTATTATTTAAACGCTAGAAATATTTCATTTAGTCTACTTTGCCTAAATCAAAGTTTAAACAGAACTTTTAATAATGATTAATTGTTTAATTTTCATGTTTTACCTTCGGGACAGCAAATGTAAGCAAATTTTGAAAATGACCCATATACATTTTGGTAATGCCATCAGCTAATTTTTTCCAGTCAAGATGTATAACTTTGCATGCTATAATTACATTAATATGTACAAAGAATGTAATAACAATCTTTGACAAAATAAATTTATGTTTATTATTTCAAGTTTTTATATAAACCTGCTTCAATCTTAAATAAAAATAATGCAAATCAGCATCATTTTTCCTTTCGTAGTCTTGGAAATAAATTTTAATGTAGGTAAACATACTTTATTTTACTTCATTTTTCAACCAAAGTTCTGTTTACTTAGAGTGAAATATCAACAAAAAATGTTATCACAACTTCTTCAGCAGACGCTGGAATCTTAGAAAATATTCTAATAAACCCCCAGGCCTGATTTACATTTATTTTCATGTGGTTTTCCATAAAATACAAGAAACTGTTTTTTGTACACGAAAACTTTCAGATAACATAAAATTAAATACATTTAGGCTCTTAAATTATTAATACATTTCAGAATCTTTGTAAAGCAAGGAATTCGCTTATTTTCGAGTACCTACACACGTTTTATACAAAGTAGAGATTGTTTATTTCATAACGAAATACTCCTACAGTACCGAAAGCAATATTCATACCCTTCTCACAATTTACACTTTTTTACTCTCACATTTTCTCTTTTCAAAGCGCGAGAGAAAAACGCCGAAACGACCAGAAATTCTCCAATATTATACAAGGACGCCTTTAAAAAAATGTTAAAAACCCTTTTTAGGATTCGAAACGGTATTCCAGAGCAATTCCCGAGGGTTAAGAAATAAAAAACGGCAGCAGCAGAAAAGTCCATTCATTTTAACTCCTCCTGACCTGAGTCCCCAAATTTCCCATTGGATTCAAAGATAATCTCGGGCGGCTGAGGATTGAAAGGGTTATAAAGCGCTCGAAAGATAGCGTAACACTAGAAGTCCGAGGCAATATAGCACGTAACCAAAGTAACCCAGATTCAAAGGCGAAAGGCTAAATAAAATCCCCAATCCAATCCAATTCGGGGAAATAGCTGCTTCACTTTTTGAATCAAACGAAAGTCGGACGACGTGTCGCCAAAAGAGTAGTAGGAAATTGCAGAGAGGAGAGACCACCCCGGATCTCATCGGGTCGCACGGGGCGAGACAGAAGATTAGCAAAGGGGCCACTCGTGCTTTTCTTGTCAGATGATGCTACCACGATTGTGGGAAGTGTCACCGATTGGATTACTTTTGTAACCGTTTTATTTGGTCGAGGAAGATAAGGGCGTGACAGGGATTGCGGTGGAATTCGAGCGAAAATGTGAGGTGAGGGGTTCTTAAAAAAATTTTGCGTTTTGTGAGTTATTGGTTTTTTATCGTTTTGATTTGAAAATCTGGATTGTGACAGCGAGTAGGCGTTCTGTTGTGAGTGGACTATAGAAATAGGGGGAAATAATTCCGTAAAATCCAATCACACCTACATATTTGAAGTATTGGATTGAGAAACGTCAGTTCTGTTTTTAATTTGATAGTGCAACGGATGTATTTGTCACATTTCATTTATAATTTGCCCATTACAAGTAAGAACAAAGATCTTGTTAGATAAAATTTAAATGATTTTAAATTGTCTGAGTATTTCCATATTAATCTTATATTATTTAGGATTATCTTGAATACCAAAAACAATTAACTACTACTTCACTTTCTACTCTGCATTATATGGGTTTCTGACCCCTGGGCTACTCATATGTCCCCCTGTTTTTTTCTTATATTTTGTTATTTATGTGTGTTCTCAGTTTTGTTCATATTAGGAGTACTTATATAATGTGTAATAAATAAAAAATATTTATTATTATATTATAATGGAAATACCTAAATCCAGTTTTTCCTTCATATAAATTCCACTAAGCATCATAACCCAGCTGAAGTCAATATACTCAAGTTTTAAACCGTAATAACACCCAATGAAAAACGCAGTATGAGAAAACTTTTCTATTGAGATAATAACAGCATAATATTCACATGAAAAAAACTTTATAGGCTTTACAGCATTAACTTAAATGTTGCTGCAGTAGAAGTGGGTGTATTTCTCAAACCACTTGCAAATATTACTTTAAAATATTACACTTCCCATTCTGTTTTCGTTTACCAGCAGCTTTGCTATCGAAGTTACGTTATGCAATTGTTTTTAATATGAATGCCTTCTTCATAGCTACAGCAGCGCCTCTATGCCACACATAGAGTATAAAGTTTTCATTTCTTAAAATGTGTATAACGGTTTCAATGGTTAAAATATTCAATGGTTAAACCCATTAGTAAATAAAATTTAGTTTGTATAAACGAATTAATGAATATATTCATAAAGGCTTTTTAATTGTAACTTATAGTTGCATTTAACTATGCGACAATAATAATATGCTATGAAAAATGTGTGTTTCATATAATTTAATTTAAAGATTTTAAGGTATAATAAACTTGAAAAAAAATTACGGGATTAATATTGAAAAGCTACCCACTTAACTATGCAGTAAAGTGGTAGCTATTTAATACTCCTAATATAGATTTATACAATGCAATAAAAGTAAAGTGCTGAAAAATGTGAGTAACGGAAAGTTCTGATTTAAATTTGAACACTTAAAAAAAGAACCATGCTACTAAGCATATTAAAACAGATAGAAATGCGCTGAATAAAAACTGATGGCCAAGGCTAACGTAGTGTTATTAAGTTATTAGTATTAAAAATTGCAGCATTTAAAAAAGTTTGTTGACGTTAAATATGCAGCACTAATATAGTTTAATATGCACATTTAAGTAATTAAAAATAAATAAATTACGAAAATGAAATGAGTAAATTATGAAAATCACGAATGCTAGGGCCAATGTTCCTAAAAAACAAGCATCTCAGCAAATGAATTCAACACTTATAACAAAGTATTAATTTCTCACCTTTGTCGTTCAAAATGATATCCGCAGAATCATATCCCAAAATGTTCTTTGCCACACACGAATAAATCCCGTGATCCTCAGGGTCTATGTTCCGGACTATTAGAACGGACGTCCACTGGACGTCGCTTTTTTGTGTTTGGGTCACTGTGTACTTCTCGTTGTTGACACGGAGCACTGTGCCGTTAAAAGTCCACGTTATGGTGACGTTAGGAGATCCGTCGATCACACATTTGATTCTACCGAAGTCTTTTTCCAGTTCACCTCCGCTGTGGATGACCATGGGTTTATCTGTGAAAAGAAGAGTATAGGTTAAGCGTAGAAAGTTAGGAGTATTTTATGATTAGAGACAAAATGAAACTGTAATATGTGGAGGAAATAGGGGTGGAATGAATTGATTTTGGATTATGTTTTTTATTTTAAATGATATTTTCGATCTAATACAAGGAATACTCTAATATATCATCAATTTTTGTAAGTGTTTTACTTGATTTCAGTATTTCAGTCGCACTTTTTCGTACACTGTAAGAAATATGGCATGCTACACAAAAATTGATGGATTGAAATTCCCCTACTATATCGTTGATAGATGTTACGTCTAAAGCCCTGGATAGAGCGAGCACTCAAGTAGTGACAAGAGTTCAATTGTCCGCCATTTTGGGGATCACCGTGTAAAAAAGTACTAGTAGCATAAGAAAAACTTAACAATGAAAGGAAAATAAACTAGACTAGAAGATGGAAAGAAATGACTTCAACTTATTCTGAAAAGGAAAAAATAAAATTTACCATTTTTTTATTTTCTAGAGTGAAAAGTTGTTTTGAATAAATAGACGTATTTTGTAAATGTTTTCGTTAAGACGTTACAACCGCAACCCACTTCAAAACTGAAATGGCACGGATGCACCGGGGAAAAGGTGGGATCTTCATCCCGTGTCTATGATGGGGCCTAATGAAGGAAATCCATTAGGCCCCTTCCTGCATTAGGTCCTCCAAGCACCTCAATTAGGCCCTCCAGGTGGAACCTTCATCTCGTGTCCAGTTGAGAGTCCCCTCATCCTTATATCGGTGCAATATCTCTCAATGAAATGATGGCTATTCATTTCCACTACTTTTTGCGTAACGTACCGTATTTTTACAGTGTAATAATAAAACTCCAATGGGACTTACACAAGACGTTGAGCAAGACAGCCATGACAGAAGGGCCCCCGATCCCGTTGTCCGCCCAGCACTCGACGGGGCCCCTCAGGTCCCTGGACACGTTCCCGATGTGCAGGACCGACTTGGTGCTGTCGAGGCTGGGTCTCCCGGAGCGAGCCACCCCTTTGATGCGCCACTTGATCATGTCCGTGCGTGCCGGGTGGGCCGTGGCACGGCACTCCAGGGTGGCCTCCGACCCCTCGAAGACGGGCCCGGAAGGCGACGCGATGATCACAGACTCCACCGATGCTCCGTCTGAGGAGGAAGATACCGACCTTTTACACTTCGTTCCGGTATAAAAAAACGTTCATCGGTATAAAATAAAGTACGACTTGTGCTAATGTTGAGAAATTTCCGTACGTGAGAAATATCTTACTGTTTCGAATAGAATAGAATATAAACACAGGACAGGAAAGTTGTCAGGAATCGTGTAGGTTGGGCTTTACAATCGAGATTTTAAAGAAGTCGGATTGTTTTGTGTAGGGATTTATTGTGTCTATGTATTTTATATTTTTAGTGATTTAACATTGTTAAACGTATAGAGTGATGGTATATGACCGAGGCTCCTTACAATGCAGGGAAAATTGGGGTGTAGTTTCTATGAACATTATTCTCGGAGAAATTTATTTTATTTGTCTGCATTAACATGAAAGATTAAATTCAAATTAATTGAAATTTACATAAAAACCTACACAATTCAATAAAATTTTAAATCCAAATTATACGCTTAAATATTTAGTTATAAGGAAAATGAAATTTTACTTACATCCATCTTGCTTTATTTGTAAAAATAAATAAAGCAGTTAACTATTATGAAATCAATAAATATTTATCACTCTCTTACGTTACTGATTTCATAAGAATAAAATCCATTATTTTTTAAATGCAAGTATATTCCCATTATTTCCCAACAAAAAATTAAATGGATGATATTACGAGATAGAAAATTTCTCATTCATTTTCCTACATGAATGAGTAATCTTTTAACATAAAGTAAAACGTATAGCTATATACTCGATACACCATTCATTCTTTCGTGAACGATATCCAAGAATAGGAAGGGTGAATAAAGGATAGCATCTCTTCTTGTTTTGTCCTTGCTTTGTGACGGAAGGGAATATATATCATTTTCGAATCAATGAGTCTGCCTATGGCTTTGATAAAGTACCGCAGCCATCCTAAGTGGGTGAAAGAGGATAATAGCTAAAAATTCAAACTTTCATATGACCATTAAAATATTTAAAATTTTTTGGGTTTTAGCAATAGCTGTAAAAATATCCCAAGAGGGAATAATATTGCACGACTTCGCATAAATAAAATAATCCACCTTAAAATTCAATATTTATTCCTTTAAAGTTTTGAAAAGTTAAAGCCCATAAGAGGGTTTGGTGGAGAAAATTTTCATTGTGTGTGGCATTAATATCTTTTTCATTTATAGTAAAAATGCTTTGAGGATCTCAATTCTATGTAATATTAATTACGGTCAAACTTAGTATAAGGTTCTGTACTCTACACCTTTCGAAACTGGGGATTTTAAGTTTTTATTCACAAAATAAATTTGTTTTTAGACAACAAAAAAGTGATTGTGTATATTACCAAAAACGAATATGAAGATTTGTGTTTTAAATTTTCTGTGATATATATATAAGAATAATCGTTAAGCTGTTTTTATTAATACTTTCGCAATTCTTGATGTGCCTAGCCCTAGATCATAATGTACAATACTGGAAAAAAAATCGACTCACACCCTATATCTCCGAAACGGTTTGTGATATAAAGACAAATAAGGTATCATTTTTCATGATTTGAAGTATTCTATATATAGAAAATTGTTCAAGTTCTTAGGGAGTCGTCTTCATATTAAACGAAGCACCAACTTTCGTTTTTCCAATGGGTGACATCAAAGATTATTCCAGATTCTGAAAGAACACCCTCTAAAACCCCCCAAAACCAGTTTTCATGTCATTTGGTCCCCAAATGAAGCCAGGAGTGGGGGTTGAAGTTCGTCGAATTTACGTAGAAATCTCGTTTTTTACGTTGGATTTTCGATTTTGATCCTGCGGGGTTGATGGTTGAAAGGTTGAGATTTCTACGCAAATTCAACGAACTTCAACCCCCACTCCTGGCTTCATTTGGGGATCAAATGACATGAAAACTGGTTTTGGGGGTTTTAGAGGGTGTTCTTTCAGAATCTGGAATAATCTTTGATGTCGCCCATAGGAAAAACGAAAGTTGGTGCTTCGTTTAATATGAAGACGACCCCCTAAGAACTTGAAAATTTTTCTGTATACAGAATACTTCAAATCATGAAAAATGATACCTTATTTGTCTTTATATCACAAGCCATTCCGGAGATATAGGGTCTGAGTCGATTTTTTTTCCAGTATTGTACGTATATCGTTCCCACAGTATGTATATCATAAACCAGTTATCAAAACAGATTATCCTACTTCATCGAATTACTTTCAAAACCTTTCGATATTGAGAGGATTTCTTTAGTAGTACCAGTTACAAATATTTCTTAGGTTGAACGTACTTAAAATCTCCATTTTCATATAGAAGGGTCAAAGATGATAGTTTAATAAGGCGAAATCTGTATGTTCATTTCTCTCCATACAATTGAATCGCCAGTTTGAAAAAGGGAATATGTCCAAAATATGACAAATTGACTTTTTGTGCTCAAAATAATCTCACACATTTTCTCTACACTTGAGTTGAAAGAGGGGGAAATAAATAACCTCTATAGGGAGATATATAGCCCCTTGAAGTTGAGAAATCGATACCCATCCATTGCATTTTTTATCAATTTATTTGAAATTAAAGTTAATTTGTCTTTCTGTTCTTATTCTTTGTGGCGTTAACTAGGCCAAACAAAATTTGATTTTAATTTAAAAGTATTTTTATAACTTTTTTTTATCCAGGGAATGTTTGGCACCATTAATATTCCCTTACTTCATTGATACTGCCTTGATGACCCAGTTTCATTATAGTTATTAAATTTTACTGGTCTTAATATTTCTTTTTCTCACTTTCGAGTTGTGAACTAAGCAGCAATAAAATTTAAAATCCAATTTAAGTGGTTTTTAAGATTTTACTTCACTTGAAATTTCATGAAGTTGAAAAAGGGAATAAGTCCATCAACGTTTTTCAACTGTAAAATACTTTGGAATCTACTTATAGTTATTTCGATGGAAGCCTTTTTTTTCTAAATAGGGTCCTAAATTTTTAGTAAAAATTTGGTAGTTATACAATGAAAATGCCATTATTTGTACATTTATTTTTTTCCGATTTTCTCAAAACTTGGTGTTAGGCCTTATTTCCTTTTTAAACTAACAATTAAATTATTATTACTTCTTTTATTAAAAAAAGTATCCGATTTCAATGTAGATTACTTTTTAGCGTCATAGTTAAAAACTGAAATTTGAATTAATGGAAATGCAAGTTTTTAATACAGCACCTTAGGTATTACCCTGTATTAACATTATCTTTTAATTTAATCACACTCTACTTTCTCGTAGAAAACATCTACACACCCAAATGCCATTTCACATACCCAAGAAAAATAGATCACCCTATATTTAAGCCTATCTGGTATAATATAGACCTCAAAATTACTCTCAAAGTGCATTTTATCTTAAAAGATCTGCTTAAAATGAAATCATTATCTTAAAAGCCGGACAGCAATACCATTTTCTAGGCGAAGAATACGTGATTTGTCAGACGATAAGAGAAGGGCATGGGGATGAAGGGTGGAAACCTTCCCACCCGTGCACAGTCAGGTTATATGGATGGCAGTACTTATTGTGGGATATGAATCATGGTGCGCAGAATAGAATCTGTCCATGTGCCTTTGATAAACTATTGTGTCGAGTTCCCGAGAAAGAATCGTATTGGGAATAGGTGAGAATATGAAAATATTCCCGTCCAGATAGTCCTTTGACAAGCTATTTCTCAATGCAGTAAAATGATGTTTCCTTTTGTTGATTTGAACCAAGTTCTGTATCCATTTCGTTTATAAGTCGTAGATAAACTACGTAGTCGTTCATATAAACTATTATTAACCCTCCGTCGGTCGCAACTGAACTTTTTCGCTCACCTCCTACATTTTCGTTCACCTTTCCGTTATTATATGGGGGGTAGAAGTCTGAAATTTTTGCTAGTCTCCTATTTTTACCGGATGTGTGGCGCCAACCAATTCATTAAAAATTCGCGAGCTTTGTTTAGTTTGGTTTTCATCATAATTTTACTATTTGACACATAACGCTCGATCGTGTAGCAGGTCTTTAAGGTACGTAATTTTATTTTTTGTAATCTCTGATGCTTTTTTATTAATTTTATGAGTGGTTACGGATCAATATTATAAAAGTTTCCTCAATATGTATGATATTTTTATAATTATTTTTCGTTTATTGCGGTTGAACATACACCTACGAAATCGTACCTTATACACTTACCTCGCCAAAAACAATGTTGTGCAATATGCAAATCTACGTTTACTACCTGTAATTTGATAGTTTAAAGCTAAAATAATGTATTTTGGAGTTATTTTACAATAGCTATGGGGACTGTCAGTGGTCAATTTGCCCAGCCTAGTATTACCTGTTAAAGTTTTGTTTGTGAAGGGTTATTATGTGGACATGAGTTCAAAAACAATAATTTAAAATTAATATCCCTCAGGTTTCACATAATTAAGTATATTTTTTTGACTAAGATATTGAATTATTTATCCCGCTGAAGTAAGCTTAATTTTATGCTATTTTTAATTTTTGTTCTTAATTATTTACAACAAATATCAAATTTTTTTTAACTGAATAATGCTATGAACATCTTTTATTGTTTCCAAGACCTTATCATTGAAATTAAAAGGTAGAATATTGCGATTCTTTCGATTGTGCGTTTTGGCACATTACGACCTAACACGTCAGTTTAATATTGCGACCGACGGAGGGTTAAAGGAATTAAAATATGATTTATTTACTTTTAGTATGATCATTTAGAATAGGCTTCTGAAATATGAGCGGTAACGCTTAATAATGGTCTTCACGCAACCTCAGTTTGACCGATTCTTTTACAATATTTTCCTAATTCACTTTAGGCTGCCTAGTAACTGCACAAGACGAATTTTTCGATGAGAATTGAATCGTCAGTTTGAAATAAGGAATAAGTCCAAAAAATGACAAATTGACTTTTATGCTCAAAACAATCTCCAAGCTTTGCTCAACATATGGGTGAAAAGAGGGGAGAAAACTAACCCTTATAGGGAGATATCGCCCCTTGACGATGTGAAATCGATGTATATTCATTGTATTTTTTAAATTAATTCGGAATTAAAGTTAATTTGTCTTTCTTTTAATTTTCTTTGTGCAATAAAATTTACTCTTACTTTCAATTTTTTAAACTTTTTTATGCAGGGAATGCCATTATCTCCATTCATATTCACTCACTCCATTTATACTGCTTTAATAACTCAGCTTCACTATAATTTTGAATTTTATTTGTCTTATTCTTTTTATTTCACCCTTTTGTGGTGTAAACTAAGGAGAAATATAATTTAAATATGAATTAAGGGTTTTTTAACGATTTTTTCATCAGAAAAATTTCATAAGGTGGAAGAAGGGAATAAGTCCATCAACTTATTTTGACTGTAAAATATTTTTGAATATACTTATATTTGTTTTGATGGTTTCTCTGTTTTTTAAACAGGGTTCTGAACTTACAGTAAAAATTTGGTGATTATACAATGAAAATTCCATTACTTCAGTTTTTTTTTTCGATTTTCTCCAAACTTGGTTTTTGGACTTATTCCCTTCTTCCAACTGACTATTCAATTACAAGAGTTACTGCTACTAGTACATTACACCTCACCGGCCTTTAATTGAAAAGGGGAAGCCATCATACATTTGAAAAATCAGATATTATGCAATCAATTTAATTAAGTTTCAGCGCACATAAAACAGTAAACACACTTATATAAACTCGCACTGAAGAATGTATAATTAATTTAGAATTTGACGCAGTGAGAAAGTTTCTGAAGAAACATTTTTATCTTGAATATTTTAACTATAAAACTCAAATAACTAATTTCTGAGGAAATGGACAACATGTTTCAAATATTTCAAATGCAATTATTGTTGATTAAACTAACTTTTATTTTAAAGAGCCGAACAACTTTTTAAAAGATTGCAAACGACTGAGAAAACTTCTTCGAAATAAGAGAAAATAAGCGGCATTCTTAAAAGTCTTGTTATCTTTGAAATGTTTTTGGCGTTCTTACAAAAGCCTTCAGAAATAGCTGTATTCCTTATGGTATACCAAACAAATAAGAGAACCACTCCGAAAAAATGTCCCGATTATCTGCTTGAAATAAGTCTGATAAAAGCAGAACTCTTCATTTTAATTACCAAAAAGCATTTTAATGAATTTATCATGGATCAATTACTTCAGTCATCATTATCGTATGTTAGAAAATTATAAATAAATCCCTTCTAATTTCCAATTATTTAGACGCAACGACGATTAATGGCATTTCGTGTTTTTTCATCCAGCTATAATTACCATTTCTTTCAATAATAATCTTATTAAACTGAGTCGATTCTGATTATTCCATAAAGGGTGGCATTACTGAGTATATAGCAATTATGAACCGAACTAGGATTAACCTTTGAAGTTTAGATCGTAAACATAAATTTAAAAACACTTAAAGGAGCCCCTACCTTAAAAATATTCACTCCAAAGTCAAATTTTGTTCTTGACATGACTTAAAACTAAAACATATCATACTTTCTACTTACCCGTCTTTCTGTTTTGAATTGACGTCACTTTTAATTACTGGGGAGTTAGTTTATTTATTGAATTTGCAATAAATTGCTTGCATGTTTCAGTTTTTTTAAGGGTTAGTAGATTTTTAAAAAGATACAGAGTCTTAACGAGAAAACAAGGTTGATTGAATTTTCGGTCTAGAGATTCTGAATAAATAGAAAAACAAGTGGTTTCGGAACCATTTGTTGGGATACTCGACTAGTAGAATTTTATGACGTTTTTATGACATGCTGTTCTTTTGTTAACGAGAATATTTCTTGACAGAAAAGGGTTATATAGCGTTATTTAATACTTTATTTATCTATGAAACCGACCTTTAACTTCATTTATTACCCATTCAAAACCTATAACATAACTCAATACGAGCTTGAATATAATATTTCTTTTAAATGCTATTTGATGTAAAGCAACGTATTGTTTCAGACATTACTGAAGTTAAGTGGATAAAAATAGTAGAAAATGCATGATATTAAGTTCATACATTCATAACTCATAATTATAATTTATGGTTCAATTCTATTAACTGCTCCGTTATACATCACCAAGGTGTTTAAGACGAAAAATATTAAATACCGTCAGATTATTTTATGGTTTTCATTGATATAATTGTATATTTTAGTCGATTAAATTGCAATTATTGGCAATGTTTCTAATATCTGGCGTCTAAAACAGCTTTACGATATTTAGTAGCACACAAAACAGTATAGAATCAATTTTTCTTTTAAAAACACATTATTTTTGAATTATTAATAAAATAATAAAGTTACGATTAATTAAGTAATTCGGAATTTCGGTGTTGTATTTCATTTTAAAACGTATCAATAAAAACGATTATAGCAATTATAATGCATTGCAAACGTCGCATCTGAGATTGTGTTGCATCCATGGGCGTAGCCAGGGGGGCAGCTGCCCCTTTCTTGGACGCAAATTCTACCTAGTTGACCCCCATTCGAATTTTATTACGTCACAAAACTATTTTTTAGTGTCAGATTACAAAAACTTTTACCTCAAAAACAAAAACCCTCATTGTTTCCACGCTACCCACAAAACTTTTAAATTAATTTCATTAAAGGTCAAAAACCCCTCTCGAAACAATACTGTAACAAATTATTCTCCACAAATATAAAAAAGTCGACCTTGCTTGCCCTACCCTAAGTGGAACTCTGGCTACGCCCATGGTTGCATCTAAAATTGTTACGAAATAGTTAAACATTTTCTAGTTTCTAACGTTTACAATATATGATCTTAGTACATTTCTCAAATTACTTTCCAGATTATTTCAGAAATCACGTTAACTTAATAAAAGTAGTACTCGTGCGATACCGTTGAATCAAAATATACAAAAATGTAAAGCTCTTTTTAATCATTGTTTTTGCATAAAGCATAGAAACACCTTACACAAGTGACGCCAAGGTATTAAAACTAAACAATAGACCTTAAACCCTGAAACAGGGACATAGCTCCTCAAAACCTCCCATAACTCATCAAACTCACCCTTTCCTTATCACTCACCAACTCCCTCGCCGCTATCTCCCTCAAAACAAACGAAGCAAGCAAGACCCATCTCCATCCAGGTTATTATTCAACGGAAATTAGTTTTACGCAGGAGGAGTGGCAACACCATCAGCGAAAGAGGTCGGCCCGAAACAATTCACGTGGAAGTCCCCCTATCTGAATATTTACAACCTCAACGAGCCGTTTCCTAATTTTCAATTAAACTCCAAACCTCTCCAAAACAAGATAGTAGAGCATCCTGTAAACCCTTCCCTTGGCCGCAATATTTCTCGCGGAGGTCCCTCTATAAAGTCCCCTAATTTGACCAGGGTCTGGTCCGAACAATTATTAACGGGGAAGGGATCGTACGTTTTCAAGTTACAATCAAAGTGCCAATACCTGCGCATTCGCTTCTGATTAAGTGATGCCTAGGAAGATGTTATTAGTGGGTAAGCGCGTAAAATGTTGAGGAACTGGACGAAGCAGTGGATATTAAAGATCAGAGTGGGGATGATATAGATCAGTTGTTGTTGTTGGGGGGAATATTTAAGAGTTAAGTAATGGTGGTTGGGGTTGATTGTCGCTGGAGGACGCTTTTGTCCGTAATGTTAATGTTGAAGAGTTATCTTTGACCGCGCGCATAAATTTTGGGCTGGTTGTGATAGTTAGAGAAATAATTAATTAATTTTGTGGGGGAGTAATAAATGGAGTGCATTGTTTAAAGGGGATTAATGAGTGGGTTGTTCGTTTTGGCAGATATTCAAATTCGTATTCAGAAAGTTGAGAGTTGAAGGCATGCTTTTGTAGTGAATTAATGTTGATTTCTGATGAGATTAAATGATAATGAGGGGGGTAATGAGCGGTTCTTGGGTAAAACGAGTTATACAGTTTTGAATTAGTTTAAAAGTCCTAGTGAGATATTTAAGTCGCAACACAGATATATTGCCTCGTATTCGTTTTTCCTATTCAAGGACTCGTCTCAAGAGTTATTTTTGGTTAACAATAAGGAAAACCAGATTCGAGTTTTGCATTAGCTATTTAAACGACTTTGCGCCTTTTTAAAAACGTATGGGAATAGTGATTTTGGTACGGGAAAAAATTTGGATTATATATTATAAATAGTTTTAACCTTTTAGTCCTAGACACCCCAAGATTGGCATTGGCTACTGTGATAATATTGAAGCAGCTAGGACTGAAAGTGTTGATTATTGAGAGCTATAAAAGCTATAAAAATGTGAGCTTCTCTAGGTTAGAGAGCCTGTATACGAGAGAGAGAGACGACAACTCGGTATAGCGCGCTGATTGGTCAAGAGCGTTTTCTGTCCTCCGGAGGCGGTAGTTAGGTCTCCCTCCATAGGATTAGCATGGGACGCGAGACAAGGGGCTTGTTCGTAAAACTGTAGTTGGACGGTTTTAACTGCGCCGAAGGATGCGCAGAGACGCTTTTAAGCGAGTTGTCGCCTCCCTCACGTCAGTGATATAGGCTCTCTTCTCTAGGTGAAAGTGGTATGAAACATGGATTTGAATTTCTGTTCAGATGCTTCACCTATAGTGTGGTAGTCATACACGTTAAAAGAGCAATGGCTCGTAAGAGCTGATAAGGCAAACTATTATTCTATTTATAAAAATCATTAATAGTCTACCGGATCACAGTGACAACTTCTTTGACATATTTAGAAAGTTAAAGTTTGATTTTATGAATAATCTATAAATTTCAGCGTCTGTGTTTGTATTGTTTTTTTGTTTGTTGTTGTCGATTTGGTATTTGTGTTTTGTATTTCGGTGTGATTTCTTTTCCTTCCATGTAAATGGACTCTGTCAGTATGGTGAAAATTAATAAATAAAAATGCCTTCTTCTTAGGAGAAATTCAGGTGCCTTTAGATAAATCATTCAATTACAGTCAACCCCGTTTTTGTGAGAAGAATAGGGACCGCATAGAAAAATCGCATAAAAATTAACACAAAACTTTGCGAGTGGCTATAAAAATAGTTTTCGCAGCACAATTAAAAAATCCTTTCTTATGCGGTGAATAGGGATCGTACGAAAAAAAGTCTCACGTAGTACCGTAGCGAAAATACTTCAGCATAACTGAATTAAAATTCTTTATATTCGGACAGTAACGCAAATCCAACCCTACAGCTGAATTGAGAAACCGTTTCTGCTCTTGGTGTTGACTTTTTTTTCAGTTACCATACCATGTAGTCGGCGAAGACAGTTGTTTCACTAGACTATCTTGTATATGTCTCGGTAGCCATATACTATACAATATTTTTGTTCTATGTTCCCATTTGATTGAAATCTTATTACACAATACAAAAAAATTCGCAGAAAAAAAAATCTTACGAATAAAAAATCGCACAAAAACTGGTTTGAGTGTACTCAAAACTACGTTCAGTGGACCTATACCACTTCCATTCTAATCAGCTCATAGTCTAGTCATTCATATTTTCTTTTACTCATAGATAAAGTAAGTAATAAAATAACAGACACACATTTGTTTTCAATCATTTCTCAATTTTTTAAAACTTATTTTTAGAATTATACTCATTCTTTTCTTATAGAGATTAAACAAAAATTTAAGGAACATAAAATAGATTGTTAATTGAGAAAAGCTAAAAAGTTATGGTAGTAAAAATTTAAAATTATTCATGTTGTTTGCAATGGCAATGAACGAATACGAAAGAGCAATGAAGAAACCTAAGAAAACTGATCAAAGGAAATTTAATTGGTTCTATCACTATTAAACTAACGAACACCAACGATCTTGGAATTATATTTCTAATTAAGAACCCTAAGAGACATGGAAAATATTGTACATACGAAATACATAATCTTAGGAAACTTTCGCCGTAATTTAATTGTACGAATGTTTATTGAATTTCCCAAGGGACGTAGGCTAACTATTTACTGCATAAATTAATGAATAATTCAAAGTATCCAATAAAAGTACAAAAATATCAACTGCTAAAGCAAGGCCAGTAGACTTTTCTCAAATGATTTAACGGCCTATCTATGACACAAAAAGTTAATTAATGAAGACTTTACTACAGCTGTATATCGTAAAATTAATCTACGTATTTGTCGACAGGTACGACGTTTATGAAAGCGACTTGTAGTAATTTATCCGAAGTGTGGGATGGTATGAACCCTGACACGAGAAAATCCCAAGAGTATTTTTGGATAAGTTTAATTACATGTAAAGTGCACAAATATAAATCTAAGAAAGTAAAACTATAGGGTTGGAATTTTTAATCACAATTTTAGTAATAAAATTCATGAAATACTGGTTTATTAATTGAAAGTGAAATATATAAATATATGTCCCAAAGGGATTAATCTGGAACTGATTAAATTAATGTATTAAAAATATACAAAGGCACTAACTAATCTCAGTAGCTTTAATTTATAAGTTGCTACATTGTTTAATTGAACATGATGGCAACTCTATAATTATACTAGCTGATTTGCCCGGCCTTGCACGGGTGGAGTGTATTTATTCCTTTTTGTAAGTTCTCCTAAGTTTATGTCCGCAGTGTTGCCAGACAGTTTGACGAAAAAGTCGCGGATCAAAGCTCTAAAAGTAGCGGATTTGAAATTTTTGGAGCCCAAATTTTATTTCAGTGGTAATATTGTAGTTAAACACACTTTTAACATTGTTAAGGAACTATTATTATATACTCTAGAACTTAAAAAAATAATATTTAATTTTTAAGCTATTTTGTCTTGAATGAAGCTAATTTTCCAGATTTTCTTTTAAAAAATGATATTTCATTTCCATTATTAGATACATTGCTAATCTAAAACGAATTAGTTGAAAGTAATTCCTCTATTGATATTTGAAAAGGAACTCTTGCATAACATAAATATTTAATTATACTAAAAACCTTATAAGGATATGCTCAAAACTCGTTTCATAAATCGCATATCGGAAAATTCTTGCCCTTATCTCTACCCTACTCTCTTTCTTCTCTTCCAACTCCCTTATTTGTCCCTATAAAATGTCCAGGGCTTCGAGATGGGGATTGAAAAGGAGTTGGAAGAGACGCAGATGAATTACTTACGACTCCCCTTCCTGCACTAGAAGTGTGCATTTGTAATTATTATGTCCATTTTTTCAAAACACAAAAGTCGCAGATTAAAAATGCTGTAGCCCAGATTTAATTTTTAAGTAGCCCAAAAGTAGCCTATCGCCCAAAACGAAATTTTTGTCGTAAAGGACCTACAAAAGGAGCCCAGTCCGCTACTTATAGCCCAATCTGGCAACACTGTATGTCCGATTTTTCGTATCACCAATCACCCCGTTGTCCCCTACTCTTTTCATATCCCCGTGTTCCTGGTAATATTCATATCCCTGTTTTCCCGGCACCTTTTCATATCCCGGTGTACCCGACCCGGTACTTTTTTATATACCAGTGTTCCCGGTAATTTTTCATATCCTGGCGTTTCCGGTACCTTTTGATACCCCGGTTTTCCCGATAATTTTTATATCCCGGTTTTCCCTGCACCTTTTTATATCCCGGTTATCCCGATAATTTTTATCCTGGTTTTCCCGATAATTTTCATATTCCGGTGTTCCTGGTACTTTTCCATGACCCGGTGTTCCCGGTACTTTTTCATAACCCGGTGTTCCCGATAATTTTCATATCATGGTGTTCCCAAAAATTTTCATCCCGGTATTCCCGGTGCCTTTATTTTCCATCCCAGTTCCAAATGTGATAACTCATTCCATCCCGATTTTTTGCCTATTAAACATTTATCCTTTCTATGTGATGAAAACAATCTAATTGAAATCATCTCAGTCATTTGAAATTTAGTGTTTAAAGTCTTAAACAGAATTTTCATGAAATATTCCCGCTGCCCTTTCAAAATTCCTCAAAAATTCAATTTCAAAATAAAATAAATTTCAAAAATCCCTCGATAAAAAGTTATCAAATAAAAAACTATTAAAATCCTGCCTTCTACTTAAAATAACCAACTTCTTTAAAAGCTACTTAAAAAGTAAAAACAGATTGCTAGTTATAATAAAAAATCTAGTGATTATAGTCTAGTAAACCATGCTCTGTGAAATTTTAGCTCTGTTTTTATGGAAACTTTTCAATTTTTGATCCATAAATTTAAGAAAATTAAAATCTTAAAGAAAGTAATTAATTATTTTAATATATTTCGGCGTTCTGATCACTGTTATAATATTTAAATACAGATATTCACACTGTTTTTCTTCTTAAATTTCATTGTAAATTATAAATTGTTTTGAAGTTATATTTATTCAAGTGAGGCAAGACGTCGCCTTAAGATTGAGAAGTAAACCCTGCATTTTATGCATTTCAACAATGTATAATGTTATTTCAATGGGTAAAACGGAGTCGAAAAAGCGCCGAAAAACAGGGAAGGAGTCGTTCGATTTTAAAATCGTTTCTTAGTGCGCGTCTAATGGCTGAAAGGAAGGTCTCTGTCAAATTTCAAGCCTATCGGTCCGGCAGTTTTGGAGATTTCGTGATGAGTGTTATGAATGAATGATGAATCACCCGTATTTGGATTTTATATATATAGATAAACTCAATGCATAAATGATAACTATTCAGAGGTCTGCGTTTAGAGATGTGTTGAAACATAATAACACATGAATATTAGGGTGTATCCAAAAAAACTTTTTTTAAAATTTAGATGATGCTTTAGTGTGGAAAAGTTGATTCTAATCACACGACGAATGTCTTCACTCGAGTTATGGACCCTTTATGGTGTGTTCTACCCAACAAAACTTGAATAACAACCTAAATATCTTTATTATGTTGATTTGAACGAGGAATGACTCGATTTTCTTACTCAGATAGACAGGATAGACCCAGAGCCCACCACGGGGAGGTGGCTGGACGATGTTCAGTCAGCATATTCTGGATCAAATGATACTCAGATATATATATTTAACCCTTTGTTGCATACAAAGTTAAAAAAATATACATGCATTTTCTCTCTTAAAAATAGTCTTAAAAATAATTGTGCAGTTGTGCTGTCGTCTATGATTAACAGTTGAAAGCTCAAATAATGTAGAAGGTAAAAAAAAACTGAAAGGAAATCTGTAAAGACATTTACAGAAAAGCAAACAAAATTTAACTTTTGTCCACTAGAGTGGACATGATGCAACAAAGGTTAAATCTATAACATAGAAAGGTGTTACAGACCCCATTTGTTTTAGTTTAAATATGTCTCTACTTAAATTGATGTGAATTTCAGTTTTACAAAATAATTTTAGTTTTCTATCAGTTGTGATATATAAGGGGTTTGTTACAGGATCGCCAGTTTGAAGACGGGCCAATAGAGCTTTTTGTGATGACGTCACGACCAGTAATTCTCTTTAAACTGTTAACCGTGGAGGGCAACTGTATGGTGAAAAAAATAGTACTTTGTTTGTTAGTGACGTAGTAGGTTCAACTTAAGTTGCTGTCTAGTATAGAATAGGCGCTTGAGAAATAGTGCTTTCTCTCGCTAGAAGCGTAACCATAGTTACGCTCTTCACACAACCAATAGTAAGCCTTCTTCGTCACTTTGATGGTGATAGTTTCCAGGGTTACCAATTCGGTGGTGGGGAAAGGGAACATGTTTAGGCACCTATTACAAAATGAAGGGAGCATATAACAAAGAAAAATTCGTCTATTTACTCACATAACACATTGAGCGTAACCGTCGTCTTGCTCTGACCCTCATCATTTTCAGCAACGCAGGTGTAGGTCCCGGAATCTTCCCTGGATGCATTGCGAACCACTAGCACCGGTCCAGTGGCCGCCAGTCGGCTCCTGCCAGTGCCGTCCACAGGCACAGCGTTCCGGCTCCAGCGGTAGCTGATGGCTTCAGGGAAGGCTGTGGCTGTCAGGTTAATGGCTGTAGAGCTTCGTTCAGATACTTCGACTGGGCTGAGGGCTTTTGGGAAGACTGGGACATCTGAAAGATGGATGGTTTTGGTTTGCAACCCTATGGAAACTTTACGGTAGACAAGGATCTCGAATAACTGAACTATAAAACTAACTGGAGTGACACCTTTGATTGATAACAAGCGACAGAACGTGTTGGCGTGGAAGCTTACAAGTTGCCCCTTTTGCTCAGCAAAAGAGGCAATACATACCAATTTCTCCATAGACCCCTAAAATTTCCACTAGAGAGCGTTGAAAAATGTTGCATCGGACAGGGCATAGTCACTTCACTATACCAAAACCCCTCTTTCATGAGTATATCTGTAGGGGTTCAAAAGTTAAAAGGTGGGGTGAAGACACACACTTTTCCGCGCAGACATTTTTTTTATTTCCAATGGCAGATAAATGAACAGTTACGGATAACAGAGTTCATTGACCACCAGACATGCCGTAATTAGTACTTTCTTCGCGTTTTACCCAGTGGGCACCTGTGGACCGAAGCCACGGAGGTGAAGTACTGTTGCCCAAGCCACACACGCATTCGCTCGCACAACCCCTTTTACAGGGATGGAACTTTCATTAATCACACACAAGGACAGAAACTAGGAAACAGGGGATTCGAACCCCAGACGTATGGCTTCGCAGTTCAGATGCTCTAACCACTACATCACTACGTCAATACGTCGGCTTTCTGCGCAGACATAAAACTTCGATAAGGTGATGCGGTTTCGGCACGCTCACTCGTCACTCCAGTTTGTTTTATAGCTCAGTTTCACGAATACACACTGTTAAACAACAGTTCAACCTTTCACCAGTTTGTGATGAAAGGTGTTGAACTGTTTCACCAAACTGGTTCAAATTTAGCTGCAACCTATGTGAGGTAACAGGTTTCACCAAGTTTTCGGTTCTTTCCCTATTGAAATCCGGTAGTGAAAGCCCCGCGAAAACTTGGTAAAACCTTGTTACCGAACCTATGTTGCAGCTAAATTTGAACCAGTTTGTGGTGAAAGGTTAAACTGGTTTTCATATCAGTGTACGCGATTATGCGAGATAACCCTTCGAAATTAATGGCAGCTATCAGAATGCCAATGAAATGGGACTTTTGAAACATCTTCAGGTATATTTTGAATTATCTCATTGTTATAATATTAAGAATGATCACTTACTTTCCCCCTTAACATTTAGACTTGAAATATATTTTTTCAAGGGGAATTAGTTTTGATCTCGTGATGACAGAAGGACTTGACACTATTCTTGAACACTTGCTCTAATTTTGAACGTCTTTGGAGCGAATTGAAATGTTAAAATGAAGAAATGCCACATCCTTCAAAAATCAGTGATGGAATTGATTCAAGTCCATGGAGAAGTCGTTAAAAGCGTTAAGTAGATTGAGAAACTAAAATTGATAAAAAAAACACATTTCCTTTTTTTAAGCCCATTAATACTCTTAATTCTGTGGGAATGACCCTCCCTCTATGAATAAAATAGAATATTGGCCGAGAAATCCCATGTCCTTAGGGAAAGACGACTTAAGGGGAGGTGATAAAGAAAACCAACCAGCAATAGAATGTGTACACAAAAGAAACCCTGAACAAAGCAATATTTGGGGGTTGCGCAAACAAAACTGGCTGACAAAGAAACTAGAGAGCCTGTATACGAGAGAGAAGCTACAACTCAGTATAGCCCGCGCAGATCGGTAAACAGGTTTTCTGTTCGCCACAGGTTTCCCTCCATAGGATTAGCGTGGGGCGTTATGATACAGTTTGGACAGAATTTGGACAGAATTGGATGCGCAGAGACGCTTTTAAGCGAGTTGTCGTCTCTCTCTCGTATACAGGCTCTCTAAAAGAAACCAGTGAATGGAGGCAATGGAACAAACTCCAATGTTCTTAAACGCAATAATAAAGTTTGTTTCGAACCATTAGCAGCATATGTGGTACTCAAAGCATTCGGAAGCAAAAGAAAACTTTTTTTTTTGAAAAAATTCCTGAACCAATTATTTAAAAAAATAACCGAAATAACTATTCCATAGTTACTGATATTTCATTATTTAGTTCGAGTTGGTAGAATTGATACTTCATTCATTTAGAGTATATAAGTATTTTGAAAGGAGTATTTCACCATTATCGCTGGTTAGCGGACAATAAGTGTAAATTCAAGAGTTGCCTCCAGCAACTCTCTTTTGTTGCCTCTTCTTATGCCGTGCTGATGAGTCCTCACAAGGACGAAACCGGTCCACGTTCTGGAAGCAACGCTTGAGAGTTTTGAGTTTACACTTTAAGTATTTTGTGCATAATTTTGAAATTGAAGATATTTATCTTGGTCTTACGTGGTTAGGAGGTATACAGGGTGTTTCAATACGCTGAACGAACAATATACGGTTGTTTTTTAATTAACTTCCGTTTTGCTGCTGTAAAAAAAGTAGTGAGAATTTCGAAACAATTTTGGTACTGATAGATAGGTACATCCTTGAGGATCAATTTTCTACTTTTTGGAAAAAATCGGACATTTTTTCTATTAGTTATCGAATTTACAAGCGCGCTCCTCGAACTTATTTCCCGCCGGCCATAGAGAATTTCTCTTCCTTTAAACTTTGTTCGCATTAACAATAGACAATCGGCAGGCAAGTGATTCTTGCAGCATGCTATTGTGCATGTTTAAAACCATATGTTATGCATCTGCCAAGTTCCAGGCATTGGGGATTCTGGAGTTACAGCCATAATAAACAAGGCAACATCGATAGATTCGCAGCCAAAGTGTGTGCTGAAGGGGAAAACGGCTGTCTGAACCGATGCGAAGCTCAACGAAAAATCAAACTTTTCATGAAGCGGAATCGAAAAACTTGTGAAATGGTACGGTAAATGATCTATTTAGAGGTGATTACAATGAAAAGTAATTAAAGATGTTTGTAACTTTCCGTAATAACCTTATTTTTAATTATTCATTTGTTTTTTACTTTTAAACTACCAAAAAGGGTAAAATTTCGAAAAAGAGGATTTCTCTATGGTTTGGCGGGAAATAAGTTCGAGGAGCGCGCTTGTAAATTCGATAAATAATAGAAAAAATGTCCGATTTTTTCCAGTAAAGAGGGAAAATGATCCTCAAGCATGTACCTATCTATCAATAGCAAAATTATTTCGAAATTCTTACTACTTTTTTTTCAGGAGCAAAACGGAAGTTAATTAAAAAACAACCCTCGTATTTTAAACTCATATCACTTCGCAATGTATTTATTAGTAAGAGCTAATTTTTTGGACTTAAAATCGTATCGATATTTGTATATCTAATATTTATACTACTTAAAAGCGTTTCAGTAGATCAGACCAGGCGGGAAAAATAATGTTTTATGCAGGTGAACGATCAATTTGAATATAGAAGATGGTATTTTAGCTCATAAGTTTGAATAATTTGTCGTCCCTCGTCCACTCTTCAGAGTCTGTTTCATATTTCCACATTAAAATCAAGAAGGGATCTTTCTTCTTTGTTGTTCTTTTATAAAATTATTAATTACATGGTTGATTGTCCTGAAATTTTGTGTTTGATTAATTTTTCTGTAAAAAGTCATGTCTTGCGTAACAATGATTTATTTGTTGTACCTTTATGCAAATATAATCATACAAGTAATCATCCACTGTATAGTTTTTATCGGAATTTTAACCTTCTTTGTAACGAACTTGATTTATTTTCTACTTTTAATGTATTTAAAAAAGAAAGTCTACGGATTTTATATATTTGATTTTATGTTCTCTCCCCACCACTATAATTGGGTTGTAACCTGTTGTGTGTGTTTTTCTAAATAAACAAATTTGTCCTTGAACATTTTTCCAGGTTTCAATTTATAAAATTTTTATTCAAGTTATACATTTGTTTCAATAAGATCATAAAAACACTTTTAATGTGTGTTAAAAGTTATATTATACTGTGACAATCATTGATTAAAATAAAAATAAAATTTATGAAGAATTTAATACAAATGGAAATTTAAACCATTTTCAGAAATAAAGTACCCATGTTCCAAATAGAAACTGTCCCTAGGAAACAAATTACATTTCCCACACTGGTGAATTACTATGCGTTTCATTTTAATAAACTTTGAAATAGTACCGGGATTAAAAGCTTTACTCCCATGCTAGCTTCACTGTGACAAATTGTTGTATCAAGTAGTTCAATCACTTTAATTAAAATGCTAAGTGTTTCCTTAAAGCTGGAAAATAAGGTAATAAATGAAACAGGTGTACCGTGTTTACACAAACTTTCTACCCAGTCTCATTTATTCAGACAAACAAACTGAAGCTGAAAATCCAAGATCCACGACCCAACGACTTTCAATTAAAATTAAATATCAGAATTTGTTGAAACCTCACACCGTTCCCTTGTGAGTTCTTTGATATTAGAATAAATCCTCAGGGAATGTTGGTATGGTTTTCGTTAGAGATTAATCAGTGATTTTATCGTGTTTAACGATTGATTTATTTCCTGTATTAGCACGGGTTTTAAGGTTGAAGGTTTGATCCACCTGGCATGGTTTCGCATGATATTGTATTTATTTAGGCTGAAACACAAGATACTGATGGAGAAATCGGATATTAATCTTAAAAGTTATGAATTTGACGTAACTGCAAATATTTAGTTGTGCTTAGATTAGATCTAAATTAAACAATACACTTGGGTTTTACACAAATTTAATATCATGTGATTGCTACTATAGATATTAAAATTTATATCCTTAACTGTAACATTTCTAAATAAATATCAAATATGAAAGTAATGGAAATTAAAATAATATTAGTTCATTGTATTTTTATAACTATTGTATCGGGCTTAGTTTATCTATTATGCATGTCGTAGGAATATACTGGAATGGTTGTGAATATATGCTGCCATAGTGTCAATCGACACTAAGGTTTATTGAGTTTGTTTTACTTCATTGTAAAGTGGAGATGTTGTAAAAAAGCCATAAAAAGTGGCATCAAGACTACTGACAAATGTCACAATTTTGAGCTTCTATAATGAAAGAATTTTTTCCCATAGTATCCTGTCAGAAAATCCTTGTAATTTGCGAAGTGCTTTTATCTAATTTTGAGTTCTTTAGTTCAATGAAGGCACATTTTAATCAAAAAATGAAATAAAAAACCTTTCAAATTAGAGAACTTTTTCTTTTTCGTGGCCTGAAACAGTGTTATTTTCGCATGCTTATTATGCCCGAGAATATTCACGATATTTTCATGAATTTCATTTTCAGAGGGAGTTCTTCAACGTTGGAAACCAGGGTTGGGTTTTTCCCGTCCAAAACTAGTTTTTCCCATACCACTGGGAAAAACTGGTAAATACCGGGAAAAAGTGGGAAAAACTGGTAAATACCGGGAAAAACTGGTAAATACTGGGAAAAACTTCCAATTGACAAAATAATGGAAGTATTAGGTTATGGCTTTTTTAAACTTATTATAAAAACTTTCAGTTAAAAATGACTTTTTTGGGAGGGGGGTTAAAATTATCAGATGGGAAAAATATAAGTGAGCAAGAAAATCATGACATTTAACATAAAATTTGCATATATTTTTTAATATTAATGAATTTCTCAAATAAAAATAGAGAAGATTTTAAAACAAATTTACTTATAATATATGTGTCTTTAAGAAAAGCATTATATACAGTTTTTTTAAATGTAAATAAAAACGTAATTTAAATAAAACAAAATGTAAATCTTGATTGCAAGATAACTTTTTTGAAGTGACAAGGTATGATAATCCGATGAAAAGGGCATAACCATCAAAAGATGACATTCCTCAGACACATGATAAAACCCATATTCATAATATAGGATAAAGCTTATTTAAGGTCGTTTTTCTAAAAAAAGGCTGTAAAAACTTTTAAAACATTCATTTTGAACAGAATAAATTCAATAAATAATCAGTTTTTCCCACTTTTTCCCATGTGGGAAAAACCTAGTTTTTCCCAGGACGGTAAATACCGGTTTTTACCATGGTATTTACCGGGGGTGGGAAAAACCTTGCCAACCCTGTTGGAAACAATACTCAAGTTTTTGCTCTAACTCCTTTAGTTTTTAAATTAATTTATCTTACTTTTTTTTATTTCGCCGCTAGGGGCGCTCTAAGTCCCCTCAATGGATTCTCCAGGGTCACTTACCCATGCTTACACCTTACTTCCGTGACCCTAGGACACGTTGGTTCAAAATAAAAGCCGCGAAACGTACTTTTAAAAAACACCCTGTGTAGTGATCCCCACAGAGTAAGGCCAATCGCGCTTTAGAGACTTCCGTCGCGGCGACTAGCTGTCACTCGAGAGCAATGGATCTATTTGGCGAGATTCTTGGCAATCGGCCAAGAGTCTCGTCGCCTAATGCGCGTGCTCTAGCTTCTTGTAATAGCCAGGGTGATAATTTTGTCTAAGTCGTCGTGACGAAAGTATCTAGTGCGCGCTTAGCCTAAAGAGCTTAACATAGAGTCCAATCAGAAGAAGGCGAAATGGCGAAAGTGATTCCTGATAGGATATGGAACTTCTATCAGGCGGCATTTTAATTTCATCGGCGCGGAGCCGCTCTTTTCCCTCCACTGCCGATTTGAGTGACGACAGCTTCAGTGGAAGAGTGGCAGTGACGTAGCAGGAGTGAGGTCGAACTTTTATAGGCTGTCTAAGAGCCAGGAGGCGTTTCAAACTATGCAACGCCCGTCTATGGGAAAATCAATGCTTTTTAAAAAGTTGACATATTAGCGTCTTTTGAGATATACCCTCTGTTAAGCTCTTAACTCTGTGGTGACACTGACACCGACTTACGCCTGACGCGGAGGAGGACGCTGTCGCTGACGGCCGCCGGGAAGAACTCGCTCTTTGCGCGGCAGGCGAAGCGTGCAGTGTCGTCGGCGGGAGCGGCGACGAAGGCCACGCGGCTTCGGGTGGAGATGCCCCCGAAGGCCGCCCCCAGGGTCTCTTCGCGGGCCTCCGGGAGGGGCAGGCCGTCGCGAGTCCACGTCAGCCGGGAGAGCGGGTTGCTGCTGCCTGACGTACACGTCAACGTCACCTGGAAAAGGGATCGGTTAAAAGTTTGTTTTTGTTTCGATGACAGATCACAACAAACACACTGTGACATAAGTCATTACTCCAAACATGTCGGAACGTTACTTCACGCATGGAGCTTGGAGTAAGTGGAGGGAACATGGTCTGAAATCACTGAATCCAAAAAAATTCCAACATAACTGTGTTAATGACAGGCGGCCATCTTGAGCAGTGCATTGAATATTTATCAAACTTACCAATTTTTCTCACAAACTATTACTGGTGACTAACTTCGTATTCCATGTTGTAACTCTTACATGTTTATTTCGCACTCTTCAGAAGACCTCTTACCTCTGAATAAAACATATTAATAAGGAAGATGGATTGAAGGACAATAATTTAAAAGGGATGCAAATATTTTGTTTGAAAACTTAGTTTATACTTTATATTTTCATCCAAAATAAATAGTTTCATAGATCATACTTTTTTCTTTTTTAAATACATGTTGCATACAAAATGCACTACTCAAGATGGCGGCAAGACTTCACGGTTGCTTCAACTTGAATAACGAAATTCTATTGACGATGCTCCCTCCATGACTTCACGTTACCCAGTTGGCACCGAATCCACGACACATTCGCTTCCACATCCCATTTTACAGGGGGGTGTAGCATAGCCATTAACCCCGTCATATTTAGGGAAACTTAGTTGTGTTTATTTTTTAAACATTTTTCTCTCGAAGTAAAGGGGAGATATCCTTTTGCTTGTATAAATAGGAAGTGTTTTTAAAAAGGCGTCCCACCTGTTTCTTTAGTTTCCCACGTTACCCTAAATAAATACAATTTATTGAAACTACGTGTTATCATTTTAAACTCCATACGTAACAGGTGTTGCATTCATACATCACACACTCTTAAAACGATTGTATCAAAATTGAGTAAAAAGTACTCAAAAAGGCTCCGATCCAATAAGTACTCAAATTAGAATACATGAATATACTCATTCTAAAATGTGCATACTCAAAAATGAAACATCCTGACCTCATTTTTGAGTTCAAGCTCAAGATGTTTCATTTTTGAGCATGCACATTTTCAGAAATAGTATATTCATGTATTCAAATTTGAGTACTTATTGGATTGGAGCCTTTTTGAGTACTTTTTACTCTATTTTGATACAATCGTTTTAACAGTGCACACAACAACAGAAACTAACATCCATGCCCAGGGGGATTCGAACACCAGACGGGTGACTTTGCAGTCAGATGCTCTAACCACTTAACTATAGTACGCCGTCAAAGATAATTGGTTAGTTAAGAGTCGAAAAAAGCGATAACAATTGTATGCCATCACATCCATTGCCATTTGCTGTGGATCTGTATGACGACGGCATTGAACAGATTGCCAGGGCCGTCCTCAATGCTCATGGTCAGATTTAACACGCATTGTTTAATTCTAGTCTCTGAATCCTCGGATTTTTTTTGTATTTCATCTTATTAGACATGACAAAAAAAGTACCGAGAAAAGTTAAGGTAGCAGCACATATTGCACCTTGAGCGACAGCATTTTATCTCCTCAGATATCGTTGATCATGTTCACTTAATTAAAAAAAAAACTTACGACCAGTTGTTTCAGCGTAATCATCGAGGTAAGTAAAGTATTAATACATCTAAATTGAAAAAAAAATCAAAATTTATATCAACGCTATATTTAAGCTAGCTTAACATAAACGAATTCAAATAAAATACTCATAATACCAACATAACAAGATTTACATCAAACGCATCTTACATTTGACGAATTTTTCCTAGCAATTAAGTTGGCAGTATTAAATAAGTGGGATTAAATTAAGTGTTAGCTTTCGAATCATCAATCTTACATTAGTAAAATTAATTTAATTTCTATCCTTAATAGCTTTCTATCACATTCTATCTATCTATTTTTTACAATTTGAAAGTTTTGACTACACTATGTGTTTTCAAAAAGTATGCTTTAAATGTTGCAAATATTTTCCCTTCGAGAGAAGTAACTTCCTCATATTGCCAGCTAGCGGTAGTATAATTTTTTCTCCTTTCCCTCCTAGAACATTTATCATTCCAAATGACGTAAGACTCACTAAAAATAAAATAAAACGGGTTCATTGCATTCAGATTCACATTTTATTATCATAACAGAGAATAGAACATTAACCCTTAGCATTTCATCTTTCGAAAGTAAATTGTGAATCTAGAAGGAATAAGAATTACGCATCACCCCAAAAAATATAATATTTTAATCGACCGTATTTTGCCTAAGTATTGTTCATCAGAACGATTCGGCAAAAATTAAGAATTTGCGTCTTTCATTAATCTTCTTAGTTGATAAAAAAGCCTTGACATTTGAGATCATGCAAAAAAAAAACAAATGGATAAAAAATAAATCTGGTTTCATTTTCTTTCGAATGACGTTTTTCTTGTTGTGGATTTATAAAAAAAATCGACTCAAACGTTCCGATTTCTTCTCTGAGTATAAGCAAAAAGATAATCGTATTAGACTGTTCTAAGGGAATTCGTCACTTAATACTAATCATTGTTGTATGAAAAATGAAACACTGGGTGAAAGGAACAGAGTAAAAAGCTTTAATTGATCGTAAGAAAACTCGAAGTTTTTTTACGAGCCTCTGATCGCGCTTTTTGTTGGTAGTAGTTATCGCGAACAAAGCCGAACATTACGTAAGATTCTTTCACCCGTGTATGCATATAATAAACGTCTTCGTCGAGATTAATTTTCCCCGGATTCTTCCAAGAGTTAAAAACTATCACCGTTGAGAGGAAATAATCGCATCTAGAGGATCCAAGTTAAAACGATGCCAGGTTTTTTTTGTATCCATCTTCCAGAAGTGAAATTTTAACGAGCCCCTCGGAATGATTTTTACCCGGGACTTTTGTCTCCGCAATTATAATTTAAATAACGCGAAGAAAGTACACGGATCATTGAATTGCTTATCATTCATGCTCTTTGAAATCGGCTTCATTAACTTTTCTTGGGAACCTAGCATAACTCCCATTGCAAACTCGTATTTGGACTAGTCATTAAATGGAACTCTTTCATTACGAGTTAAAATGGCGTAAGAAAGAATGAACTGTAATAATAATAATCTTCGTTTCTACCGGGAAAAAAATAAATCTTCGGTAAACACACCTCTTCAAAACTTGCCTTTTACTTACTTTAACCCATTTAAAACTCCCTGAAAAGTGTGATATGGTACTCTGACCCCCGTAAAGATCGGTTTGTAATTAATGATGGCCCAGGCCTCATTAGTTCGAAATGAACACTCGGTAAGGGCTCGATGATTCTCAGACTCCAGTGATTATTGAAGGGTGATTAAAACAATGGAAAAACATTTCGTCAATCACACTAAGTCGTATTTTGTTCGGGGAGTAATTAGTAATGCTGAAGTTCGTAAACGCTGCGTCGCGTTTCCATAACGATCGGTTGAGGAAACTTTATTCATTAGTAAAGGGTTTTTAATTATTGTTTTCCCCCAAACTTCGCAGTTTAAATGTGCTTGAGTAAGGTTTTTAAATGTTTGCTTACAAAGCCAATAATGGTGATGAATAGCTTTTAAACTATAGATTGAAAAGTTATTTTGCTGAAAAAGATTGTTTAAGGTGTGATGGTTTAATGAATGATTTTAATGAAAAAATCTTTTTGAGAGAGATAAAATCTATGTATACTAGATCTTAGACGGTCAGCGGTATTTTAAGGCCATTTTTTAGGATTTCAAGTTTGGATTCAAAATTTGGTTAGAAAGTTTTTAAAGTAAATAGGTAGCGTATCCCCCTTTTACTGTTTTCAGTTTCTAGAGTGTTTGGGATTGAATTGTTGAATAAGATATTAGTATATATGTTTAGGGCAAAGTGATTAATTGGGCATTAGTAATAATGCTCGGGCTATTATGATAAATTGAACGAAATTTATGAATGAAATTTATCACTTTGATCGCTTCCACTCTGGGCATTATTAATGATGCCAAATTAATCACTTTGCTCGTAACATATATACCGAAAGACTTAACCGAGATGAATAAAAATATACTGATTTGCACAATATAAATACATTTATATGGGTTTACATCTTACAAGTACCGCTCTGCTGTTCGTGTTTTTTTTACTTCATAGGTTACGAATTACGAGAAAAATAGGCGTTGCCACTTGAAATTTTAAATTTTCATTACTGTAACCGAAATCGTTCGAGTTAAACTATTCTACTTCCTATCATCCTTGCCCACATCCCTCAAATTAACTTCCAGCGAAACCCTCCTCTTCATATCAACATCAAAACATCCACTCTACACCAAAGTTGAGTCATTCCAAGTAAATTCATCGCCCCTTTTACACCCATTTACATTATTACAGATTTGAAAAAAAGCAAATAAGGCACTTCTCCTCAAACCAAATATCACATTCAAAAACAACCCTCCCCCCCAAATCTACTACAAAGTTGTCACGGTAGATATAAATTCATCCATCCTCCTTTATTTACACTCGTTTACATTATAAGATTTCAAAAATGCACAAAACAAACAAATAAGTACAACTCCTCAACAACTCCCCCCTGACAAAAAAAGTCAAACAGCAGTCCAAAAGGCTACCTACAAACTCTCAATCCCTCCTCTACAAAAGAATCTCCTCCGCACCCTCGGAAAAAAAGTTCCCCCAAAACATCTCGTTTCTCAAATTACTACCGGCAATCCAGTTATCGTCTGCGATATGTGACAAGCCCGGCAAAGAACAACCCAAACTCGCGTCGAAGGTAATGAAACCTGACATGGGCCAGTCTCCCTCTCCTGGTCGGGTTGACATCACCCTCCTCTTTTTATTATTTCTATCTTCTTCTTCTTCTTCTTTCTAACCCCGTTTTCTTTCAAAGAGCACAGGAGGGTAAAAATGCAGTCTCAATTAGGGTTGGATCGATGTGTTGTCCCCTCGCTTTCCGCTTTCCTTTTAACTCTGAGAGTAGGCAGTTTGAAGGAATAAATACCGAGTAGAAATAATTGGCCACTTTACGTCCTGAAAGCCTCTCGGGGACCGATTTAGTGGACCCACCATTGATAGGCCTAGTGCTGCGAGGTGACAGGATGATTTTTGGTTGCATTGCAAGCTTCGCTAGACGTTTATAAGAATGATATATCCTGTCTATGATTAGGGTTTTAAATATTTCTGGAGGAATCAATTCCAAAATCGTACCTTGGAATCGATACCAAGGAATCAAACCCTATAAGGAATCGAATGGAACCTTTCCGATGGAAACCTTTCCAACAAAAGCAAACCTTTTTAAATATATAATCAAACTTCAAGTCCCAAATGCACCTTCTGCAACGAGGATACCAATGATATGTTTTTACATTGCAGAAGAAACAAAGAAACAAACTAATGAAATCCCTCAATACCAAATTATGCGAAATCTTGAAAATGAACAAGATAAATGCAATAGGAAGAAAACTCAAGCCATGCTATCATTCCTTTAAAAAATTTCAGAATTACAAATTGTTCATTAACAACCACTGATAACAAAGAAGAAGACCACTGGAAGAGTAAGACCAAGTAGCTGCATTAGCGTTAGCAAATGTCTCTAGTAAACCAACAAGAACAGGAATCAAATCTTAGGAATATTACTTAATTTTCTTATAAATACAGATAATTAATATTACTGACGAATTAATTCGTATTTTGATAATTAAATGATGTTTTGCTGATTATTAATTAAATTAGTTGTTGTTGTTGTCGTGTCCAAAAGAAATTGAAGACTATATGGAGCCAAAAGCGTTAAAAATGAGGGCCGCCATGTCTGGAGCCCGGAGGCGATAAAGAATGTCTTGTGGTGGCTCGCCAAGCTGAAAAAGAGAAGCAACCAAATACCTGACAGTCAAAAATATTGTCGGGTGTTAAAGGGGTATCCGGACAATTTCTGCAGAAGGGGTATGATCTTGTTTCATTTGGAGAGATTTTCATTCCTCTAAAATGTCCTGTACGGAGTCTTGCTATTATAATTAAATTAGTAATGATTCCTAATGAGGTATTCTCACGTTTTGAGATTAAATTTTGTTAAAATAGTAGATAAAAAACCATGAAGAATGACGTTTACGTCAAGTATTTCCGTAGCCTAGTTTCTGAGATATAAATTTTTGAAATTTCGTTTTTTGTTTTGGCGCGAAGACACTTTCGAATCACAAATCATGCGCTGTGAGGTCACATCCAATAGAAGCCCGTTTTCTGATCACGTGACAACAGAAAACACAATGGTTTTCATGCGCTGTGACGTCACATCCAATAGAAATCCGTTTTCTGATAGCGTGACTTTTCTGACGTTTTGGCAAAAATAAAATTGAATTTTAAATTATTTCAAACACATTTTTGAACTAAAAAATCAGAAATTTGTGAGTTTTAGACCATAATGTATCGAAAAAGTATAAAATCAAGCAAATCCCTCACTCATGCAAATACCTCATTATCTTTGATTTGTGATTGAAATAGATAATTTCGATTCTACTTTTTCGATACTGGCCATAAGGAATCGATTCCAGGTCAGAATCGAACGTCAGTAATCGAATCCAAGAATCGAACATCAGGAATCGAATCGAAATATTTTTTAGATCTCCACCTATGATTACAATAACCTTGGATTGTAGTAATATCAATTTTTAGTATAATTTAAAATCAGTCGTTGATTCCTTATGTCCTTGCACAAAATTAGAATCGCCCTTTCATCATTGTGAAATACTGTAGTAGTCGGTGGAAGCTGAAGTAAATATTATCAACGTAAGCGTAACAGCAACCAAAGCTTTACCCAGCATCAATAATATGCGTGTTTTATCACTTCATAACTTATAGAAAGGAAGGTGAGACATTTAGGTTGGACATTAGATGGTTATGATTTTTTTCAGATTTAAAAGCCTGTCTCGAAAGATAGTGTGTGAAGTTTAAGCCCCCTAGGTTGACTCAAGGGTTTTCCTATAGAGCCCCAAAGTTAGAAAAATTGGAAAAATGATTTATTTTCCGAAATTAAAAAAAGGATATTTTGAGATTTATATTGTTATAAAATTGGTTCAAATGTGTTATTTAGGGCATTTTAGATTTTGTTTATATTTAGTTAAGGTTATTAACTGTACCTATAGTGCCCATAATTTAAGAGTAAAAGGTACTACTAAGGGACGTTGCAATCATCAAAGCTTATAATGCACTAAAGTGGTCGAAAGTAATTAAATTCCAATTTTCTTCAAAAGAACTCTACTGTTTAAAGTTAAGTTCTACTTATACAAATGAAATCTATTAAGGGTTTAAAAAGGTATTTCAAGGTTTTTGATCTTAAAAAGTACAATAACCCTCTTTTGTTTAGGGTAAATTTTGGATTTGATCAGCTAGAAACAAGCATTTTCGCAGAAAAGCACTTTTTACATTAAAAGTTAAGTGGAAGGCCGAATTACTGTTATTTCACTTGTCTTTATAATTTAAAACATCAATATAATCACAAATGTCATCATTTAAGGGAGTTCCTTCGAAGAAATTCGGATTTAATTCATTTCGTCCACCATTAGTGCATTATAAGCTTTGGTGAGGTTTTTTTGGAAAAAAGTTTTATTTTTCCGCGAGACATCCTAGTGATTGCTATATTGGAAAGTGAAATGATGTTGGGTGCCACAAGGTTTTTTCTCAATACAAGGAAAATAATACCATAAAATTAACATATTGGCAAAAGTTCTTTCTGAATGCAGCTTCAGGCTTTTAAATATTTTTAAAAAAAGTCTCAGCAGCAAAAAGTTAAGAAGGCAGTAGAAAATTAAGTAATTTTTGAACAACATTTTTTAAAATCAGATCGTTACCAATCAGATTAATTAATAATATACAGGGTGATTCTGAAATGGACCGCCAAACTTTGAGGGGTGATAGTACTCATCAAGACGAACAAGAATTGGTATAGAAAGGGGGGTCGCAGTTACACCGTTAAAGAGCTAGGTCCTAATGTAGTGCGAGAGCGTTACAAAAGGACGTTTTGCCAAGGCCCGTTTAACGAAAAAAAAACATAATGAAATAAAAAAATTTATTGCATGAGGTACAGCAGTATCCGTATTACTTACATCATAAATTTGATAGAAATTGGACCACTTTCTAAACCGTGGGGTGAGTTTTAAAACGTGCTCTTAGTCAAACAATGGAGTTCCATTAATGGTATTAGAAAAATGATGATCGGGGAAGGAATTTTCAATGATCAAACAGTTTCAATGATCCATGTTACGATCATTGAAAATTCCTTCCCCGATCATCATTTTTCTAAATACCATTAAGGAATGTGATTCTTTGACTAAAAGATTAATATTGCACTTTTAAAACTAACTCCGCGGTTTAGAAAGTGGTTCAATTTCTATAAAATTTATGATGTAAGTAGTACGGATACTGCTGTACCTCATGCAATAAATTTTTTCATTTCATTATGTTTTTTTCGTTAAACGGGCCTTGGCAAAACGTCCTTTTGTAAAGCTCTCGCACTACATTAGGACCTAGCTCTTTAACGGTGTAACTGCGACCCCCCTTTCCGCATCAATTCTTGTTCGTCTTGATGAGTACTATTACCCCTCAAAGTTTGGCGGTCCATTTCAGAATCACCCTGTAGATCAGATACCACTGTTCAACAAATTTGACCTTCAAAATTTTTTCCTTGATGAAAATAGTAATTTCTTATAGATTTTGAGACGCTGAATACGAAAATCACCATTAAAATTTTCAATTGACTCAGGATTTTCGGGGAACAGCCCCTCCCCCTTTTAACGTTTTTCGACGACTTTATAACTTTAAACTCGATTTTCAGGGTCAAAAAGCATTGTTTTAGTCTTCAAATTGCTCCCCAGGTAACAAGAAATGTTCAAATTAATAAAAAATGATAAATTTATAACAAATGGATAGGTTTAAGGGGTAATTACCCCCCTAAAAATACAAAAAATAGCTAAAAATTATAGAGGTTTCTATACGCTATTTTTTCCTCTTATTTTTTACGCAATTCCCGTTTGAAGGGTCCTAACCCTTCCCCAAGGACCCAAATTTCATGACAATATGCAGCAATAATTTTTACTAAAAGCGGTTGAGGTCTTAGCCTTCCAGAAGCCCCCGCGGAACAGTTCGGAAGACCTCTAGAATCTTGAAGGCTCAGGAATTAATATTGATGATTTTGAAAAGATTACAAATGACGTTTTTCTTATATTTTGGGTCTATCCTAAGTAGAAACGCTTCAGTTCTTTAAAAACTGACCGGTTTTAGGGAGTGAGGATTCCATGTTTCAAGACGTTAATAGATGCACGGCTGTGGATAACAATTAGGGGGCATCACCTTAAAAACTGAGGGTGATGGAGGAAATGGGTGTCATATTTGAATTCAGCAGATCATTTTACACTAGAATCAGCTGAAATTCAGTTAGTGGCTTCAAATTTTTTTTGTACAGCACAGTTTAACTCTAGGTGCGGCATTGAAACCTTCCGTGGGTGCTTTGGGGGCGCTCTCACCTCAATAGAAATATTTTAGTAGAAATCATTGCTGCATATTGCCATCAAATTTGGGTCCTTGGGGAAGGGTTAGGACCCTTCAAACGTGAATTGCGTATAAAATAAGAGGAAAAAATAGCGTATAAAAACCTCTATAATTTTTAGCTATTTTTTTGCATTTTTAGGGGGTAACTACCCCTTAAACCTATCCATTTGTTATAAATTTATCATATTTTATTAATTTGAACCTTTCTTGTCCCCTGAGGGACAATTTGAAGATTAAAGCAATGCTTTTTGACCCTGAAAATCGAGTTTATAGTTATACTAGCTGATTTGCCCGGCCTTGCACGGGTGGAGTGTATTAATTCCTTTTTTAAAGTTCTCCCAAGTTATATGTCCGATTTTTCGAATCACCAATAACCCCGGTGTCCCCAGTACTTTTTCATATTCCCGATAGTTTCATTTCCTATTTTCATGTTCCCGATAGTTTTCATAACCCGGTTTTCCCGGAAACTTTTCATATCCGGGTGTTCCCGGTACCTTTTCATATCCAGATGTTCCCGCTACCTTTTCATATCCCGGTTTTCCCGATACCTTTACATACCCCCGGTTCCCGATAATTTTCATATCCAGGTGTTTCCAATAATTTTCATCCAGGTATTCCCGGTTCCTTTTCCCCATCCCAGTTCCAACTGTGACATCTCATTCCATCAAATATTTATCCTTACCATGTGATAAAAACAATCACATTGAAATCATCTCTTTTTTTTAATCTAGTGTTTAAAATGTTCCTTTTAAAGTGTACCTTTTCATATCCGGATGTTCCCGGTACCTTTTCATAACCCGGTGTTCCCGATAATTTTCATAACCCGGTTTTCCCAATAATTTTCATAACCCGGTTTTCCCGATAATTTTCATAACCCGGTGTTCCCGATAATTTTCATCCCAGTTTTCCCGGTGCCTTTTTCTCATCCCAGTTCCAACTGTGATATCTCATTCCATTCCGATTTTTTGTCTATTAAACATTTATCCTTCCTATGTGATAAAAACAATCTACTTAAAATCATCTCTGTCATTTGAAATCCAGTGTTTAAAATCTTAAACAGAATTTTCTTAAAGTATTCCCGCTATCCTTTTAAAATTCCGCAAAAAATAAATTTCAAAAATCCCTCGATAAAAAGTTATCAAGTAAGCTTATCTTCTTTTTAATAAAACCAACTTCTTTAAAAGCTTCTCTGAAAGAGTAAAAACAGATTGCTAGTTATAATAAAAATCTAGTGATTATAGCGGTCTACTACTATTCGGCGCGGCCGTTTCGGCGCTGGCCGTTTGGGCGCGGGGCCGTTTCGGCGCTGCCGTTTGGGCGCGGGGCCGTTTCGGCGCGGCCGTTTGGGCGCGGGCCGATTCGGCGCCAGAAATAAAATGAAAATAAATAGAACTCTTTCATAATCCTTCTAAAAATTCGAAGAAAAAAATTTTGTCTCGCGCCGAAACGGGCCGGCGCCCAAACGGCCCGCGCCGAAACGGCCAGCGCCCAAACGGCCGCGCCAAATCGGCCGCGCCCAAACGGCCGCGCCGAATCGTCCCATTCCGTGATTATAGTCTAGTGAACCAATTCCGCTATGAAGCAATGAAATTTTAGCTCTGTTTCCTTGGGAACTTTTAAATTCTTGCTATTTAAATATATTTTTTTGAGAAATTAAAATATTAAAGAAAGTAAATTAATTATTTTAATTTACTTCGGTTTTCTGATAACTGTTATATTTAAATACAGATATTCACACTGTTTTTCTTCATTAATTTTGTTGTAAATAATAAAATATGTATAAATGTTAATCAGTTATATTCATTCAAGTGAGGCAAGACGTCGCCTTAAAGTAAACACTGCAATTTATGCATTTAAACAATGCACAATGCTATTTCAATGGGTAAAACGGAGTCGACAAAGCGCCGAAAAGCAGGGAAGGAGTCGTTCGATTTTAAAATCGTTTCTTAGTGCGCGTCTAATGGCTGAGAGGAAGGTCTCTGTCAAATTTCAAGCCAATCGGTCTGGCAGTTTTGGAGATTTCGTGATGAGTGTTATGAATGAATCTCTGGTATTTGGATTATATATATATAGATAGTCGTTAAAAAACGTAAAAAAGGGGGAGGGGCTGTTCCCCGAAAATCCTGAGTCAATTGAGAATTTTAATGGTGATTTTCGTATTCAGCGACCCAAAATCTATTTGAAATGACTATTTTCATAAAGGAAATTTTTTCAGTGTTGAACAGTGTAAATAATAATATAAACCTAATTTACTACAACACAAATACTATTTAATAATGCCCTTAAATGGAAAAATTACATTGAGTAGGAAAATATAAAACTAAATGCAGTAAAACCTCAATCCGAATCAATTGGAACTGGATGCCTTTGCAGTGATAAACAATTCGGATAATTTGGTTTTTTCCTGAAAAAGGTCTATATAAATTATGTATGTTAAAAATGGGAGAAAAAACTATTTTTAAGGAATGATAGCTTTTAGTTAATAAATGAAAATACAACAATCGGATAATCAGGAAGTTGCATGATTTTTTTTTATTTTTTTAATCGATTCCTCTTGCAAAAATAAGCAACTACCCAAAATTTGAGGCCGATCGAGAAATTTTTTGATTGTCAAAGAAATTAACAAAATCCCCTTTTTAAAAGCGCGCGAAAACGCTAAGAGTTTGGATGTGACGTCATCTTATACTAGAGATTGTTGTAAAGCAATGGAGTTGATGGTATTATTGTTGACGTCATCTTATAGTTTAAACAATAAACGTTTTCAGTCACGTGTTTTTTTCTCGACTTTTGAATTAAAATATTTAATTACCTGTACATTTTTTTGAAAAACTGACTCGATATTTCATTTTACCATACAAAAAACCATACGGAACACTTGTTTATTTTTGAAAATCTGACACATGCAACTTCCTTATTGTAGCTCTACAGTAACTTTAAAATCCAGCCTTTTACTTTGAAATTGATATTTGTTCTGCAATTTTAAATTCTGGTTTGATTTTCTAAATGTTATTTAAAGGATATGCACTCTATGGATTTTTTATGTTTTATAGTTATTTACGGCAAATGAATTCCAGAAGAAAAACGCGAAAGAAAATTGTCTACTTTAGACAAATATGATTTTATACAGCGGATCAAAGTCAGTTTGTCTAGACAAGTTTTTCTATTATGCACCAACATATGTGGCCAATGAAAAAGAAAATCTGCACTCAACTAATGTTGAGAAATTAATGAAACAATACCTACCCGTAAAAGTAAATGAATTTTCTTCAAGTACTTATAAAGTTTCTACTATTTATAAATAACCCCCAACTCTTTTTAACATTTGCATAAGATAATAGCTATCAGACAAACACTAACAACACATTTAATAAAAATGTTTTGTCCTCAAAATAAACAACACTTAATTTTCTGTTTTTTGCTCAAACACTTAACTGCGTTGTGATATTGTTTTGAATGTGATTGAAACGGGTTACCATCTCAAAACGTGTACTAGAAGTGTTATTGAATACTACATAGACAGAAAATGTGTTTTATAGAGGTTCGATTTAACCCTGCTGTTGTGTTAGGGTCTATTTGACCCAACATTTTTTTCAGTCGCGTGTTAAAAAAAATTGAATGGAGGTATTTTAATGAAACTTCATGACTCTGTTGGAAAGTCATATACATATCTACATCTAAAAGGAATTTTAATTATTTTAATTTGCAAGGGATATTTTTCAACATAGTCTTAATGTACTGTTCGGGTCAATATGACCCGATTCTAAATTTTTTCGTTTTGCTCAAACCTTTTCAATGTAAATGTGGACTTTTTTGGTAGTATAACTTCCTGAGAACTGAAAAATGAAATTTATTACAGGGAAAAAAACAAAAATCATCGCCAAAGAAAATTTAAGGTATTGGAGTAATGAGTAATTTCGCAAATCCTGCAATGCAATTTCAGTGGAATTTAGTACAAATAGAAGGAAAATAAAGGTTCAAATGAAGATTATTTTTGAATATTTGAGGAAATCACTCTTATTTTCATACAGTAAAGCAGATTAAAACCTGTCATGAAGGAGGGAATCAATTAAAAACAGTAAAAGAATAGAGAAAATTTTGAAATTTATATCGGTCCCTCAGACAAAAAAAATTAAAAACGTACTACTCTGTTGTGCCGTACTTGTTTATAACCCATTTTCATATATGTAAATTGTCAAAATAGTAAAAAATTACAAATTTCAATTACAATTATTTTTAGTTAATTCTATTATTTTATACGTATTTCAAACCTTTACTCAATTAATTCATAATAATTACATTTATTTATAGTTATTTTACCATTGTTTAACCTATTTCTTAAATTCCACCATTCATTTACCGCTAGAAGTGATATTTTTTGTATCGGGTCATATTGACCCGAACACTACGTGCGTGGAGTAAGTCGGAGGTAACATATACATTCAAGGAAACATAAACGAGGAAACATATATTCAAGGAAACATATACGTTTTGAACATAGTTAAAAATATTTTTTGTTGAAAACGTTCTTTGAAGAATCACTTTTCAAACATAACCAGAACACAGTCTAAAGACAAATTATTGTCAATTTGGGGACACAAAATAGTGTTCTTATAGCGTAAATTTCGAAGAATAATCGGTAAAAATATTTAACAGGATTATCAACTAAACCAGATACTAATCAGTAATCACCCCTGTGCCTAATGAACCTATCTGCTCAAAATGATACACACATATAAAACTATAAAGTAAAAATACTAACTATGCACCGTAAAATGTAGTAACTTTGGCCCAAATTGAGTGCTTTTTTTACATTAAAAGCAAATAAAAGTAGTTAATTAAAACAAATTAATTAGTAGTTAAATTTGACACAGTAATGTGGCTTATGTTATTTTTAACAGGTTCAACTGTAATATAAACCGCTTTCAAAATGTGGATTTAAATTTTAAATACTTTTTTTTTTAAATTTTGAGTCAAAGTTTCCCTGAATTGGGGTAGCTTTGGCCTAGACCTAAAAAAACCAAAAGTTATGCAGTTGAGTTCCTTTTGGATGTGATTCAAGATTTAGATTAAACTATTCAGATGTGTTGCTGAAAGTTACCTTTCAATAATAATAATGACAATGACAATAATATATTCCAAGTTTATTTCAAGTTTAATTATCGACAAGCTTATTATCGATTTTACAATCGCAAGTTAAGTTAGTATGAAATGAGGTGGTGGATGCTATTACAACTCAAGTGACATTTATAGTTACAGTAATTTTAAGTCAAAATATATAAAAATATGTAGTTGGGTACCCAGTTTATTAGTGTGAAATATTTATCATACACCTTGAGAAATATATTCAGATCTAAGATCAAAGCTGTTAAATAAAGAAATATTTTGTAAAAAAATCACATGGAATCTGTTTATAGAACTAAATAGAAAAAAAAGCATTATAAAAACGTAAATAATAGCGTTATATAAAGTTTTAAAATTGTAAGAAAAATACTGTATTATCGTTTTATGCTTTATTTTTTTATTCACTTATATATTAATTCCCAACGCAATATAAAAACCAGATAATTTTAGTTATAATCACCTCTTACAGTGGGCATGAAAACTACAATTAAAAAATCAATCGATGTGTAATGTATAAGCAAGTGCTATTTTTATATTTTCACGAAGTCGGTAGTTTTTAATGGAGTCTCCTTTAAAAAGCCATTTTCGAACATAGCCTTCAGTCTCCTCTTTCTTTTAATCATGCAATTTTTTTCCAAATCATTACTCATTTCAGTCAATCTACATTCGTTTTTATATATGCAGAAACAATCTTTAATGTTTCCAGCTTTAAAACAATTACTTTTTAATAATAATCAGTCATTATGATTATGGTGTTTTTTTACTTGTCCTAAAGAGCTGCAAAATACTTTTTTTTGTATGTTTCCACAAAAACGTTAAATTTCTTGTTTCAAATTTCACGATAGAAAAACCTTGATGTAAACAAAATGTTTTTTAAATCTTTAATTAATGCCCGGGATTTTGCATGAAATTATATCCTTTGAAAGGAGAATAAAAATATCATTTGATTTCGGCAGTCTTATTTTTCACAAAAAAAGTAAAGAATTACATACAAATGCAAAAAACAAAATCATTGTTTTATAAAAAGTTAATTATTTCAAAATGAGCTTTGGTAATCTAAACTTAAATTTTCCATATGCTAGCTATCAACTTTTATTTCATCATTCTTCTTGTAACTGTAAATATTTTTTAAAAAATTACAACTTCTTTTTAACTGGGACAAAATATTTTACAGAAAAATAAATGAAATTTATTATACTAAGAAGGCAAATTTTTTTTCACATGGTTTTTAGAGAGATATTAGTTTTGAAATACTTGTTTGATATTTATCAAACAAACATCAATATTATTGATTTTTATGAATATTCTAAAATTTATTTTTTCACGTATTACATTTTTGCACTTCAGCAAAATATAGATGAAAATATTTCCCGAAACCCTATCATTAAATTCATTTTTGGATTTTAAATAATGTATAGTTGCACCAGTATTTGAACAAAAAATTTAATTTTTAGTTAGGTCCTGAAATATATAATTTATGTTCTATGATAAAAAAAATTGTAAAAGTAAATATTTATTTATTTTAATGAAAATCCTCTAAATGAGATGACTTTTTTCTTTTAATATTTTTTATTTTAAATTCAATGTTAAATACAAAAACATTATAACCATTCATTTTTGTTCGAGATTGTTTATATTTTTTACATACTCTTATTTGGAACACCATTAAAAACTTTTATTTGAAATAACGAATACTTAAATTCTGTCTATTTCACTATAATGTTGTCATTGCAAGTAATCGTACAAAAGTGAGTGACAAAAACATGGATTATTTGGGTATCTTGAAAAAAAAATCCTTAAGAAAGAAACATTTTTAAGAGTTACATATTTTAACATCTATACATTTTTTAAGATTTAAGGCACTTAAACTTTTCAAAAGTTGTAAAAAACAGTAAAGCACATCCATACATTTAATTAAAGTCATGGTTACTTAACTTTTAAAGATTAAAACAATACAAAAATATGTTACATAAGTGCTTGAGTACATCTTTTTTAATTAAAAATGTTGAATAAAATAAGCCTAATTTACTAAACAGTCGAAGCACATGATTTAAAACATTACCATTTTTAATTAGCAAGAATGGTTTTTGCTTCTTTCCTATAATTGCGAAAGTCTAGACCGTGCAAAAACCACTAAGCTCTAGTAAAGCGTTTTTAAGGGAATGAAAAACGCGAATGTTGAACTGGATGAAATATTACCGAGGGCTCACGTCTAGCTAGCGCAATTTTCCTTAAAATACTAGTCTCGTGTTACTTCTATTACCCTAATCATAGCTTTTAGAAAGCCCTGAAAAAAATAAGAAGAACAATTTATTTGAGAAGAGTGATGAATTTAAGGAACTTAATAAAAGTAATTTTTTAAACAAAAAATACGCTTAGTTTAATATTAAAGAATTTTAAATGTTATGAGTGATAAACTGATGGCTACAAGATACTATATAAAATTTTAGTTTAATAATTTGAATTTGTAGTTACAAAATAATTTAAAGTTTTTTGAATGAAACAAATCTAGTTTCTTAAAACATTTTTTCCAGAGGAAAGGGGCTATCTTATGCTAAAATTTCAATTCATAAAATATCAATCGAGCTTCAAAAAAGAACATTTCAATTTTATGTCACCAAGCACACAAATGAGTATAATTTTAAAAGAGATTATAACAGTTTTTTGTACAGAGTTTGTAACTCCACTTTTGTGAATCCAAAATTTATAAAACTCCTGCTCAAAAATTTGTCATCGGTTCTGGATTAACCATTAAATGCGAAACTCGGGTAACTATTCATTTTAAACTCATGTTCATTCACCGTAATGCACTTTGAGCGTATTAATAAAAAATTGATGTAAAATCATAAAACTTTTTATACGATCTAAGAATACCTTTAGCCATTTTAAGCATAAAAATGAAAATTTCTCATTTTAGCGTTATGATGATCGTTATCAGAGGTAAAAACTTGGGAAATTCTACCTATTAAAGGCTTTTCTATGCGCATGGTATCTTTCCGTACATTGATGATGCTGCTCTACATCTTTGTTATTGACTAATATAGCAAATCTCTAAAACTTTTAAAAATACAATTACAACTCCTAACAATGTCGCACCGGATAGCGCATTGTCACTTTACTACATCTAGGCACCACTTTTGTGACTATATATTTAGAGATTTAAAAATTAAGGGAATTGACACTTATCTTGGGACGTCCTGTATAACTACTATATTATCAAAGAAATGTTATGCGATACAAAATATTAGTCCCATGTTGAACTCAAAACCATGATCCTCATGCTTCTATACTCGAATTCATCTTTAGTTGAGCCTGACGTCATGGCCACGCGGAAGAAAATCTGAGTAAACAGAAAGCCTGCTGGGTTGCTAGGGCTGGCGAGTTTTAGAGCTAGGTACTACGCGTTACGTCCCTTTAAAAAATAATAATACTGAATATTTTATGCATATAGGGATAAAAAGATGCTTAATATACGTGGATTTAAAAAACTAATCATTATTCAAAATTGAAGTTCTTCTAAATTTCACTCAAAATTCAGACACCTCGCGGGGAACTACTTTCTTTGGTTGTGCTCTCAGCATATTTCTACAGGCTCAAGTTAAGTTGCAACTGAGTATAGACCCTTAAAGGTGAGTATAAAAATATTTTAGGGTACCCTGTTTAGGATGGCTTACAAAAGTTAACATACAAAAACATTGTTGTTGACCTTCGAACTTTATACTTAATTTCTGTCTGGAACAAATGATTATACATTAGCAGTAATTAATATTTAAACATCTATTCTTTAGCACATATTTTTAAAAGTTTAAACTGCATCTTAATTTAGTACAGAGAGGTAAATATCGTTATCTGCGCTACAATCGTTACAATCCCAATAAATTGAATCCCTTCCGACAATCTCCACTACAAAAAAAATTCAAATCGATGTCTTGACTCTACATAAAATCTCAGGACTGGAGAAAACCCACAAAAAGTAAAGAAACCTTCAAAAACCGAGAGCACGCACCTCCTTGGCATTCCGATCCTCCATCTTAAATACTTAATCCCATCGCATCAATCACGATATGGTATCGGCCCAACGATCGATATCACCCGTCGATGTTGCACTTTAGTTGTTGAACCGTTTCTTCCTTTCACTTTCGCTGACCACTTCTCGGCAAGAAAGGGACATATGGGAATAGGAATATCTCCCCGTCCCATCCGGGCCAATGTCGGTTTAACCGATTCCGAGGAAAAACATCAGCCGAGGAAAAATCCCCTGGCGATCGAAGTTCGGTTTGAATGGGAAGAAAGTGGGTTAGGAAATGGGTGGAAGGGTACCGATGCCCATTTCTGGGAATGGGGAAAGGAATGTCGTAATGAGACTTCGTGGAAGGAATGTTGTAAAAGGCAGGCGTGTTGAGACGCGTTTGAATTTAATGAGTTTTAAGGCTGATTTGTGTTTTTTTCTTCTTTCGGGTTGGGGGTCTTTGAACGTTGTGCTATTGATGAAAATATGAGTGATAGTTCTGTTAAATAGTGGAGGGAAATTATATCAAACTTAATATAGTTAATAAGATGAGTTTGGATTTTTTTTCTCAGGAATACAGCTTTGAAAAAATCGAAGAGTGGTTTATTAACGTTTTATGGCGTAATAAGAGCAGTGGAAGAAGCGTTTTTCGCCACACTCAGGGTCATTTAAAAGCTAAATCCATGCAGCTATTAAAAGATAAAAAATATTTTTACTTTTTTTTATCGAAATTGAAAAATGCACATTTTTTATGGTTAAGAAGAAAGTCGAAAAATTCATCAATACTTAATTCAAAGGGTGGAAATTCATTTCTCTAGACTTTCCCAGACATGTTCTATTGGATTCATGTCAAAAGAATGTGCTGGTCTATCCCATTTTTGCGATTTCTTCATCCTGAAGCAAATCATTCAGTAAAGCAGCACAATGTTTTTTGCAGTTACCATCTCTCTTAGAGTAAAGTTATCCCCGATTTCTCCTGCGCAAGGAACTACCATAGGTGTAATGATATTGGACCTTATAACCATTAACAGCCAGAAATGGTTACTAGGGTTGTTTGGCTGTCGATTCCATAAATACAGATGGTGGCTCTATACCATCACTCCACATCTTCAAATGTGACTCCCTCACGAACAAAAATTGGGTTATTTTGTGTTCCTTGCTCCCTCCAGACAATAATTAGATGCCATCAGGATGAACTGAGAAACGAGACTGAAGATATGGAGTGATGATATAAAGCAGTAATGTGTAATCATTAATAATCTCAACTTGATAATTTATAAAAACAAAATAAGAAACAGACTAAATTTCATAGTAAGTATCCCTTTTCAAAAACTATTGAAATATATCTCTATTGCATAAAACATGCTCAACTCAACTCTTCATGAACAATTCAAAGCACAAATGCTAGCCACTTATTCACAGAATACATAAATTGAGTTTACTGCGAATCTACTTCACGTTCATGACTCCACCTATGCTATACCAGAAGCAATACTTCTGGGGAACCTAGCCTTGATATAAACTATTTCCAGACTTGATACACTTAGAGTAACGTTAAAATACCCTTCGAAAGCTAAAGAGCAAAGGGAAAAGAAATTCTTGGAAAGAAGACATTGCTGGTTAAGATATAGTACTGAAAATCCAGGGCTCTAATGTGAATCCACGAGGTTTTATCAAAGTGAGAAAATACTACTTCCGTCTGACAAAATCCGATGCAATTTACGACGGTAGCCATGTCTAAAGATGTAATCTTTTTAGTCTAGCGGTATTTCAATCCAGACTATGCTCTCTATTGGGAATTAGTACAGTGCCATGTCTTTATACGTGTCATGTAAAAAAGGAATTTTATGTCTTGGAGGTAAATAGTGGTTCTGAATGTAAATTTTGAATTTGAGTGCTTTTATCCAATGTTTGCTTCAATTCACAAAACTCTTTTCCTTTTCAGTTATACATGCTGTGAGTAGTTTCATTAAAATAATCGAATAGTTTCTAAAATAAACGTAGAAAGAGCTGATATGTTGTGACATATCTATGGGGTGTTTATTTATTCATACGAAGGTGGATTTTATGAACAAGAAATACGGGTTTGAACACATAACTTTTGTTTAAGTTATGCTGGATGAAAGAAATGTATTTGGTAAATTTATGGAGTATTTTGTAACGATCAAAGAGATGAGAACAAAGATGGTCCACAAATATTAGTTTTTGGAGTTATAAATTAAAATTCCCATGTGATATTCTAAGAAAAATAATTTCTCCTGTAATATTTTAAAGGTAATTTGGGCTTTTTACGATACGTGTGGTGATGTGAGTGGTACTAATTAGGCCAGGTATGAATACATCAATGTTTATTAACAGGAACAGCAACAAGTAGGTACACTGTAAAAAATAATCCTGCAAAAAAACAGAAAATTTCTGGCAGCAAAAGTTGCCAGAAAATTTCTGTAGGCCGAAAAATCCTGTAAACAGAAAAAAGCTGTTACCTACAGGTAAATGCTGTAAAAAGAAACTTTCTGTCAAGTGAGCTACAGATTTTTCTGTTGCCTCTCAATAATTTTCTGCTTGTGCGCATGCACTTATTTTAGTAGAGTTTTTTCTAATTTTAATTAATTAATATCCGGGGATAGAACCCACGACCTACCGCATGCTAAGCACGCACGCTACCACTGAACCAACGAAGACTCAGTATAATGTTGCCAATAGCTGTATTCGTTTTCGATGCAGTAAGTTTCTGTTTAAGTACAGATAAGCTAAAAAACTAGATAAAAGCTGTTATTTTACATAAAATAAGTAGAAGTGCGGTGGGAATGTTACATGACAGAATATCTCTGTAAACATAAAGTCATTGTTTTTGAAAATTTCTGTTTTTCTACAGTTTTTTTACAGTGTAGGAACAGTAAGCAAGTAATAGTCAGATAAACGCAGCGCGTATATATACAGTTCGGTCAGTTCATGACGTCAGCTCCATGGTAATTCCGCAGAGACGACAGGCTTAAAAGATGGATAAAACAAATATTCTTACAACTACACCTTCAAAATTGAAAACAACCACATAATTTCAATACTCGTGCTTTTTTTTCTTTTGAAGAATCATTTGAGCGTTGTTTATAATTTTAGATCATTTCGATAAACAAAGCATAAAACTTCCAAAAGACTAGAATATGCCCCTAAAGTAAGTTCGTGGCTAAGACAATTCTTTAATTTACAAAGGATGGCAACAGTTCTAAATGAACTTTACCATCAGAAAAACAAACCACATACTTATATAGTATTAAATATACTTTAATTTCCCGATAATTTAAAGAAGAGTTTCTAAAACTGTTCAAATACCGAATTAGTCATAAATCAAATCCACATATAAATAATGGACGGATATATTATTCCAAAGTTTGCAGTCACAGTGACGGCAACCACTGCGTCTGATAATCTTATTTTAAAGCTACACATTGGTAAAAAAAACAATAAAATTTTTTACTGTTACAACCCACCTTATCCTTATAAATTCCTTTATCTGATTAGTGTTTTGAACTTCTCACCCTCAACACCTCATGATACGATTAACCTGACACAAACGATGAAAGAACTAATCAAGAGAGAAATAAAATATTACTCCTCTGTTGAACGAAATTAGTTGCTAGAAAATCTCAACCAAGAAAGTAATGACCTGAATGAAAGCTGGCCAAGTTACAATCGCATTTCTTTCCTGCTCTATAATTTTCCTTAAAAAGCCTCTTTTCTCATTTTTTTGCTGCTAGAGTTAGAATCTAGCTAGATAATCGTTTCCCCCCTAAAGCGCTTTTTTGTACCTCTTATCGCCTGCAGTAAATTTTCGGGGCAGAAAAAAATCAATGCTACAGCCAGCAAAAAGTAAAGAAAGGCTTGTTGCAAAAGTACATTCTTGTGGAGGAATTATTTTTGTTGGAGTGGTAAAAAAGAGACATTCACAGGTACAATTATTCGACTACTAAAAGCCTTGGAGACACGAAAAAGAAAGTTTGAACGTAGTTAAATAAATGTCAAAGTACCTGAGACAGCAAAAATCTCTTTATGATAAATAGTTTTTCCTCTTGGTGATGAATTATCGAGGACTTTTTTTTATGACGATTGGAATCCCCGTGGTTAATCTCTTGATGATTTTATTAGAGGCTCAGAAACCATTCTTTTTATCAATGCTTTAAGTTGTCTCGTACGAAAATGTTGTATTAAAAGACAGTTTTAAGATATCTCATTTTTTTATTGAAGTTTTAGTTGGGGTCTGTCGCTATTTTAATTGAAGAAAAAGGTGTTTTAGATTCAGTATGGTTTTATATACTATACCAGATTGCCTTCTTGGCATGGTATTTTTTCTTATCTAACAGAATCTTTCTTTGAGTGGATTAACCAATATACTGTCGTATACCTTTTAATTTTTAAAAATATTTAAAATTTTAATGTATTTATTTTTTATTTTATAAATATCCTCTATTTAAAATATTTGGTCAAGATTACGTTTATTTATCATTACATAATCATTTTCATAATTTGTCTTTCATATACTTTACCTTTAGTAAAATTTTAAATTTCTTTAAAGTGAAAAATAATAATGTTTTAAAATAAGGTAAGGATACATACATTAAAATAATATTATTTAAGCTGCAGATGACAATAATATCGGAATAAATTCTTACTTTACTTATATATTTTCACCATCTTTTATTCACAATTTATATCATGATATTTTTATTAGATAAACAGAAATTTCCTTCAGTTCGGTTTGTGTTTAAAAATGTTAAAAAAAATTTTGAAAGTAAGAAAGTGGAAAGTATACTAATACGAATATGAAGCAAAAAGTGAACTAAGCAAAGAAAGTAAATGAATCCAAATTAAATTATACTTTATGAAATGCCTACTGATATAAATAATTTATATATAGACCTAAACTAAAATCATTGTCTTGAAACAAACCGGGATATACCTAATATTTTGCACATGCATATCATTTTTACCGTGACAAGGGATTTTCCTTTAGCCTAAGAGCAAGTATATAATTCATTTCATACAAAACCTCTATTACTGCAACCGACACAGCATTCGTGTAATTTTATTTTCAACTGCAATCTTTACCCTAAACTTCATTCTCCAATTACATCCACTCCCCCCATTTCAATATTTTCTACCTAGCAACAAAACGCTGCAAGACACAAAGAGTCAGAAAACAGCCATTCATGTTTACAAAAGAACGCACGAAACAACGGGGGACCAACCGACAGAAAAAATAAAATAACAAACCTTTTGAGAAACAATAGCAATGCCATTGCTAAATAAGACATTAAGGCCCAGGGTGCTTAAGATAATATAGTCGGTAAACACTTCCATAGTAATTGAGCTGGGTCTTAGCCGCTACTTCAGGTAATGACATCGGGTCTAGAAGGGGAAAGCCTTTTTGAGATAACGAGGTTTTTTTAGAAAGCCATCTGTGCTTCGACCCAAAACGAGATGTAGGCTTTTAACAACTTCATTAACTTTTCTTAAACCCGTTTTAATATGGTAATGCGCGCTTTCTTTTCCGGCTAAAAGGTGAGATAAAATTCAAATATTTAAGCGTTTGAAAGGCCGTGTTGTTAGGGATTGTTTTAAATTCCGTGATAGCTTAGGATGGCTTTCTAAAGCAAATTCGGTTTTTGTTGTTGCTTGGGGTGACTTTCTTTAGTTGGGGTTATAAGAACCACTTTTATGTAGGTTTTTGTTAGACCTATCTAAAATAATCTCTAAACGTAGCTCTTTAGACTAAAATCAAATAGTTTAAAACAATTAAAAATCAAAATAATCAATGATATATTATTTTACACCATATTATAAAAACATAAATTAACTTAAGATTTATCCCTACACAAAAAACAAACATTTTTTTTTGTATCAAAAATATTTTATTTCAACCCTGAAATGCACAATCAGTAAGTATACGTTTGTAGAAAAATGTGTATTAAATATCATAACAACATTTAATTCCAAATAATTATGGAAATTTGAGGAGTATTTTTGGATATAAATGGGTGTTTAAGTTGAATCTTAATCGAAAATTAAATCAATGATGTTCCTGACTCAAGCATTACGGACAAATTGATATTTAAAAACTATTGAACGCTGTTATCTCAACGTCAGCAGTTTTAAATATCCAGAGTCATAAAACTTACATCATAGTGGTTATTGTTTAGTTCAATATCGAAATAAATTAATACAACATAATGTTAAATAAATTCCCCTGTAACAGTTTACAAATAAAGGAAGAAAATTTAAGTTTGTTTATTATCATCATTGATATTTAATGATCAAACTACATTTTAATACAAAATTATATTCTGTTATTTTAAGGGGGTAGGTGCACGCAACTAAATCCCTATCTCCGTAATGTTAAAAATGATGACTTTGAAAAAGGACTTTTTTGAGAAACCCCTGAGTTAAAGTATGTAACATAGCATCATTAATAATACCAAATTATAAGTTGTTTGCTATAATAGATTTTGAGAAAATATTCCTTTTATGGTAAAAAATTCAGTTTTGAGAAAAATGGAAATTAAATAAAAATCTTACATTCTAGCAGTGCATTAATTATTTCGGTAAAAAATAATTAAATGCTTCTAATCCGCGTAGAGTAATAATTTTGGTGTTGTTTGAAGCGTAAAATGTAATACTTAACAAAAATGCAAAAATCGAAAAATGTATTTTTTGGTCGAAAGTTGTGCACCTACCCCTTTAATAAGCAGATAATCATTTTTTATTGAAATTTAACTTTGTTTGTAATAAAATATTTATTGTTTTTTCTTTAATAAAGTATGGGGAAATTCATATTTAGATAAAATCAGAGAGTTATTTTTCTTAGTTACTGTAAGATCTATACTCCCCCATACTGATTTCTTTCCACTCTAAACTGTATTGTACTTTTAGATATTTTACATACATTTGCTTTTAAGAAATTTAATAGAAATGAATTTTCATATTGTTTTTATTTATTTCTTCTCTGATTTAAATAAGATCATATCCATGAGATCGTATGCTATAAATATATCTAGGACCAAAGCTGATTTTCAAACCCATCTAGTACCAATCTAACACATTTAATAAGATATTATGGAGAGGGTATACTTTAAACTTATAAGTTTGTAACAATGGAAAATGCGTTTGCTTTTTTCAATAAATATTAATCGTTTGAATTTTTCAATTAATCTCATAGTTTATCTCCATACAAGGCATATTTTCAACAAAAGTTTATAATCGTTAGTCAAATGTAACATTTTACAAATACAAATTAAGTCGACCAACTACAAGCAAGCGTTTTTCTAAAGGGATGTATACTTTCTGACGTTCAGTTAGAAATAGGTTAATTTATATACTTACATTGTCGCCTGTTTTCGGTTCAGCTGGATGAACTGTGATGTTAACATAAGATGGTGGGACTGGAAGACAAAAAATAAATATGTTATAAAAAACAAAGAAAGTTGAAAATTGTATATATAAGTTTTACATGAGTTTTAATCCTACTACAAGGAATTATTTCTAGAACAATGAACGATTTCGAAATATTACTTTGATAAGTATACTTAAAGAACTAATTCAATTTAACACTGTACTTAATTATCTATTCCAGAATGAAGTGTTCTCTTTTATTTGCAAAATACCTAAAATAGATTAAAAATTGTTTCCAACTCAAAACTATTATTCATAGATTTTAAAGTTCTTCGCAAACCACTTACGCTTATGTAGTAATCTAGAAAGCTTTGCTATCTTTATTCCAGAATTCCAAATAAATTAAAATTAATAATGTTTTAATAATTTTAAGTATAGTTATATCCGTTTTACTTTCCTCCTTCTTTATTTTTGTGTTATTTTGTATTACTTCTATATTAATATTGTATGGTGTTTTGTTATTACATATTGTACTTATGAATTTAGCATTACTTTCTTAGTTACCTGGACGTGTTTGTTTCATTTGGAAACAAATATGCTTTTTGTTCCTTAATTTTCATTGATTAGCACTGTTAGCTGTCAATTCAAAAATTTAAATTTAAAAAAAATAAGGAGAAGAACGGAATATACCCTTTATAAGTAACTAAGTTATTGGTTCCTAACAATAAAGCATCTGGAAGAAAACTAGGAACAATTTCATCACAGCTCAAATAATTCCACATATCTATTTAGTCAAAGTAAGAGCACGACGTGTATCCTCAACCCACCGTTATGTCATAATTATATGCGTCGACACGCATTTCAGTAATTAGCCGTTCTCCCTCATGCTGCGTGGAAATTAGCATTTTTTGAGCAAGTGTTACTTTAAGCGTCACTTTTGAAGGGTTTCATATGCAAATTTTCTTTGAAGGCAGTGGCGGAAACTTCTAAATTCATTTCTAATGATGTAGCGGGAGATTTAAAGTGAAGAGTTTGCATTATATTGTTATAGAGGGAGTTGAATTATTTGGGAATGAATTTGGATTGGGAGGGTGAGAGTTTGGGGATAAAAATAATATTCTCGCTTAATTTTGGATATACTAGGGTTTAACACGAAATTGGTGATTAAAAAATTGTTTTTCTATACGATTTATTATTTAGGGTAGTGATACCAATAATAGTTACTTCAAGAGCACTAAAATTAATTAATTAGCTTTTGCTACTGAATAAAACTATCTTGGAAAAAAACTTCTTGTTTGGAATAATTAAATGGCGTTTCAACATTAATTTTCAGTACAATTTGTTTATTAAGTAATTATTTTCTATTTTTAAAATATTTTTTTAAGTTGGCATGGTGGCTGCACCAGTAACTGACACACCGGGGAAAATTTTGGCACCAGTATTTGGCATGTCCTTCCCAATAACTGACACATTGAAATACCTTTAAGAAATAAGCTGTTTTTATAGGATACGTACTTCCCTTTTTTTAGCCAACATAAAAAATAAAAGCAAATTTATTTCATCTGAAGTTATTTTACAAATTAATGTATTATAATATTTAGTGTATTATATTAATGTATATAATATTAATTATATTATATACATTATTATACATATACATTAATTATACATATACATTATATTAATGTATATAATATTAATGTATTATAATATTAATATATATATATAATATTAATTATTATATATATATTATATATTTTTAATAAGAAAAATATTTTGAATAAAAATACATAAAATAGTGTCATTTATGGGACATTATAAGACCTACCATTTAACTATACTATAAATATGATACGAAGTCAAAGCTATTTCAGATTAGTAAGAATTTATTTACAAAAAAGTACAAATTCTATTTAAACAAATTGTATCTAAACTACATAAGATTTCTCAATCGATAGAGGAAGGTGTACAACAAAATAATGAAACAAGTTTAATTACAAAACAAGTTACAAATTTTAATTAGAAGCTTAGAACTTAGATATTTTAATAAGAACTTTAATTAACTTAGAAATCATTTGTTGAAAATAAATACTGCATAAAGTTAAAGATAGGTGTCTAAAATATTAAGAGAGACCGCCATTATTTCAAGTTCACAATATTAATCTTATTATTCATAGAAAATTTATGTTTATACTTTTAAAATTATCTGGTTATTTGAGCATTCAGACTGTATTTAATGTATTAAATGCTTATTAATATGTGGCAACACACTTTCGGCAAAAGAAGTGATAGGATAGGAGAAGACTGGAACGCTGATAAAAAGGTAGCTCGCGCTGTGTGTTGTTCACTTCTGTATTTTTATTTGTATTTAACGCATATTTACCTTTTATATTTAATTTATGGTTATCTATGGTTATCGAAATAAATATTTTGGATTTTAAAATCTTGATTAATTGGATTCAATAACCGACCACACGATTAACCATAAATGCTTACACACTTTCATAAAACTATACAGACTCTCAGAAATCAATTGAAATTTGTGAACGAAAATAATAAAATTGAGAGTGTTACAAAAATCATAAGTTGTTTTGTGATCACATACACTATAAATTTTAATTTAATAAACTTCCGTTTATGCCATCAAGATCACGATCTATTTCGAAGAAAACGTTTCTTATATTAAAACCTCAATTCTTAATTTTATAAACGACTTTTTTTCCCAATATATGTAAAAAAATGCAGAATCATGGTAATAATTATAAGCTAAATAATGTTAGCGGTCATGGGAGGTTGCTTTTCATCATTGGAAATTGACTCGTCACCTTTTACGATGGGATGAACACCAGCAAAATCGTTCAATCCAAGCATTTATTACATAAAACCAATTAAAAAGCAGAAATTTCAGTTGTAAGTTCTCAGTACTTAGGCTTAAAATAAGTAATGTCCTACTAAAAGCTTTAAAGATTGATAAATTTTAAGCTTCCAAGGTTTTTTCAAATGATATGCCTGAATCGAACTGGTTTGCTGGTATTAATTCAATTGTAAACGGTTACGAGTTACTGGGAGTTATACCTCCCCTATGTATGCTTATAAAAACCCCTAAATCGGTACTAGTGCAATTCCGCTCTCCCTAATTTCTATGCAATTTAGATTCATCTAGATCTACCCACCCCTCCTAGATGTGCTGAAAACATTTTTAAACACCCTGTATGATGCAAAAATTAACAAGAAAAACATTAGATCAAACATAAAGTGCATGTAAAGTATAATTTAAAAATATAGGGGAATAATTCGAAAATATTTGGCTGTACCAAAAGTGAATCGTCAGTTTGAAAGAGGGAATCAGTCCAAAAAATGACAAATTGACTTTCTGTGTTCAAAACAATATCCAAGCTTTGCTCTACACATGAGTGGAAAGAGGGGTAAATAACTACCCCCGATATGGAGATATACCCCATTGAAATTGCGAAATTGATGTATATTCATCGTATTTTGTAAGTTAATTTGGAATTAAAGCTAATTTGTCTTTCTTGTTCTTATTCTTTGTGCTGCAAACTAAGCCAAAATAAAATTTAAAATACGTTTAACTTTTTTTTATGAAGGGAATGTTTGGCTCCATTCTTATTTACCCTTAATGCTCCAGTTTCGTAATGTTTTGAATTTAATTTGTCTTGGTCTGTCTATTTCTATTTTTTGTGCTGTGAGATAAGCAGAAATATAATTTAAATTTAAACGATGAAATTAAGTGGCTTTGAACACTTTCCTTTTACAAGGTTGAAAAAGTCCATAGTTTTTCCACCGTAAAATACGTTTCAATGCACTTATATTTGTTTCGAAGATTGACATTTTTATTTCTAAATAAGTTCCTGAATTTCCAGTAAAATTTTGGTGGTTATGCAACAAAAATTCCATTTTATACAGTTTAAGATTTGAGAAAACTCCAGCTCTCAAGCGTCGCCTCCAACCGTGGACCGGTTTCGCCCTTGTTAGGGCTCATCAGCACGGTATAGGAAGGTAACGCAAGAGAGCGGAGGGAGAGCTTTTAGTCTAGCCGACTATAACGGAAAAAGTGGTGACTATTGACTAGTCCTCCACTATCTGCCGGAACACAGGTATGAAAAGGTATCTTTTCATACCTGTGTCCTTTCGGGAATTAAATCTGTTCTATGGAATGCGCAGTTCATTCCGGCAGATAGTGGAGGACTAGTCAATGGTCACCACTTTTTCCGTTATAGTCGGCTAGGACTAAAAGATCTCCCTCCGCTCTCTTGCGTTACCTTCCTATACCGTGCTGATAAGCCCTAACAAGGGCGAAACCGGTCCACGGTTGGAGGCGACGCTTGAGAGCTGGAGTTTTCTCACATATTCCTCTAACCAGAAGCAGTGTTAAAATACTCCCTTTTCATACCAGTTTAAGGATTTTCTCAAAACTTTTCTTTTGGACTTATTCCCTTCTTCTAACTGACGATTCAAATCTACCACATGACAGGTTTAAACACACCTTTCTAGAAGATAATATGCCCAAAAATATAAAGACATAAGCTCCAATACCACCTCAATGAGTATATTACCTCTGTCCCACCCAGAATCTTCCTCCTACACTTATCGCCAACTACTCCTGATTACTTCCATCCGTTTAACGCCTTCGATTCATCAGCAACAATTTCGCAGCCCAGTGGCTCAGAAACCACCGCATCAGCCTCCCAGGTCGGCTCTCTATCAAGGAAGGCCACTACATCCTGTCTTGGTAGAAAAAACGTCCGGAACTGGTCCAGAAGACGAACATGCATCCCCATCACGTCTAGTATCGATCGCCATTTAAGCAATCTATGGACCCACGCTTTTGCTTACTCTCCAACACTGCACAAGAATAGTGCCCGGGCACCCATCGTACATCAAAGTCCAATCCACTAAGAAAACCATTTTTTCCCATCCCTGCTCGCTATGGTCCTTTCTTTTTCTTCTTCTGCCCTTATCGCCGGCGGATCGGCTACACACACAAATAAAGTTGAAGGTTTTTTTTTATTTAGTTGTTGTTTTCTCTTTCTTTTCAACTTTAGAACGGGTCCTTTTCTAGGCGCGTTATATCTCGCTACGGATATTCCCTTTATCGTTCCGGAGCACAAAAACAATAATCGTCGATATTCCGTCCCCTCGTAAAAACCGATAGCGGTTATGATTCCAGAGGCTCAGAGAGTTCTTTATGGTCGCTCGACTCGATATTTTTGATCGAAATTTCCATAGAACGAACAATGGAGGGAGACTTTAAACCTTCGGAATAGCCGTGGCTCGATAATTTCGTTTTTACATGTTAACCTGGCCTACTTTGGGGGGGGGGAGAAAGGATTTTTTGGCTGATGGTGGGGTTTTATATTTACCGATATCAAGCCTCGTTACCACATGGTAAACATGTCTTCAGGACTAACCGTGTCTTTGGGACCATTAGAAAGGAAACACATGTATCGGAAAGGGAACACATGTGACAAACGTGGCTTCAGTATCACACGGTTAAACTGGGGGAATGATTAAGTTCTGAGCAGACTTATATTCATTCATGACTACAGTTCAACTGGAATTTTATCGGGTTAGCAAAAGGATAATAGTTTGGAAAATTTGATTTGTTTTAAAAAATTGATTTTGGGAGAGTCTGACGCAAAACAATGTATCAAAGTTGGCATACACTCACGCTAACTAAACCCATCACTCAAACTCATCGTTTACTTCAAAGAAACGTATTGATTTCCATTGTGTACGGTAAATTATTTACATTCAAAACTTTATAGAAAATTGTTGAATGTTCTATAAGCTAATAACTGTAAGTTCTGTAAGTATGTTTAATAAGCTAATGTAAGTATGTAAGTATGTAAATGTAAGTATTTTTACACCTAATTTAATACACGATGTGTGCCTACTACTGTTACTTAAATTACTTAAAAAAATATATAAAGCTACCAATACAAAACTGCATTTATTGATTTAATAAAATACCTTAAAATATCTGAGAGTCTTGCTCTTTAACTTAAGCAACATTATATTGTACATTTTATGCATTTATTCTATAAAAGGTTTGAACGATCAAGGAATAATTGCAAGAAAGAAAAATTGTATTTCCAAAGCATTCCATTACATCACGATCACAAGAAAATTTAACATGATAGCAATGATCAAATTATTATCCTTTCTTTCTAATGTACACTCATTATAGTATGTGTAATTTGAATCGGATGCTTACATAATATGGTTTTCTATATCTCTACTCCTTGTATATAGAATAGGCGGTTCGTCACCATGGCAACACAATAGAAATGCAATGAGAAATGACTAGTAGCAATTGCTACTAGGGAATTCTATATACAAGGAGTAGAGATATAGAAAACCATATTATGTAATGAATATTTTTATGTCAATAGTTTTAAAATAGTTAAGTAGTTTATCTTAACCAATATACAAAACATCCAGCTTTATTGAATTTTACATAAATGTAAAATCCCAAAACTAAGCTAATAAATATTTTCAGGTAAACATAATTTTGGTTCTTTAATAAATTACATTTACATATTTCTACATGGGGATGAAGTGGATATAACTTCGCAAACTATAAGGAAGGGGTACTTAAGTATTTTATAAGACTTGAGTATTTTATTCTTACATTTTGGGTGTGTGTTTTACCATATTATATATGTTATGGGCAAAGTGATTAATTGGGCAGTTAAGTTACTTGGGCATTATTAATAATGTCCAATAAATCACTTTGCCCGTAACCATATACGTATATCAAACATACCCTCAATTTCTTATTCAATTTGGAAATCCTAACAAAAATGAATTTATTGCATTTAAAAAAAATAGAACTCGTAGTATCACCCTCGTATCACAACTCATTTCTTTATGGAGCTTTGGTATTTCAAGAGGCACACTACAACATCATCACATCTCATTAAATCAAGTTTACGTAACTGCAACTGGAAATAAACGAAATTGGGACATAAACTGGACGAATATCTTCAACGTTTATGCTATTTCAGTCCTACCCTATATCCTAGTAGCGCAGCTCATACCAAATATGTCGAGTTTATGTAACTACTACTAGAAGTAAACGGAACTTGGCCATATACATGACGAACTTCGGACTAATCTTGAACTTTCTGCTTGGAAACTTCCCATTTGATCGCTACAAAACATGATTACGAACAACCCCGGATTTCTCCCTCCAGGCACAATCCGAAAGAACAGACCCCAGTAAAAGCATTTAAGGCAAGAGGAAAATAAAGAGCCGAATCACAAAAGAACAAGTGGCATACTTACACCGCACAGAGACGCGAACAAAGGCGGAGAGGGGCTTCTTCAGAGCGGAGTTATTGGCCTCGCATCTGTAGAAGGCGCCATTGTCGCTGAGCTGGACCCGGACCACCAGCTCGCTGGACACGCTGTTGCCGGAAGGGATCACCGGAGTGCTGATCTGTAAAAAAGAAGATAATAACAATGGAGCTTTTCTCCAAATGGGCAATTCCCGCATTTATTTTTTTATTCGATATAGAGAGGTATCCTAGATGTTGCGATCTGCGAAGAAGAAGATCGGTGAATCAAAGCGCCTCAAGCAAGCAATATCAGAGCCCGAGAGGAATATTGCCGCAATTTTTTTAAGGGGACCAGGACGTCCAAAACCTTCAAAAATTCGTTTTTTAATTTTTATTTGATAAAACAGTAGGTTTCATGACGATTCCAAAAATGTATAATACATATACTTTTAGGACCGACATCCCCCAGAAAAGGGGGGTACAAGATGTAAACAATCACCACCACTAATGTTCCATTTTTATTTCTTTTGCATTTTTCTCAAAACTTGTTTTTTTTAACTTCAGGTTAGCCTGTACAAAATTCTAATCGATGAAATTACATGAAACTTGGTACAATTATTTGTTTTATATAAGTGCATTCAGTGAATATCATTTTATACAGTTTATGTTGTAATAATTTTTTTAATTAAGCAAAAATAGGAGAAAAATTTGCTGTTTTTTGCTGCGTTTTAAAATTTTAAGTTCAACATTTTTTTACATAAAAAATAATCATTAAAGTGTTTTAAAAATTAGTTCACTAATGAATATACATTTCTCAACATGGAAAACTATTGGTTTTGGCAAAAAACAACATAGAATTTTCTACACGCTAACCTTTCTGACCCCATCCATCGGAAGACTCGTAGGATAATAAACTTTTTCGACTTCCTATTTAAAAAAATTATATAATATATAATTAATTTTTGTCATTTAGGATGACAGAAGACTTTGACTTTAGGAAAGAAGCGCATACCGTCAAATGTCAAATTGTGACGTACTTCAATCATGCAATCCTTTAGGGGGGATTTGAATTAACTTTTTAAAGTGATAAAGCAAGGGGGTACAGAGGGTCTAGACTTGAGTACAGATAATAGAACGAAGGGTCACAGATTCAAATTAAACAAGGCACGTGTTAACAGGGAAAGCAGGAAGCATTATTTTTTCAACAGGGTTGTGGATGGATGAAATGGGCTGCTAGAATCGAATGTAAGTTTCAATAGAGTAAAGGAATTTAAGGATAAAATTGAAAAATACTGGGAATACGGTTGTTTGAGTTGAATGGACAAACCTAGTTGGGCTTCACGGCTGTTGTTGGTCTTCAATATTTGTATTTGCATTTGTATACTTTTGTTTTCAACCTATCAGGATTCAAAGCGATCGTTGATTTTCACTTTAAACTACGGTTGAATCCGTTGTGACGTATACTTACTTTAAAACTAAACAAAGACAAAAGGCTTGTTGATTTTTATTTTAAATGTTTAATTAACTAAATTTTTTTGAGAGTTTTCATATCGATTTTTGGATTTAGATAAATTTCCTTTACTGGAAAAAAGGATTTTTCTGTTTTCAAAACATGCTTGTATTGCCCATTGGTGCAGAACTGGACGGGAATTGGGTGGTTAGGGTATTTGTTTTGGTCCATTTTTTGAAAGGCTTTGGGGGAATGTGTAAAAGGTTTGATGATAAGCGTTATGGTATAGATAAGTAACTGAGTTCAGGGAAAATATTGGAATTATATCGTTTGGGTTATAACCAGGGTTGGCTGGATTGGACCCAATTGGTTTTATCAGGGTTTTATTGAAAAACCCCGAAAAACCCAACCCACTTGGGTTTAAAAAAACCCGGATTTTTGCCAATCCTGGTTAAAACGGCAGGGCGAAAAGTTCGACGTTTAAGGCATGCCACCGTATTGAATGGCTTTAATTGGCTGGTAAATATTTTTTCAAATTTAATTTTTCCTAACATATTTTCATAAAAGGTGAATCAATTTCATCGGCGAAGAACTTTTTCAAATCCGATCATTATAGTTAATATTTAAGTAAATAAAAACTACAAGCGCAGTATCTCAAAGCATTACGTCCGGGTTGCGGAACACGCCATCATCGTTCGGAAGCAGAAATGGGAAATTTGAGCTGTCGCACAGTGGAGTATTTGTGTGCCAAAAAGGCTTAACAAAAAGTTTATTGATCATTAATAAAAATTATATTTTCTGAAAGCTGAATAAATTGTGCATTCATCGGTATACTTGTTTTGGCCATTGGTTTTTTAGTTTTGTTGCTAGCCTCAGTTAAATTTGAGATTTCGTTGTTATTAAAGGCAATTTTTCATTGATTTTTGGCTTTTTAAGAGGTTTACGCAATAATTTTTTGTGAATGGAAAAATAAACTAATTAAAACGGAATAAAAAGTGTCTGATTACGAATCGCATGAGCTTTCTTTACGTATTTTTTAAATTTTAAATAGTTATATTTTTCCTTTTATAAAAAGCGATTAAAATCAAGAATCGGCCAATTTGTTGCCTTTACAACTGCATTTTTTATATTTAGAAAGGTTTTTGAAAGGGTTCCCCGCTTTGGCCCGCCCAAATCAAAGTTTACTGATTAAGTTCACACTATTAGAGAACACTTCCAGTTAAATTTAGGGTGCGCAAACCTGCGTTTTTTTACAATTATTTTTTTTAAAAACTTACCTTGATAAAACGTTTGCATTGTTTTCTTTGTTATGATGAAAGTTTGCACCTGGCTTCGCGAGTCTTTCGTCTACATTCGCTGGGCCTGGGAGTATGGTTTTTAATTAGTACTTTATTTATATCAACTGCTATTTTGTTTTTCTTTTTCTGCTCTTATTTTTATATTGCAAACGATATTTATCCATTTATACTCAATTAAAGACAAAAGGACGGCAACATATTTAACATTTTATTTATTTATGTTCTTGAATTGGTTTAAACTTTTTGACTGATGAATTATGGTTTATCTTTATGGTATTTAAAATAAAGAAAAAGATACACAGCAAGGACAAATTTATTTTCTACTACATTTAATTGCTTTTTATTTCTGTTATTATTCTTGTACACTTTATGAAAATGATTTAGATCAGTAATTAAATACTATCTAAATTGGATTTTTAAGATAAGCATTTGTATAAAATGTATTTTCTTCGGAACACGATATATACTACCAGCCGTTATAAATATATGGATTTGCACTTTAATTTAGTAAAAAGATGTTTAAATTCTAAAACATACTGATAAAATAGTGTATATACTCATGAAATAAATATTTTAAGTCAAATTTGTGGTTTTTATAATCACAAAATTAGAAAAATAATTTTGACACGGATTTTGGGTGAAATACTCCACTGTGTGTCGATTGGTGGGAGCAGTTCGAGCGATGAGCGGTTCTTTTATACTTCGAAACGGTGACGTCACGCCCTGTTTTTCTCCTTCGGAACTTTTAAATGATGGTTGCAAATTAATAAGTGTTTAAAAAAATCTGAAAAAAATTAAAAACTGGTTATTCAGAGCCTTTATGATGATAGCCTACTAATATTATAATTGTGAATGTTTGTCTGTATGTTTGTTACTCTTTCACGCAAAAACTACTGAATGGATTTTAATGAAATTTTACAATAATGTAGCTTTTACATCAGAATAGGACATAGGCTATAATTTATAGAGAAAATCCGTCCTTCGTTCTTTTTTTCCCATATTTCCTGCTTTTTTTCCCTTATTTTTCCGTGTTTGAAAACCTCTTTTACCAGTCAAGAAAGCCAATAATAGGAAACTTAAGTACCAGTGTTGTAGTTACTAAGCAATTTTATTAATCTCTATATAAATAAAAACGTTTGTGGCGGTGTGTGTATGTATGTGTGTTCCGCATCTCCTTTTAGACCACACCGAAGACTTTTCATTTACAAGAATTTTTATTATAGTTTCATAGTTTCAAATTTGTTGTTTTATAAAGGCACCAAGATATTTTTAACATTATCAGGAACATCGGGATTGTAAAAAGTGACAAGAACACCGGGATTGGAAAATTAGCGGGAACATCGGGATAGGAAAAATTACCGAGTTATAAAAATTACCGAAAACACCGAGATAGAAAATTTACCATAAAGAACCGGGAATACCGGAATATAAAAACTACTGGAAACACCGAGATAGGAAAATTACCGGGAACGCCGGGATTAAAAAATTATCGGGACCACCGGGATAGGAAAAATTTTCGTGAACACTGGGATTAGAAAATTACCGGGATCACCGGGATAGGAATGAAGCGCCTGGGATACCGGGATGATTTGTAATATTGCTAATTTACAAAATTATAAATGTATTTTAAGAAAACTTTTAAAAAATAAATTTATACACCCCACCCGTGCAAGGCCGGGTATAACAGCTAGTCTAATATAATAAAATCAAGTGTGGGTATATGGGTATGTATGTTTGTCTTTTATACAAATCCACAGTTTTCTTCCGATCTGCAGCAAACTTGGTATACATACGTAAAAAACTCCAGAAAAAACATAAGCTATGTTTCGAAAACTTTTAATGACCCCTTGACCCTCTTTTGACCCTTTTATGGTCATTTTGCTGAAATAGCTTTATTTCTATTCAAAAAGAGATCTGCTTACTCCATTGTTACAAAGAAAATTTAATACTAAACAACAAGTTTTTATTTGAAACACTAGGTACAAGTCTATTTAAAAATTTTATTAATAATTTAAAAATCTATTTCCATTAAATTTAAAAGTTTTAAGTATAGTTAAACATATTTTTATTTGAGAGTTAATCTAATTTTTATATTTTAAAAATATTTATGGATTATCATGTGGTTAAAATAGTCTCCATGGAAACGAGGATGTAAAATCAAAAGGTGATAATATTTTAGCTTTTAAGAAAGTTGGTTAACAAACAAAAAACTATTAAAACTCCCTTTCAACTAGAAAATATTGATTTTTTTCTTAAATTGCAAAATGGAATAAGCTTTATAATTATTGAATAATTTCACTGAACACGTTAATTCCTGAAGATATGATTAATCAAGGGATCTAAGCAATTTTAAATAATTTTTTAATATTTTTTCCATGTTGTAAATGTGGAAATCATTCAAAAATTATATATTGCTTGAGAACTAAAATAATTTTAATCCACCCGGGGACACCGGGATAAGAAAAATTACTAGGAACACCGGGATAGGAAAAGCTACCGGGAACAACGGAACATGAAAAAGACGCCTGGGATACCGGAATAATTGATAAATGCTGATTATACAAAATTAGAAATGTAATTGGGAAAACTTAAAAGTAATAAATTTATACTCTCCACCCGTGCAGGGCCGGGCATATCAGCTAGTACAATATACAATTACCTTTATGATGATTACAATAATAGTCAAAATCAGTATTTTTAATAGGTGTTTACTTCCCAATTTTCCAAAAATTTCTGTCTAAAACGGAAAATTATTTTCTCTATATTTTTTTTCTTACAGTGCAGCTCTAATAGTTATTTTAGAACATGTTATTAGTTTTAGTAACTGATGACAGTTAGCTATTTTTGAATGCAGCTAATGAGAAAATTTTATATTAGCTACCTTCGGAGATAGTTTAACTTGTTTTGATCAGAAGTTATTTTCCAAGAAGCGACTTATTAAACAAAATATCATTTCATTTCTAGGTAGATATTTTGCTGAGTAGTTAATAATGTATATACATATTTTTATAAACTGGGGAAATTATCCACAAGTCACTTAATAATGTCAATATTTTGTTTTAATTGAAGATACTGTTTTTTTACATTCTCCGTTTTTTTTCATTTTTAAAATAACAAATAGGAAAATAAAACCGAAAAAAATTGCCTTATTAATTTTCTTTTCTTTTTAAAGGACAAAAATCAGAAAAAATATTTATCATTTAAAAATAATGTATATTAAAAAATTGCTGTATACATCACTCACTATTTACTTATGCATTCCATTAAAAACTGTTAATTTGTTTTTGATGTCAGATCTCCCCATATCACTGAATTCGTCTAACTCTCAGTCTTTGAAGAGAATTCTAATCATTGGCGTCCAATATTGGTAACTAGTTCTGTACGTAAAACGAGAAGTACCAAATGACTTATTTCTAGTTCATAGTATATGCTTTACTTTTTGCAAATGTGCTTAGGTATATAGTCCTAAATGTGCTATAAATGTGCTTCTCTAGTTCAGGAGTTTTGCATAAATTATAAAATAAATTTTTATCTCGTATAAATGAGAAAAAAATTTCACTTATACAATATAAATACTATATTTTTGTAACTTTACTTTCTATTTTCACATAATTTATGAATACAAACAAAACTAAAACTCCTTGGGGATAAAGGCTTTTAATCCCATGCTTTTAGATATTATCTCTCTCCTAATTAACAAACTACATTTCTCATGCTGTTACCCATTTTTTTATCAAAGAGATGCAAGAATTGAGTTCAATTAGCTTGTAAGTTTTTTCTCCGTTTAATTATATTTTGCACAAATTATGAGGTTTATCATTAAAGTGCATGAATGAAAAAACTTATTAATGAACCTATTATATCAATAAAAATAATGTAACGTATTTATTAAATAATGGCCAAAATGTTACTTTCATGGTAATAATTTCTATGACTAACTTTATTAATAAGAATTTTATTTATAACTTAAGTGAATGTGTAACTTTTAAATGTGGCTTAACAAACTATCACTCATCATGATAATTAGTGAAGGCAATTAAAGCACACGTTTCAAATGTATGCGTTACTTTCTCATTCTTGCATTTATTAAAAATAATTATCATTTACATGCACATAAAACTAACGATTAAAATTTTATAATGTTTTCTTCTATGCATTTTATGTGTCGTACCTATATAATTGCATAATTTCATGTTTTATAATTAATAACGTCATTCCTGCTACTTCTCTGTCATTCGCCCACTGAAGCTGTCTCTCAATTCCAAATCGGAAGGGGAGGGGAAAAGGCAGCACCGATGAAATTAAAATACCTCTTGATAGAAGTTACATATCCAATCAAGAATCACTTTCGCATTTCACCTTCTCTGATTGGCTGCTAGTGAAATTAATTATAATTTGCAAGCTTGAATTAAATTAAGTACCTAAAGAGTAAAACTGCCGTTTAGACCTTTTGTTAGCTCTTTGTTCTGAAACTAAGAACGTCCAGACAGAAAAAAGCAAAAGACATATAAGTGAAGGAAATGCCTAGAATATTGAAGGCACACACGTACGGAGGTTTTCAAAAACGTTTTCCGCCAGACATGTTGCCCAATTTGTATGCTTTAGATAAACCTAAGTATTTTTGCACGTTCTTAGAGGGGGGGCATTATTCTCTGAATGCTCTGGTATTTTGTTTGCGAAAAGGTAGTTTCAAAAATATTTCAGTTACATGCTCTCTGCTCTACTTAAGTCCCTTTCACAAAAGCATTTTTCAAATACATTTTCTCCACAAAGGGTCTTTGAACTGGGATACTGAAGTGCCTCGGACATAGCTTTTTCTTGGAGTTGGTAGGAATGCATTTTTGTGATCCAAAGCAATGCATTTTGCTGGATCTTTCGAATACAGAGAGTAATAATAGTACTTCTATGTGAAATAATGAATTTTTTATTAAATGAAAGAATATGAGTGTCACGCATCTTGTAATTGCATCAGTATTTTGATATTGAAATTTATATGTATGCAAATTAGTAAACTATTACGTAAAAAAGTTACAGCAATTGAGCTGCTGGCCCTAACATTGATCAAACTCCAACAGTTTCATCTAGGAGTTGCAACAAACACTTATAAACCTATACACTTATTGTCTATAAACAAACTATCCATTAGACACTTGTTTCAACACATTTTATGTGATCACATTAGGTTCCAAAGACCAGCCAATGAAATAACTTTCCGCTGAATTTTGAAAGCACGACATTTAAAAAATGGAACTATTTCTACTTTTAATATTTAAAAATATCGTTTTACACTGGCCATAATTGAGGGAGAATGTATCTGATCTACTAATATTTAAAATATGTGACTCACAATCCACTGTTTGTTGGCAAAAAAGATACTCCTATTCTACGCCTGTTTTGTTAATATGGTAATAAATTATATTGCCACTTTGGAAGTTGTTTTTTGTTTTAAAAATGCATAAATATGACTAATATGATTAAAATTTATTTTAAATACCCTTATTTGTGAGCTTTAAATAATTATCGACAAAAAAATTAATTTATAAAATTTTTTAAAAACATGAAAACTTACATATTTTTGTTCCATTTGAGGCCAATCCGGAGGAAAAACGAGTTATTATAATGGAATAATATTTCACACATGTTATTTTGATACCATTTTGCACCTTTTTCTTGCTGTGCCCGATAGAATTTGTAAATTTTTTTTGACATAGGAAAATGACCCACCCTAATGTTCATTGAAATTTTTTATTAAGATTTCCGTAAGTTCAATTTTTCATCAAAATTTTACTAAAAATTGGCTTTATTTCATAAATAAAAAAAACTCTTCTTAAAAGGCACTAAAATTCATTGTTTTTTATCTCATTACAACATATAATACTTTTATTTCATTAAAAATTTGAATATTTAAAAAAAGCCCCCCAAAGGTAGACACATACCTTAAAAAACTTTTTATATGGAGGTTTGTATAATATGCCAATATTTTTCGACCACGTTTTAATATGAACAACGCTCTTATTGCTTTAAAAAAATAACATATCTGAAGTAGAGTAGAAAGTTGAACGATGTCACCGACTCCCAAAAAGCAACCAAAGGTTAAAAAAACAATTTCATTCACAATATTTACGGATCATATTTTAACTTTGCAATTTTTTTAAAAAATCACCAGCTTCGCAACACAAAAACGTATCAAACAATCCGAAAAAAAAACCTACTGTGTTTGCGTCTCGTTTTCGTCCGAGGCAGATCGACTCAACAAAAATATTTGGATGCTACTATGAACGCATGATCTATCGTTCATTAATCTAAAAAGAATTTCGCGTGTACTAGTTTCTGCTTCATGAGATAGCAAATGACCCGAAAATTCAGTTACGCCTTTCCAAAAAACCCTCCGCCCATTTCTGACACGCCTTTTCTATTCCTGTTTCTAAAGATTATTAAGTGTGTGTTTTCACGCGAATCACCAACAGCGAGATCTTCCGCCCATATGATCAATTTCTGGAGCCATCTTCCCTTCAGGAAAACAGCTGTGGGTATTTTTCGAGAACTCTTTGACTTTTCTCAGGAAGGTTACGCCATTGTTTTTTATGTGTCTGGAAGTAGGACAGGTTCTTTTTTGGGCATGGAGAACTCTTAATTACATTCATTAACACTTTTATCTTGGAATTGTTTCTTGAAGGATTGGTTAGGACTTCTTGAGTTGGGAGTGCTATACGTATTATATGGGATGAAAATAGCTCAAAGACTATACAAACCTAGACCATTCAATAAAAACAAATAATTTCCCTTTACATTTATTCCTAAAGTATTAAAGGCCTAACGGCAGGGAAAAATAGCTAGTACGAGGGTTGTTTTTTAATTAACTTCCGTTTTTCTCCTGAAAAAAAGTAGTAGGAATTTTGAAACAATTTTGGTGCTGGTAGTCAGATACATCCTTCAGGCTCAATTTGCCACCTTACTGAATAAAATCGGACATTTTTTAAATTTTTTATCGATTTTACAAGCGCGCTCCTCGAACTATTTTCCCGCCAACCCATAGAGAATTCGGCTTTTTTTTCTCCTTTCTCTCCGTCCGCGATCACCTGCCCACCCATTGTTTAATGTTAATGCCTGCTCGCGGACGGAGCGAAGGGAGGAAAAAAAAGCCGAATTCTCTATGGGTTGGCGGGAAAATAGTCCGAGGAGCGCACTTGTAAAATCGATAAAAAATTGAAAAAATGTCCGATTTTATTCAGTAAGGTGGCAAATTGAACCTGAAGGATGTATCTAACTTCCAGCACCAAAATTGTTTCGAAATTCCTACTACTTTTTTTTCAGGAGAAAAACGGAAGTTAATTTAAAAACAACCCTCGTATAATAAAAGCCATCATATTTCACTAAATTAAAATTTACTGTTTATTTCCTTAATATTTCATAATGGACATCCTTCTGTTAATTAACATTCTGCTTTCGTAGCCCTCAGGGTGTCTGGCATTATAACAATGCATGATATTTCGGGATTAACATGCCACTATTATACCTAAAAATCCGTTATTTATTCATAAGATTTTGTAGGAAGTGCGATAATTAGTACAGAAGATATTTCATGTTTTGTTTATTTAGCTAAAAATTTAATTAAATTCAATGTCTTATGATATCAAAATTTCAGAGAAGTAATTATATATTACTTTATTTATAACTTTAAATTTGCGTTATTCAGTTCTCGAGTAGTTAAAAAAACAACGCAATTTAATTAAAAAGATAATTATTTATAGGAATCATCGGTAAGATATTTAATCCCTTAACAGTGACATTTATTTTAGAAAAATTTACCAAAAATGGGAATTTTTTTTGACTGTTTAATTTTGTTCTTTATATTATTATTAGAGTTAGAAAATTATTATATTGACTGCATCAATACAGTAGGTTCCTTTCACAACCCCTAAATGGCCGTGAAAATTTCAGAGGAGTTGCGTGTCCGTTGTCCAAAAAAATGAGGTAGGTCAGTTTTTAGTGTCCTTGTTAAAGTATTTTTCCCACTTTTTCTTCATATTATGGTAGAATAGTTATATTTATTCAATCCATCTGTTTTTTTTCCCGAAAGAGCCTTTATTTATCTTTGAAATTATATCACTATACTCATGCTTACTTTTGTTTTCAAAAATCAGTACCACTTTGTTGTTGTCATCATGATATGGGGTAATTGTCCGCATTGATTTTGGGGCAATTGTCCGCAATTGAAAATGTGGGAATGTTCTCAGAAACTCCATCAGAAGAAGCTTTTGTTGAAAAGAAAGACAATCCTAGAACTTTCCAAACCTAATGAAATCCATAATGCAAGGTTTCATGAAATGATAAGTTTTCCTGACAATTTGGCCAAAAGGATTGACTTTGCAACTTGTGAAGTAACTTTGCTATATAATGTTTTATAATGTCGAATATCGTTGTGTAGTCTTCCTATTGTGAATATACCTCGATTTTGATGTTTTTGAATTGGAATATCTAATAATTCTCTTATTTTATTCTATTGGGGTTATTATACGCACTGCGGATAATTACCCCCAAAAAAGGGGCAAATGTCCGCAATTTTTTTCTTTTTAAAGTTGAATATTTCTAAAAATATTTGCAGCTCAAGGCTGAAAAAAATATGAATTGATAGGGCCCATCCTAAGCTTTAGATTCGGTACCAGAAACTTATTTAAATAATCAAACTGTGGGCCACAAAAATTCAAAACCAAACACTGCGGACTATTACCCCCACCTACCCTACAAGTGTATTAATTATTTTAACATACACATAAAACGTATTGGATTACAAACACATCTTTTTAAATCAGGAGGAAGATTATCCCAACATGATGTCTCCCAATCTCTAAACGACGAAAAATCACTATCATCATCGAAACGAACTCAGTTTGGGCTTCAAAAAACGGAAACGTTAATTTTTCTCCCGCCCGAGCTCAGCTCGGGCATCACTAATTCTGCACGTAGTAGTTGCCCGAGCTGAGCTCGGGCGACACTGTAAAGGGGTTAATATTCCATAATTGACATCATTTTGTTAATTAACAAAATGCTTTCGTAGCCCTCAGGGTGTCTGGCATGGGCAATGCCATCATTTTTTTAAAACAAAAAAATGCATTTTCCAGTAAAGGAAATAGATCTAAACCCAAAAATCCACATGAAAAGTTTATGTTAATTTAGTTAATTAAATTTTTAAAATTAAAATCACCAAGCTCTTTATCTTTGTTTAGGATAGAAGTACGTCACAACTGATTCGTACTGACTTTAACGAGAAACCCAACAATGACTTTGATTTGTTTAAACAACTAGGGAGCTACCACCCCCTGCTCGCTATCGCTCACCAACCCCCGTAAACTGCTGACGCAGGACCTTTTGGAATTTCTTCGCAATTCCCACAAATTCCAACTACATAGCTGAACTTAATACACTTTATAAAACAATTAAACAATTTACAGAAAAAATTTCAACCAACTTTCCAAAAATACATCACCCAATCCCTTCCATGAATAAATCTCCCTTAAAAGTTTGAATATATATTAACTTGAACTTATCAAAAATTTAAACGAAATGTTTTAAAAAAAATTCATGAAAGTACTTTTTTAAAAGGTTGAAAACATGTTTCATCTTTAAATATAGCGTCAATCGGTCGTTGTGATTGGATGCATAATAATTTGATTGACAGTACTTGCTTTGTAACTGCGACCTTATCCGTTATCTAAAAAAATGGAAATATTTTAAAATTGAGAATTATTTTGAAAAATCGAAGGGCCTACTCGGAAATCTGGAAGAATCCGGATATATACGTGTCATATACAGGGTGTATCTGAAATGGTGCAACAAACTTTCAGGGATGATAGTACTCATCAAGACGAACAAGAATCGGTATAGAAAGGGGGGTCCCAGACAAAATCCCAGGGAGTTAAAAATGGAGCGACACCCCAAAAAAATCATTGAAAAATTCAATTTGTAGAAGAACTACTATTGATAAAAACTTAATCATGGTCTCAAAAATTGTGGTTTAATATGATCTTTAAAATTACCTCAAAAGTCTTCACTTTAAAATTTGTTTTATTATGAAAAAAGTTAAAAAACACAAAAAATGTGAAAACTCTGCCAAAACCTTATTTTGTATTTCGAAATCCTTTCTTTTGATTTGATAATCTGAAAGATCATAGTTGAAAACCCTTAAGTCCAAAGTTTCACGTAAATACAATCAATATTAAACGCTTGAGATACTTTTAAAGTTTGTTTTTAGTTTTTTAGAGCTGTTTCCAGAACAGCTGTTAGCGCACGCAAAAAACAAACTTTAACAGGATCTCAAGCGTTTGATATTGATTGTATTTACGTGAAACTTTGGACTTAAGGGTTTTCAACTATGATCTTTTAGATGATCAAATCAAAAGAAAGGATTTCGAAATACAAAATAAGGTTTTGGCATAGTTTTCACATTTTTTGTGTTTTTTAACTTTTTTCATAATAAAACAAATTTTAAAGTGAAGACTTTTGAGATAATTTTGAAGATCATATTAAACCACAATTTTTGAGACCATGATTAAGTTTTTACCAATAGTAGTTCTTCTACAAATTGAATTTTTCAATGATTTTTTTGGGGTGTCGCTCCATTTTTAACTCCCTGGGATTTGGTCTGGGACCCCCTTTCTATACCGATTCTTGTTCGTCTTGATGAGTATATCATCCCTGAAAGTTTGTTGCACCATTTCAGATACACCCTGTATATATGTGTCATTTGGTTCAGTAATAAAAGGCCATTCTCTGGAAACCGTTCACCAAAAACTTTTTTTAGAATAGAGAGATTAAATCATTGTTTAAAATCAATGTATATTATAGAAGTACGTCACATTGAGAAATTGGACGATTTAACGCCCTTTTTTAAAGTCAAACTTTGATATTACATAAAAAAATAAATAATCATCGTATTTAAAAAATGTTGCGTGTATATTCCGCTCTAGGGTACATCTATCGAATAAAAAAATAAAAAATAAATGGTGGTATTGCCCATTATAACAATGCATGCCATTTCGAGATTAACATGACACTATTATACCTAAAAATTCGTTATTTATTTATAAGATTTTGGAGGAAGTGCGATAATTAATATCGAAGATATTTCATGTTTTGTTGGCTTAGCTAAAAATTTAATTAAATTCAATGTCTTATTATATCAAAATTTCAGAGAAGTAATTATATTACTTTATTTATAACTTTTTAAAGTAGCTTTATCCAGTTCTCGAGTAGTTCAAAAAACAACGCAATTTAATTGATAAGATAACTATTTATAGGAATCATCGGTAAGATATTTAACCTCATCAGTTCAAAGGATAAACATGTTTCCTTACAGATGTAACAAATAAGGAAAATTCAAAACTCTTAATACATATTTTGAGTTTACAATTTTAAAAATAACTAGTTTTCGAGCGAAAACTCTATTTCATGTGGGAAGATTTAAACATTAAAATGCGTTTTCTCGGAATGATATTTTTTGAACTGCGTGTACCTTTTTCTCAGAATTTACTGCATGCAATAAACTAATATTAGCAACACATGTTCTTGACAAGTATTTTTTAACTTTCTGCGAGAGCGTATTTCAACGTTTTCCGTTAAACCTGCTTCAGAGCAGATTTTGACAAAAATGACAATTTTCGAGAATTTTTAATTGAAGCTCACTGATTATTTTTTTTAAATCTGAACAATATATTAATAAAGTTTATGTCTGTTTGAAGACTGATGTGTATTGATCTAAACAGGGTGTTTCACAAGTGTTTCATAACTTCTAGGGGGGATAGTAGACACCTAGTCAGAATCACATAGGATTCGGGGGTCCCAGACCAAATCCCAGGGAGTTAAAAATGGAGCGACACCCCAAAAAAATTATTGAAAAATTAAATTTGTAGAAGAACTACTATTGGTAAAAATTGAATTATGGTTTCAATTTTTGTGGTTTAATATGATCTTTAAAATTATCTTAAAAGTTTTCACTTTAAAATTTTTTTATTATGAAAAAATGTGAAAACTCTGCCAAAATATTATTTTGTATTTCGAAATCCTTTCTTTTGATTTGATAATCTAAAAGATCATAGTTGAAAACCCTCAAGTCCAAAGCGTCATGTAAATACAATCAATATTAAAGGCTTGAGATCCTGTTAAATTTTTTTTTGCGTGCACAAACAGTTTTCTAAAGCTATTTCCTGAACACTGTTTTTTTGTTATAGTTAATATCAAAATACCATTATATCCGCCAAGCAATGCCACGATAAATTGTATCTAAAAATATTGACTTTTGTATAAAAGATATGGGATGAACACATATTCCCAACGGAATATCCCCGTGAAACATATCCATTACCTTTGAGTTTATGCTTGTATTGTTTCATATATCTATTGTTTCTAGATAAATCTAAGTTAAGTGTTCTTTTTCGCGAGTAAGTAAATGGTACGGAGGTTTCATTTTTATCTCGAGCTGACAGAAGAACCCAAGAGACCTCCAGAAAAACTAACGACAATAAGGGCCTTTGACGGAGGTCTGAAAGATTGCTTGGGTGCCGTCAATCAAAGGAAGTCTTATTGGTGGTAAAATGACTACGGAAGTTTCGGGTTATGTTTGAGTGATTTAGCTAACTGTGTGTGAATCCTCTGGGAATTCACTTAAATGCTTATATTGTTGTTGTTGTCGTGTGCCACTTGGAATTACCAAGCTCCACAAGGATTCAAGGCGAAGGGGGTGCGGCTCCTGAGAAAGCGAGGCCCATAAATGGCAGGAGTCCGACTTCTGCCTGCATTTTCACACATCCCAACGGTTTGGTCCTGACGAGCTTAGTGCGCATGCGTGTGGACTTATTTTAGCTGGTTTTTTTAGAAATTTTAATAAAACAATAAATCGGGGATCGAACCCACGACCTACCGCATGCTAAGCACGCACTCTACCACTGCACCAGCGGGGATTCAATAATGATAGCAATTATCCGAAGAAGATCCTTTTTTTCTCCCCGAGCATGCGCACTAAGCTCGTCAGAAGCTCGTCAGGACCGAACCGTTCGGATGTGCGAATAAGCCTTCTCCTCATGAGATGATAGATGCTGCCACTATCTATCGCCACCTCGACAATTTTGCCATGTATCTGAAGGGGAGGGAAATAGTCTCCAGACACCTGGACCCGTGGTAAACGGCGCCATGACGGACCACAGGACTTTCGGAGCCACAGATTTTAACGAGCACGTACTCCGCATATACTCGGTGGGTCTTTAGCGGTGTCGGGAATCGAACCCGGGACCCTCCGATCCCGAAGCCGATGCCTTAACCACTAGGCTCCCCACCGCCAAATGCTTATGTTATGATAAATATAAGCATTTAAGTGAATTTAAGTGAGTGAGTGAGTGATATGCAATATGAATATAAAATTCCAATTTGCTTTTTCTGTTAAATTAGAAGGATCCAAGAGGCTATGTAAATTTATACAGGGTGTCCCAAGATAACTGTCCACCCCCTTTAACTTTTGAACCAATAACGATACATATAACGAACCAATAGCGTTACCTTCCTATACCGTGCTGATGAGCCCCAACAAGGGCGAAACCGGTCCACGGTTGGAGACGACGCTTGAGAGCTGGTGTTTTCTCACAATAACGATACAGTTGTAAAAGTGGTTTCTAGATATAGTAAAGTGGCCATGCCCTATCCGATACGAACACTTTCAACACCCTCTAGCGTCAATGTTTGAAGCTATAAGTTTTATTTTAAAAACTTTTAGAGATTTGCTAATTTATCAACTTGCAAAGTTGTTGAGCACATTGATTTAGTGGGAAAATACACCTTGTGCAGAAAGATACCTTGAATTAAACCCCTTAAAGTCACTCTAAATTAGGTTGAACTTACAACATAGATTTTAAGTCCTAAAACGTTCCTCAAAAGGCATCACAAACAAATTTTCATTTTTATAATTAAGGTTAACAGCTAAAAGTGTTCTTTGAACATTAAAACAAAAATTTCTCATTTTTGCGTTATGAGAAGTGTTTTAAGACGTAAACACTACGTAAGTTCAACCTAATTTGAGGGTGTTTTAAGGGTTTCATTTAAGATTTAAGGCATTTCTCTGCACACGGTGTCTTTTCCTCCTAAAACGATGCTGCTCAACTAATTTGTAATTGACTAATTTAGAAAATATCTTACAATTTCAAATTCAACTCCAAACATTAAAGTTAGGGGGCGTTGTCGCATCGGATAGGGCATGGTCACTTTACTATACCTAGACACCACTTTTATGACTATATCTGTAGGGGTTTAAAAGTAAAGGGGACTGAGATATCTCGGGACACTCTGTACAGCTGTTTGACTACTTAAAAAACTCAATTTTAGTTTAAAAGGATGTTGTTTTTAGAGCGTATGTAGTGCTTCAAATAAAGATTATAATATTATACTTGTCATTCATAATAAATGCAAATGAACCAATTATTAAAGGTCAATAATTCCCTTGTTTTACTTTCAGAACACGTATTCATGTTCTTCTATTGAAATTTAGAACTATGGTATGTATAGTTGTTGATAGTTTAACGATATGTAATCTTAGGCAAATTATTCAAAAGGAGTCCTTTATATTGATATCGTCCAATTATATTATTTTGCTCCAGCATTTTCATCAAAAACTAATCAGAGGCAATCCCATATTATAGTTTGGGTATACCATATCAAGATTCCCCAGTTTAAGATATATCTAAAACTAATTTTTCAATCCACCTTATATATAAAAATACCTCTGACAAAACGGGAGTTTCTATGACCCAAGACCGAGTAGATTTCCAGCTCAATAGAAATTGAAAAAACTCGATACAAAGTCAGAAACAGCTGGATAGTTTTACCTCCACAGATTTATAACCACATTTACTTTTACTTCTGTTCACAATGTTGTTCCCGCGCCAGTAAAAACCCCCGTTTCCCGATTCTATTGGACCGGTAAGAGGCACTTTTATAACTTTCGTGTTCCTCAGTCTATTTCATCTCTGACACCGAAGGCGGCCCGGATAGAGGAAGAAACCCGAGTTTTCCTAGGTTGAGCTTTTTTCCGGCAGTTCTTCCTCAATGGCGAAAAATAACACTTTATCAGTGGAAAAGAACTCATCTCTCCTTCCTCCCTTTTTATCTTTCAAAAGAAGACATTATTTCAAGATCGCGAGATTCAAGATGACAATACGGCGACGCTCGGAATGGTCGCTAAATCTCCTTTATTATCGGTATCCTTCAATAGATATTCCGCTTTTTTCCCCTCCCTTCAGAATCGACCTAAGCTCACCAGAGTGCAAAGTGCTGCCCTTAACATCCTCAAACAATGACCAGCCTTTATGGGATAAGGGAAAAAATATAGACCGCACTTCTTTGGGGTGGACTTCTCCCTTTTTTCTTCTTCCCTTACGTGGATAGTTATTACTGAAGATACTGTTTTGCCGGCTTTTTATTCTTAAGGGGTATTAACGACAGCGTGTATGTCACTGGAGTTGCGAGGATAGGAATACTGATCCGAGAAAACAATGCAACCAGAGTACAATTCCTGAGGAGATAAGGGCCTTTAACTTTGAGATAATGCGAGGCCGGGGAGAATCCACTGTTTTATCTCCATATGGATTTTCCTTCTCCAGCTAAGTCAATGATGTTAACTGGAGGGTTTTGTCAATAAAACGCACCCTAGGTATTCTCCTTTATTCTTGCTTTCTGCGGAAGGTAATATTTGCTAAAGGATTATATTTTATGAATAAAGAAAGCAGCCACTATTGCAAAACCATGCCATTTTATTTGAATAAATGTAATGTCGTCGGCTTATTCATAGTTATTTCAACTAATAATGTTCAATTTCATGTCAAATAACGTAGACATGTACAATAGGGTGTGTCGAAAAAACTTTTTTTTATTTTGATGACGCATTAGTGCGGAAAAGTTGTCTAAGGTGCCAGAGAGTACCTGTGAATTTTTTCAGAATTTTTGGATAATTTCTTAAAGTGCCACATTGTCCCTGAAGTTCCCCATGTCAATCCAATGGGGCGCGCCGCCAAAAAGGCCGAAAATTCGTTTTTCGCCCCTCATTTCTGCCCTAATCACACGAGGAATGTCTTCCCTCGAGTTATGGACCCTATATGATCTAGCTAGGCTATCCGACAAAACTTGAATAATAGCCTAAATATCTATATTACGTTTTCTTGTATGCTCAAATTTCGTCGAAAATCGCGTATTTCCTCGTTCAAATCAGAGCCCGCAATCAACATAATATAGAGATTTAAGTTATTATTCAAGTTTTGTCGGGTAGCATACATCATATAGAGCTCATAACTCGAGGTAAGACATTCCACGTGTGATTAGGGCAGAAATGAGGGGCGAAAAACAAATTTTCGGCTTTTTGGCAGCACGCCCCATTGGATTAACATGGGGAACTTCAGGGTCAATGTGGCACCTTTAGAAATTATCCGAAAATTCTGAAAAAATTCACAGGTACTCTCTGGCACCTTAGACAACTTTTCCGCACTAATGCGTGATCAAAATCGAAAAAAAGTTTTTTTCGATACACCCTAATGTACAATGTATTAATACATCAGATTATTATCAAATTAAGCGCATGATTAGCATAAACCCGAAGTCAAAGTAGTTATGCCAAGTTCCAAATAGAGAACATGGAAAGAAACCCAAACCATGCGTATCAAATCAAAGAGTTTTTGGACCCCTTCCATTAAATGCATCCCATTTATTCGCTCAAAAGCTATCATGATAAACAGTGAGAGAGTGTAACCCTTTGTGAATGAACCTTCAGAAAAATAGATTCAACTTAACAGTTATATTCACTTCTAACCTAACGGGCGGTTAACTGGCAGTCATACTACTGATTTGCGGTTGACGAAGAAAAAAAACAGTGTTCATCCAATGAAAGGTATGACCCCAGGTTAGGTTAGTGGGGAATATGGCAATAAATAAGGAACCTAACCACATAACAGTTTCCTTTTTTTGGAATAATAGGTAAAAAAGCATATTTTTCAAAACACTATTCGAGCTTAGATTAATTTACTCAAACCAAAAACATAATCGAAACACTTTTAAATTACGATTTTAACAATATATGGCCGTTTTTAATCTAAGCGAAAATGCAGCACTTTTACTTAAAGTTGGCTTTTTCCGAACATCGGTTTCAGCCAGAAAGCCTATTTTACAAAAAAATGATGGCAAGGAAAACATCTGAATTGCATCTGAATTAAAGTGTGAATTGCTTACATTTTTCTGTGATAAATTTTAAAACAAGGTGTTAAAAACAATGCTACGGTGCAATCCGGACCGTAATAGCGCACTTTTTGGTGTGTGGGCATTGAAAATAAAGAACCTAAAAAGAAACGAAAATCCTTGAGTATCAAATTATATAACTTGGGCCTTAACCGCTATCATTAAAAGCATTACGTCACAAAACAGCCCTATCTCTCGACACATAACCCTCCATTCCCGTTCAGTTGAACGGACGAGTTCATCGTCATCAACATCACGCCATTCCGATTCCACGCATGAAATTCCCGGAACCCGACCGCTAATGCCACCGCAAGAGAGAGAGAGAATCCCCCTCCTGAATTTCCAATATTTAGCAGTCGGGAGATCCTCTTGTTTCACGGCGGCGGAGCCATCACATCCACTTTGGCGATCCCCGGGCTCGAGACAATGCACACTTCGTCCCGTGCAATTAACGAAATTAAACTTGCGCGTTTAATTCTGTGAGTTATGATCTTTCAGCGAGCTTCTCTCTAGAAAATTATATGCGCCGTTATTCGGGCGGCCATTATAACTAATGGGAGTATTTTGCACGGGAATATTACTATCAACTGCCGAAGAGAGATAAATTCTTGTTTCGAATTACCGTTCGTTTTGGGAGGACAATCTTGGGGTGTTGGGAGGAGATTTTTCTCTCAGAGAGGAATTTTGGGGGATAATTGAATGGACGCGCTGGGGAAGAAAGATTGCTGCAGTGTAGGATTTAATGCGTACCTGGGTGAAATATCGTTTTTCCGATTTCGGTAATAATATGAATTGTGGATAGATTGTAAGAAATTATCTCTTTTCTTACAGCGATATATTTATTTAAGGATCTAAAATTGTATTCCAATATAACTGATCCTAAGTTTATTTAATTTTTTTTCTATTTGTTAAATGGCAGAGAGGTTTTACCACTACTAAACAAATATAAATATTTATACTTTTTGATGAGAAAAAAGTTGTAAGACATTTTATGTTATTAAATTATTTAATTTCTGTTCTACATTTAAACTCGCAGTAATGCATTTAAGAAAGTACAGCAATCAGCACATTGGTAAGATAAACCATTTATAAAAGGTTTATATCACAATTTCGAAAATTGCACTTCATATTGGTTGTATGATAAATATAAGTATTAAGTTGATTAAAAATTTGACTTTACATTGACTTTATGCATTAACTTTAACATTAACTTAACTTTGACTTAATCATTGACTTTACATGATTTGTATGACAATGATGCTTTCTTTAACACCTAATAAAGCTAAGAAAGCAATCAAACTGGTTTACATATCGCATACATTTTGGGACCCAAAGAATGGTATTATGCAAACTGATAAGAACTTTTACCAATCTAAATAAAAAAACAATACTTCTAAACCTATAATAATCCTACACAAATATTGCATAAACATACGTCCTAGAAATGTTATCAAAACAGAATTCATAACAAAGCGGATAGCCTTCATACTTACAAATACATTGGTGAATTTAAATACTGCATCGCCAGGCAAAGCACAGTTTAATCAGATATCCCACCCGAATTCTCCCCAGTTTCCATCAATTCATTTATCTGCTACAGCCCGGAGAATCTTTGATCCCAAATAAGACCACCAAAGAGGGACGCCAAATATTATCAAAACACCAGATATATAAAGCCCAAAAAGCCGAATTTTCCTCAAAGAAAATCCCGCATCTCACAACACAGCTCCGAATTCATCTGACAAATATGACAAGACCTATCCCTTCCCGCTGATTTGTGCTCAAAAAGACAACCGAAGATCGTAAGCAAAGGGGAGGTTCGGAAAAGAGCAATGCTTGTGTGCCCCTGGAATTTTATTCGGAGTGCTTGCTTTCAATTTAATTCGTAGTTTAAAGGGGAAGCATATATAGGGGGTCACAGGGAGTTTTAACACAGAGTAGTAGAAGCTGTCAGCATTGTTTAGGGGGGATGTGGACGTATGTTTTAGAAAGGAATTTCCCGATTGCTTTTTGGGTGCGAAGAGGGAAGGGGTGAGATGGTCGGGATGGTGGGTGTTTTGAATAAGGCGTTCGATTTTCGGGGATGTCAGTTGAGTTATGCGGGGTTTTTCAATTCTTGTAATGGGATTAAATTTTTCGGGGGCTTTTGCTTTTACTTTTATCGGAAGTGTTCAAGGAAAGCGGTGCGTTATTATGCGTCAGTGGTAGTTTTAAAATGGGATTAAGGGAATTTAAAAAAAAAGGTTAAATCGAGAAGTTTTGAATAATTCGAATATATTTCTGGTTAGAAGTATTTTCGAAAAGTTTTGAATAATTCGAAAATATTTCTGGTTAGAAGTGTTTTTTAATGCGTGTCCATAACGGAGTGATTTTTGAACTTGGGTAAAAATTATGGTTATTGAAAAACAGTATTGAATCTTCCAGGTGCATGTAAATTTCAAGTTTTGCTTCAATAATTTTAAGCAAAAATAGGTTTGAAATTTTAACCCTTTCAATCCTTAGATTACCCGAGATTGCCAATATTGAATCCTATAGACAACTTATAGAGTTTAGGATTTATAGGGTTAAAAAAGAAATAAAATATAAAGTTTTTATAATGTCAAAATAGATGATGAAACAATGAATCATGTGATAAATACAATTCTTGATATAATACAGAGAATACTTAGAAGTTTGCTATTATGCAGGAATGCAGGTTTAATACTCGAATACCATAGTAAACAATGTAACTATATATTGACCTAAACTACTTATTTTTATAAATATTAGTATATTTCATGAATTAATATCAAACTTCTTAACGTACATATTGTCTTTGGGCTTTTTTACGAAGTGTATCTTTATATTTAATTTTATACTTTACTGAAATAACATTGCTTCTCCTTGGAAAATTTAAATACCCTATTACTGAAAAAGAACCTCAGTATAGAGGAACATATTGTGTCGTTAAGAGAATTAGTCCCAAACTTAAAGATTTGTGAATTTCTGCTTTTAATCCATGACTTTTTAAATGAAAATAAAAAACTACTCAATAAGCTTAAAAGGCATAAATATATCTTTATGAAAGTCTCCCCCAATACAACCTTCCTAAACACCTCTGACACTCACACTTTCTAGCAAAAAATTTCTTATGGGTTTATTTAAAGCGGTTCAAATCTATCCCATGGTTCTTCGAGCATCTCGAAAAATAAATTAAAAACCCCACATTTTTTTCATCTAACGAGAAAAAAAATATCTCAAGATATTTCAGTAAAACACGGGGTTTCCCGAAAATGCTTCGCAGTTTAAAAAAAATCCTCTTAAAATAAACTGCTTTCATTGGATGCTGAGCATTGGTTTGAGGTTCCAAGCTCTAAAACCAGCACAACACACACGCTAAGTAATCATTAAGAATAAATTGGAAAAGTGAAAATATTTTTTAACAACTTAAATAGGAATTCCTAATTAAAAGTCAGGAAAATTAATCTTTTTTTTTTTGCAAAGCTAAATGAAACTTTCTTAATCAGATTTCAATGTTTTTCAATCTTAATATTCTTTACTTCAAGATTTTGTTTCTTAATTTTCATCATTAATTTTTAAACATATGGAAGTAAATTCTTTTAATATTACTTTAGATACACTGTAGTAAAATTTTGTTGCAATTCAAGTTTAAATTGGCGTACAGTATATGTTTCTGATGAAGTATACAAAGTATTTCTCCATAAAAATAAACTTGAAAGTAAAGAAAGAAATATGGATAGTTAAAAGCATTTTATGCTTTAAAAACTAAAAGAATTTATAAAAAGGAGCCCAAAATTGAGAGATAAGCTATTTAAAGTTTCATATATGAAAGTAATACCTTAGTGAATTCCCATTTTTTGGAACTAAAATATTTAAAAAAAACTGCAGTAATGTGCTAGAAATATGTATTCCCTATATGTGTACGTTTTTGTGGATGAAGATTGGAAAATGAAAAAGTGGATCAATCTAATTTAACATGCATTTAGTATGTTACTTACTTTTCTTAAAAATTCGCTTAGTGTAGAATCAAGTTTTTATTATTTTCAGTCTTTTACTTACATTTTAATTTTTATGTAAGGCAAAAATGATTTTCACATTAATTTATTCAAATCATCTAACAAAATTGGATATTTTATGGAATACGAGAAAGAATAACTGTGGTGAATAGAAAAGTGTTCTTATATTTTCCGTCTCCAACCACCAGAATTTTTCTTTTATAATTTAATAGGAATAGATGCATTTCAAGTTGAAAATACTAAAAAATTGAAAATTTATGAGTTTTTTTTAACTTAAAATTTAAGAGGTGTTTTTAAAATGCTACTCCTCCTACTAATTGACTTGACTTTGAAAATTTTGTATTTAAGTATCTCAATCTATGTACAATAAAAGCTTGTATCGGTGAAGGGTTTGTACTATTTTAAGTAAATAAAAATACTGTTTTTCTTTCATCACTTTCAAAAAAACCCTAAAAATGCTGAACATCAAAATTCAGTAATTTTTAAACAAAATTTACCATGAATATCCAAAAACCCATACTACCTTTTGTTAAACCCACTTCCAACAATAACCAGAAAAAGTTTCAAGATATTTGGTGCAATAGATAAAAAGCCTTAGCATTTTAAACGACGAAAACGTGGTTCTAAGAAAAGCTGACTTGAAGTTTCCAATATCCATAGAGAAGTGAATACGATCAAACATAAAATATTAGCCATAACATCGATAATCTTCAATAAAAAGTTTCTAAATTTTGTAGGATGATGGACAAATGCATAGATTAGTTTGAATGAAAAAAAAATTATTCGAATTTTGGGCAAAAAAGGTACCATGTCCCCTTAAAATCCAGGTACTCTCTCTAAATTGAATGAGTACACATGAATTTGATTCAAAAAATATTTTCATAAAAATACATATTGAATGAAGAAATAAATTACTAATTTTGTGTTGATAATAAAACCATAAAAAGAAAATAGAACTGCAAATCCAAAGATTTCCATCCAACACAAATGTATTTTAAAAAACAATAGGGCTACCTCGGGAAATGCTTACGCAGGATCTTTCGGATCGCTTTTCAATGCTTGCAAAATCACTGCACCTATTCACTTAAAAACATTCTTATAAAACTCTGTTCCTAATTGAATAACTGTTTCCTCATCTTTGAACTTAATAGTTTTGAATTTTAAATCAGATAATCTTATGACATCTTGTAAAAGTGACTAGTTAGTTACTCGAGTTCAAAGATCAGATAATTTTTATCTACATTGATTCCTAGTTTCTCAAAAGTCAGGCCTTAAGCTTGATTAATTGTCAACGCAAATAGAATCTGACTGATGCATTACTAAAGATAATTATAATGTAAGAGAAAAAATATAGACTAAACCCCTTCAACTTAGCTGCTAAAACCTTAACTGAAGAAAAATGTGAACGAACTTTCCAATAATACTTCACAGATTATATCCATAATATCCTAAAAGTTTTAACTTAGCAATAAATTCATCAAAATGTTTTTTTAAATATTCAGCAAGTCAACTAATAACTAAGGTTAATCAACAATCGAAAAAATAGTACATCAATTGATCATTTAAATGATTTCTTAATTTAAATAATGACAATAAATTAATCTTTTAAATTTAATATTTTACCTAGTAACTTGTCAATACACTTAATGACCTAATTTATAGTGACTAGAATAAGTCACTATATAATTAACTAGTGACTAGAATAAGCGACACCTTATTCTAGTCACTATACCTAATTCTTTACCGTTCATATTTTTGTTTAAACCCAGCCGTGTTTAACAATACTGTTAAGCCATTGAAAATAATAAAGGATAAACCTACATGGAACTCATAGTATGTTTGCAAGCTTTATAAAAATTTATAAAAATGGAATTGTTTTGAAATTGAATTTTTTTTTGAAAAATCTGATAGCTTCCTCGGAAATCCGAAGGTTTTGATACCAAAAACGTGTTATACAGATCAGTAATTAAAAAACCTTTCCCTGGAAACCATTCACCAAAAACTTTTTTTAGAACAGAGAATTCAAAGTTGAGATTGAAAATGAGTTGAAACATAGAAATATACATCGTAAAAATCCGACTTCAAAATGTGACCGTGCTTACCTCTCTATCTCCTTTGAACCAACTGAGCATCGGCGGAGGATTTCCACCAGTGGAAACGCAGTTGAACCTCTGAATATCTCCGACTTGCAAGGAAGTCCCAGCGTCATAACCCAATATTACCGGGGGCTTTGGAGAATCTTTAAGGAGAAACACGAGAATCAATATGCATATACGAGAAATCTCATATCCGTGAACTGAAGGTAAAAATATGATCTGGCTCGCGCGCAGAAAGATTTTTCTAAATAGAGTTGTTCCTAAACTGCTTTGCGGAAGCCTCTCCAATAGGCTTAGTGTTTGTATTTAAAGATGTCAAGTGAAAACTGGATTGATGCGGTTATTCTATGCCGAAAGCTTTCGAAGTTTTTCGGCGGGGAAATAAATAAGACGGAACGCTCTTTTTTTTCTTTCCTCAGCTGCAACAGGGAAATGCGATGGTTGAAAGAAGGGGTTTTTTCGAGCGAAATACATATTCGGGTCTTATTCGTTGTTTTTAAAGGCTTATTTTTGGGGGGATTTAATTAAAAAGGGAGGGTTTTAAAAGTGGATTAGGTTTTGTGAAATGGTGGGGTGGTTTTAAAGACTAATTAAATTGTGTTGTAGGGAATTAAAGTGGGGAAATTTTGAGGTAACCAATTTACTCCTTTGGCTGGTCTTAAAACGCTTTAATTAAAACAAAATGCTTAAATTTATAAAACTATCATTAAAGCTTATTCCATTTAAAATTTATATTCTCAATTACATTTAAATAACGCAAATTTGATGGAAGGTTTATAACCGATTTCATAAATTTAAAATGTCAGTATGATGATTCTGAAATCTTAACTCCTGGTTTAATCTTATGCCATTATTTGTATTAAAAATTCAAGTAATTAAGTATTTCTTTAATTTTGTGAAATGTCTTACATAAATACTTTAGTGTAGTGGAACCTATATTAACATAACAATGTGTAGTATGAAAAAGGTGTATCAGAAATCGTGCAGCAAATTTTGAGAATTGATAGGATTCGTCAAGACGAACGAGGATTGATATAGAACAGGGGGTCGCAAATGAGGTACAAGATGTGAAATTCGCAAAAATAATTAAGGCACTGAACCCTCTCAAATGCGTTCAGAAAAACGCATTTCTTAAAGCTAAGACCAAAAAATCTAGTTAAAACTTTCAGTTACAATATTTATTACTCCAAACCGACTGAAGTGCTAACAATTCTGTTTTCCATTTTGTAAATTGAAAATTGTTTTTTTTAGGGTGTTTTGGGGTGTCCTTTCTGAATATAGTATAAAACATTTTTAATGGTCAATCAATCAACGAAACTTTCAATCCTAAGGGGTCTGAAGTTAAAAAACGTCAATGAAGTCAAATTCCCATTAACAAGCAAAGTTTTTTTTTTATAAATAGCCGTTTATAGCCGAGTGAAGATAGAAATTCTAATATCTACGAAACAGCTGTAGGTCTGCTTTAACTTTATACTTTTATTTGTGGATATTATACGTTGCCTTTTACATTACCAGCCATCTACACAAAGTATTTTCTATCTTTAAATTCCCGCTTTAGTTTTATTTGCCATTCCAGAAGAAAGAGTGAAAAATCTAAGCGCAAAATGGATCTGAAATATGGGATTTAAGTTTAGAGGAAATACAATAGATCAGATGCGACGTACAAAACAGTCCATTCACCATCCTTTCACCCCAAATGCAATCGGAGAGAGCCCATGGCATGCCTCATACCAAAACAATGGACTCTCCTGGAGCATTAAGCATCAACCCGACTCTCTGGGACGGCATGCACCTGGAATAGCAAAGAGGGTGGGTGGGTGGTCTTGGCCCTCATCCAAAGTGACGGGGGCCGATCAATTAGCCCCCTTGCCTTTATTGGACTCGTCCGAGCCCAGACGAAGGGGATCATTAGGACGGAGGTAATCGGAAGACACCCAGAGCCTCGATTTTGTTGACTTCTGCCATCGATTGCGATGAATGTATTTGGAGATGATTGGTATCGAAACGCTTTTAGCCGTGATGGATTGCGAGGTTTCTTGTAATGATAGGATTAGGTGGAGGGAGTTGTAGGGGAAAAGGGTTTTTGCTGGATGCCTTCTTTATGGTGGTTCGTTGTTGGCGGTCCATTAGGGATGCGATGGAGTGGTGATCCATTTGTAAATAAGTAATTTGTGGGTTTGGATTATTGTTGTGTCATTTGTTGAGGAATGACTAAGTATGGGGATTCATAGGTTAGGGGACATCCATAAATAACGTGAGGTGTTTTTTCCAAAATCTGGACCCCCCCTCCCACTTGGTGAGATTTAGTGAGATTTTGCTGGACCCCCTCCCCCTCCCGTGAGATTTACCTATAACCTTTAAAAATAATTTTCTATTGCAAGAGACTTCAGTAAAGGCAACGTTTAGATTAAAAGGATATGATTTATTAAACGGAATTATATATCTTTGCGATTGATGAGATTAGATATTATGATTTTAAGTTATGTATCTCATTTCAAATTGAAAATAGTGATCTGCTGAAAATTAAACATCATATTTTATATCTCGCGTCTATATTATTTATTACGTCATTATTGCTGGATTTCTTCTTGCTCTTGTGTGTTGCCGGTCTTGTCTCACCGCACTATCCTATTCGTTTGCATTTTGTGCTTCACAGCACCTTAACCCATTAAGGACGGTTGGTAAGAAAAGTTGCCAAGGGATATTTCATTTTTTACTGACTCTAATAGAGGACATTAAAAGTTTAAATGCATGATAACAGCTTCTGAAGAATGTATTTATTCAGATAAAAATAGAAATTTATACCTTCCATGCCGTTTTGGTGGTAAAATCGCTATTAGATTGAGAGCGTTTCACTACATTTTGGAGATAGCTGGGAGATCATTTGGAAAATGCCCAAATAATCTAATGTTTTGGTTATTTTTGTGACTTGTTTCCATTGCAGCATATTCACAAGATCCCATTCTAAATATTATTACCAATTACAGTTGGAATGAGGGTATTTAAATTGCCAAGAGCAAGAGTTTTCTTCTACTGGCAACTTTTGTTGCCAATCGTCCGATGTGTGGTCTAAACTTTTACGAGTTACTCATAAGAAGCTTTTGCAAATTAATTATTTTTAATGCTTTTATTTAGTTCTTATCATAAATTTAGATCTTATTGATACTTTAGCATGATGAAATGTTTCCCTTGTATCATAATTTCAGTGGGTTTTTTTTATAGATTTTAGATTTTTACCGATTCCTAACACATTTATTGGTTCAATCTCATACTAAATCATTTCTGGATACATTTATTTTCCTTGAAAGGGTTTTATGGAAACTTACAGCAGTCAAAAAATGAAATAAAATATCACTGGAGTTATTTAGCCTATTTTGAATGGGCCAATACCTAGTTTTTATCGAGTTGATGATTAATCTTCAACATTTTCTGTGAGAAATACGCGAAATCTGGAGCCATAAAGATGAATATTGTAATTATGATGACTTTTTGATGGAGAATGACTAACAAGAACGTAGAATTCCAATAAGATAAAAGCTTCGGAAGGCAAAAAAAATAACCCAAGGTATAAAAACACGAAAGTTGAGAAAATATAAAACTGGCACAGGTAAAAAAAGGCCCTATGTCCCAGACTGGGAGATATAAATAAAACTATTTTAACCTGAAAGTTACCTAAAGTGCTGAAATCAAAGGGTTCCAACCGTTCTGACTTAAAAAGTACTAGTTCAGCTATTTTTAAAGCCTGAAATTAGGTGAATATCAATATTTTGAACTGAACAGGCCCTATTCATTAGGGGTAAAATACCCTTTCCTGGACCCCCTATCTGCAGTATAGTCCCCATTTACTTTTATTTTTGTAATATTTCTTTAAATTATGTCTAAAAACATATTATTATCAAAATCGTAAACATTCTAATTAGTTTTTTCGACTTTTCATTTGTCAGAGTTTGGACCCCACTAAGGACGGTTGGCAAGAAAAGTTGCCAGTCAAAAAATCATAAAAATTATTTTTTGAAAAATCTGAAAATGGGCATTTCTTACTATATTCGGTCCAAATGAACAAAATATGAAAGAAAAAGTTACTTATTTTCATTATTTTAAAGTCGTCCTTAATGGGTTAAACTTTCCCATTGTCAATGATGATGGGGAAAAGTACATTATTCCGCCTAAAAATCACCACTGTATCTAACCTGTGGGTATTATTCCTTTTTCATACTTAAGAAAATCGTATAATTTCTAACTTAAAAAGTTGAGGTGAGATTTTAATCGACCCCCTCTCCCCCCTTGGTGAGATTTGGTGAGATTTTTCCAAACCCCCCTTTTTTACCTCACGTAATTTATGGATGTCCTCTTATGGGCAATGTTATAGATCCTATTTTATACTGCACGCATATTTAGGAAAAGGTGATTACTCATCGATAAATGATACTGAGTTTATTACATTTCCCGCCTCACTTTGGGTATAATTAATAATTCCCAGTTTATCACTTTGCAAATAATGTAATATCATTTCGTTTTAAAAGTCGACTAGAAATTCACTAGATTCAATAGTTAATGGATTAAGTGAAATTGAACCAGACCCTTTTTAAACTGCTACACATATCTTCTTATGAAATGAAATTCACGTATATTATGTTTAAATTTTCTTAACGTTGGTGCTTACAGGCATTATAAAAATAGCTTTTCTGTTTATATTGTATTTTCCTTTTATATCGGCAGAGGGAATTCTGTACATATTGTGAAATATTAATTTCATTTAATAAATTCCACTTCCTGTTTAGACTTTGTAGCCCCAAGAAAAACAATACTATATGAAAAGAAATCCCAAGAGCATACTATTTCCCACCATTAAAGTACTTATGGATATCTTAAGCCAGATGCAGTTATAAAAGCGTGCAAACCAAGTACATATACTTGTCAGTATTTTTTATTTAACCCTTTGAATCCTAAGCCGCCCGAAGTATAACTGGGAATACTATTGAAAATTTGGGGCAGCTAGGACTTAAAGGGTTAAAATTTGATTCGTTTACTTTTCATATTAATTTGTCGGAAAATGTTTTAAATGTGTGCATTGTATTTCGTATACAGAGGGATATTATTAATAAAAATATACTATTTGGTTCTTACGTATTATCCCGTCGACCCTGCTGTTGAATCCGAAAACCTCATCATATCCCATTGATTGTTCCACAGCTCTACCGATTAATTAAACTGTCACTGAACGGTCGACTGTAAAACTTGACATTTAAAACTCAAATTCATATTTCCACTTCTCTACTGTGCGCACATAAATCCCTGTTCCAAACAGAACACAACATTCTTTAATTTTCTTCCAAAAAACCCATCTCTACTACAAAAGAACACTCCACCCAACTCAAACCCCATAAACAAACAACGGAAATCACAGGCAGAGAGCAAAACCCCGAAGAATCCAATATGCCTCGTCCAACACGGCACGTATCGTTAAACCCCGTGGAAAAAAAATCTTTTGCAATGTAGTACACTCACATACAACACGAAGCTGGTGCGTCGTGGAAGCCGTGCCGCTGACATGGGGGTTCCTCGCAAAGCAGGAGAACAGTTTCATATCCGGCTCCTGGAAAGTACAAGGGGATAAAATCAATATTCAAACAAGACCGAGCATGAACCATAAATAAAAGAACACGCATGGGATAAATGTACCGGAAAGAAACCTTTTCTCCTTCCATCTCTCCCTCTCTCAGAGAGGAAAGAATAATACCGAGTTTTTCTTGTTATAAATATTTGTCTTTTGCCATTGCTGGGATTGCGTGAGTGATCCTTGTCGACCTTGTGCCAAGTTTGCCACTTGCTTTTCTTTTTTGTTATGAAGCGGGCGTTTTTTGGAGTCTCTTCTGGAGAGGGGGGAAGGGGTCGAGCCATCGGAATGCATTGTCATTATGGATCATTATGGTTGTCTTTGAGGAGATGATGGAACGTTAAGAAGAGGACGGTTTTTAAAATTAGATTTTAATGGATACGATATGGGTTATAGATGAATTTTAATGGAAGTTTGTGCTAAATACGAATGTTTAACCCTTTCATGACGAAACCTCCAGAGATTGCTGTTGAATCTTAAAGAAAATTTAGGGCGTCTATGACTGAATAATATTGAATAATAAAAATGATTGGTTTCATGTTCGCATAAACACTACGGTAATACCAAACTAAATATTAACTTAAATCAGGGACAATCAAGATAGTTACAATAAAATTCAGTACGTTATGGCAAAAACTATAAAATTTCAGACATCTCTGTCAAGGCATAGTAGCACAATATTGTTTCAAGAACTTTCGAGGGATTGAGGAAAATTATTATTAAAGTACTGTGTAAATTTTATGGAAATGACTAAAGGTTTAAAGAAAACCCTTGGTAAGTAAGAATTTTTTCTTTTAGTCCATTTAATCTTGCCATATAGGCAGCACACCCGGATTTCAAATCGGATATGTATCTCATAGCTGTTCTTTATTTCTTACAGTGTGTTTTTATTTTTAACGTTTTTAATTGAAAAGCTCGTAACAATAAAAATAGTCTAATATAATAAAATTCAATGTGTTTATGTATGTATGTATACAGGGTGTTTCGAAATTGCGTTGCACGGCTTTTATTTGGAACCAACGACTCCTAGGGTCAAGGAAGTAAGGTCTACCCCTAGGTAAGTGAGCCTGGCGAATGCACTGAAATCACTTACAGCGCCCCTAGCGGTGAAATTATAAAGTTAAAAAATAATTTAAAACTTAAAGGAGACAGAGCAAAAACCTCAATCAGAGTATTGTTGCCAACGTCATGAAGGACTCACTGAAAAAAATTTGGTCAAAATAGCACTTTTTCCGGGGTCAAAAAAGAAAAAGTTCGCATATTTGCAAATTTTTTTGATTTTTTTTATTAAATGTTGTGTTCTTTCATTTAAAAAAACACAAAACTACACAATAACACTGAAAAATTTGCAAATATATGCGAACTTCTTATTTTTTGACCCCTGAAAAAGTGCTATTTTCATATGCTAATATCTCCGCGAATATTCAAGATATTTTGGTCAAATTTTTTTCGGTGAGTTCTTCATGACGTTGGCAACAATACTCTCATTGAAATTTTTGCTCTATCTCCTTTAGTGTATAAATTAATTTTTTTAACTTTTTAATTTCGCCGCTAGGGTCGCTGCAAGTAATTTCAGTGCATTCTACAGGCTCACTTACCTAGTGGTAGACCTTACTTCAATGACCCTGGGAGGCGTTGGTGCCGAATAAAAGCCGTGCAACGCAATTTTGACACACCCTGTATATGTATGCATGCATGTATGTATGTGTGTATGTATGCTTGTATGCATGTATGTTTGTTTTGTTTGTTTTTATACAAATCCAGTTTCCTCCTGATCTGCACCAAACTTGGTATAACTACGTAAAAAACTCAAGAAAAAACATAGGCTATGTTTCGAAAACTTTTAATGACCCCTTCACCCTCTTTCGACCCTTTTTATGGTCATTTTGCTGAAAAAGCTTTATTTCTCGAACTGCTCAGTCCATTGTTACAAAAAAACATAATGCAAAATAACAAGTTTTTAATAGAAACACTAGGTAAAAGTCATTTAAAAATTATATTAATCTCTCTATTCTAAAAAAAAGTTTTTGTAAATGGTTTCCAGAGAAAGGCTTTTTAATTACTGGTCCGTATAACATGTTTTTTGTATCAAACTGTTCGGATTCTTTTGAGGATGTGCAAAGTGCCTTTAGAATTTCTAAAAAAATTCTCAATTCTAAGATATTTCCATTTTTCTGGATTACTGATAAGGTTGCAGTTAACAGCAAGAAACTGTCGTTCAATTTATTATACCTCCAATCACAATGACCAACCGACGCTACTCATTAACGATGAAAATAATTCCTTTCACGCTTTGAAAATGCGCTTCAAAATATGTACTTTCTAAATAAAATATTTTTAAAAGACTGATAAGAGTTTTCCAGAAACTCACAGATCTACTATTCAAGTATAGAATTTCACACACCAAAATTAATTGTTTGTAAACATTGAGTGCAATGTAGATTTTGTCTCTTATCATTTTTAATTGCTTAAATAGTATTGTTTAAAAAGTCTGTTTTAAAACTAAAACTTGAATGATAAAACACTAGATATTTTGACGAGTTACTAGGTACTATATTAAATTTAACAGATTCATTGCTGTACGTTTTTGTAAATATTGAATAACAATAGCACGAGCAGACTTGATGGATATTTTCAAGGAAAACGTGTTGATTAAATTATTGATAATTTAACCAATAAATATTCTAACTTTTAAGAGAGTGTGCTTCAAGAAAGTTGGTTGAAGTTTTTTCTACTAATTGTTATAACGAATGTTTTATAAATAAATAATTTTAGTGAGCAGGGTTTTGTGGGGATTGCGAAGCGATCCGAAAGGCCCTGCGTCAGCAGTTAACGGGGGTTGGCGAGCGATAGCGAGCAGGGGGCGGTAGCTCCCTAGTAATTTAAAAATATATTTCAATGAAATTTAAAAGTTTTAAGTATAGTTTAACATATTTTTATTTTAGAGTTTATCTAATTTTTATATTTTAAAAGCTTTATGAAATATCATTGTTGTTAAAATAGTCTCCATGGAAACGAGGATGTAAAATCAAAAAGTGATAATATTTTAGCTTTTAAGAAAGTTGGTTAACAAACCAAAAACTATTAAAACTCCCTTTCAACAAGAAAATATTGATTTTTTTCTTAAATTTGAAAACGGAATAAGCTTTAATTATTGAATAATTTCACCGCAAACGTTAATTCCTAAAGATATGATTAATCAAGGGATCTGAGCTATTTTTAGAATATTTTTTCCATGTTGTAAATGTGGAAATCCTTCAAAAGTTATATTGCTTGAGAACTGAAGGAATTTTAGTCCACCCGGAAATATCGGGATAAGAAAAATTACTAGGAACACCGGGATAGGAAAAGTTACCGGGAACACTAGAATATGAAAAAGACGCCTGGAATACCGGGATGATTGGTAGATGAGGATTATACAAAATTAGAAATGTATTTGGGAAAACTTAAAAATAATAAATTTTTACTCTCCACCCGTGCAAGGCGGGGCATATCAGCTAGTAAAAACATAAAATTCACATGCAATGCTTCTGTGGCAATAAGAAAGTATGAGTCAGAATTTTTAGAGCATATCTTTCATAATTTTTTAAATATAAATAAAGCGGTACTCTTCTAGAATCCAGGCGCAAATCTCGCGAAGCAGATTTTTTGGCAACAGCTCACACATGACCTTCCGAAACAGATGATCCGTTTGGTGCTGGTTGCATCATTATTGGCGATTTTATCGCTTTAATGTTTTCGTTTAATGTCGCTTTAACGCTCTCAGTTGTCTTTAAAACATCCTATAATACTGGAAATCATTTTATTGTTTTCACTATTTTTTAAAAAATTTGGTAAATATAATTCCTAATATTAAGCTTGGTATTTTCTTCATCATTTTTAAAACTAACTTATATTGCAGTAAAACCTAAAATTGTTATACTTTAAGGCTAAGCGCGCTCTAGAGACTTCTGTCGCGGCGACTATAAACACAAAGTCACTTGAGAGCAATGCATTTCTATGGAGATGACTCTTGGCAATCGACCAAGAGTCTCGTCGCCTATGCGCGCTCTCTTGCTTCTTGCAATAACCAGGGTGATAATTTTGTCTCCATCGCCGTGACAAAAGTCTCTAGTGCACGCTTAGCCTAATAGTTCAGATTCCTTCATTGTTGAATCATCAAAAGCCTCTTATCCAAAGTTATCCAATCTATCATCTCAAAAATCATTAACTCTCCTCCACAAACAAATGATCACGACAAAATCAAATTCCCTTTCAAAAACGAATTCCTCTCAATCCATCCATACTCCCTCTTCTGCGTGAGCAAAACGCACATGAAGACCAGAAATACATAAAAATATCATATTTTCCATTCCGGCATTTTCAACAAACAAGCGCGGAGCAATCATCAATATTCCTCTCAAAAAGCATCCAATCCATCTCCCGGATTCAGTGAAACAAGACAGACGCTCGCCGTGATAGATAACCCAATACACAATAACCACTCTCATAGCCAGGTGTATACGCGAAGACGGCTCCTCTGAACCCCGGCAAGACGGGGAGATTGTCACGGGGAGAACCCGGAGAGGTGATTAGGTGAAGGGGGAGCATCGGCACTGAGACCATGCGTGGTGATTATGTTGAGTAGACTAAAGATATCTGCAGAGGTTTTCATATCAAATATGAGCCCAAAAAAACCTCTGTTATCAGTTGCAGCGTTGGGTTGCGTAAGGGTCCTGAATGCTTATATATTTATGGCAAGCAGGGTTCAATTACACAATTAAAAATTATTAGCATTTCAGCTGCAAACTCGAGCGAGTCGCATATTCCAGATTTAATAACAACATTGATATATTATATGTTCTTAAAACAATATGTTTAAAAATAATCGTTTTAGTTTAAATATTATTTTCAATTTAAATTGATGTTAATTTCAATCTTACAAAAATATTAGTTTGCTTTCAATTCTGATATTTAAGGAGTTTTTCATTAGCTTGCCAACCATTCTAGTGTCTTGGAAGTAACGAGATACATTCTCGCCAATTTAAAAACGTGCCAAGGGAGAAAGAAAATGAAGTTTTAAGAAAACTCGTTTACGTACATTTCGCTTAGGACGGCAGTATATAGGTCCGATATACAGCACCGGTAGTGTTCCTTGGTTCCAAGGAGTGTTCTCTTTGAAAAACAAGACGATGTCCCCGCTTTCTACCACGTCATCGGATGATCAAAGCTCGCTCTCTACATCTCACCTCTCCACGAGGGAAAAACGATAGGATTTCTTCCGCCTTAGCTCCAAAGGAGAGCGGCGGCGGCACAATTCATCTCAAGACCTGGGCTACAGGAGGCCATTACTTCACGTTCTTTTATCTGGCCATCCTTTCAAAGATTAAAGTTCTGAAAACTGCTCGCATCCGGCGATAGCTACGGAAACAATCGATCAACTGGGAACAATCATCTGAATTCATGAATTTAAGGCCCCACCAGGGAATGTTTTGGCAAGTCCCTGGCGTATTTTGATTTTAGCAGCAGGAAATGGCCGCCGTTGACCAAGATATATACAGGGGAATCCTTTATCTCTCCGTTTATGGCTTTTATTCTGCCTCGTGCGGAAGGCAGTAAATCCAGTGGGCGATTAAATTTTTATGAAGCCCCTGATCAGGGATTTTTATTTTGGGGAATCAAAGAAATCCTTTGTATTCTCCAAAATCGTTTCTCATACCTAAAGGAAAGCTTGTTGAGTATGATATATTTTGGAGTTCATGACCAGGCATAAAACTAGGGATGCGGTGCAGACCTTTAAAATTTACAGACCCAATTTCTTTTCATAATATGTAAATGCCTAGAAATAAATAAATCCTGTAACATATTTTTATTTTTGATGGGTTTTGTGATAATTAATGGGGAAGTTACTTAGGGATTAAGGAATTCCCTAATCCCTTGTACATTGAAAATTTCTTCAAGTAAAACGAGAGAGTTACCTAATGGGAGTTAATTATTTCATTGTTTTTATTAATATCCATGTCAACAAATATCAATGCGTAAAAACAAAAAAAAATGTTGTTGCAAATTATAATTAGGAAACGTGTTTAACTACCGTATTAACAAAAAATTAACATATTACAAACGTATTTAAAAATAGTTTTAACCCATATTCTGCAATCGTCCTAAACATAGGACAGCATAGATATGTCGCTTTTGCCAAAACTATGTACTTTGCATCTATAATAATAAAGGATCTTTACGATTCATTCATTCATCGATCGATCGATCGTTTCACCTATCAACGCACAGCAAAATCTACCGGGGCTAAAGACTCGAAACTTGGTGTGGTGAAAAACCTTACGGTGCATACGCGCACTAAGAAGGGATTTTTCAAAATTCCTTTTTTCTGACCCACAGGGGTGCTTGGAGTGATTTCTACGTTTTTGAACCTACCACCGTCCCAAATTACCCCAGATCTTTGTAATTTAACAGGAAGGAACGTAGATACAATATCTAGAAAGACATTTTTCAAATTTTTGATATTTGAATTTTAAGGGGTCTAAAAAATTCCAAAACCTGTTTTTGCTGAGCATAAACAAAGTTTTACATTTTCGAAGAAAAATATACTAATAATTTGATATTTCGAAGTGAACTGTTGGTAATAGATTCTTAAGAATATTTCAAAGAAAGCAATTTCTGGATTTTTCGATATTCCATTCTGGAGGGGGTGCACGGGGATTTGAATATTTACTCCCGTTTTATGTTTTTGCATTCTAGCACCCACATTATTAATGCGATTGGTATGAAATTTTAGCATGTTGTTCCTCACACAATCGGGAAGGTTTTCAAAAAAGAATTTTTAAAATCAAAGCATTCCAAGCAGTCTTTTTTGGCCCTTTTCTAAATTCTTATGCGTAGCTTCAATATTAAATTGATAACTGTTATTGTTCCTTCCAGGGGACGTAAAACCTATATTGTTAAAAATGTTTATTTTAAAATATTTTATAACGAGCGGTATTTTTTAAAATCTCATAGAGAAATATTTTTTGATGATTAAAATAATTATTTTGCGATAACCCCAAAAACTCTTTAAATAAACATTTTAGCAATTTTTCCCTTTCAATAAAAAATTAAATAACAAAGGGGGGTTCAGAGGGTCTCTCCCTGACTTTTTTAACTTAAATTTTAAAAACAGTTTATTAACACTTTAATTCGAATTTTTTTTTTAGGTTTTGTTTTACATCTTAAGAAACCTTTGAATTTTATGAAAATAGCGGGATGAAGGGGGAAATAAACATTAAGTCAGTAGAATTTGCTGTTCAGTTTATACCTTTTACCTTTATTTTGAAGAGAAGGTGGAAGAATCTGCAAATAGGCATTACCAATTGTAAAAACCAAAATACCAAAAATACCAATTGTCACAAATTTGGTGAAAAAAATTAGTTAGAGGGTCAAATTTCACTGTAATTTAAGCTGTCCTAAAAATAGAACGATGGCAGGATGATCTACTACATAATCTCTATCAGTTAGATAATAGAAACCTATAATATGTGGTAATAAATCATACTTTCAATAACTCGAACTTCAATAACTCGAAAACTCCGATATTTCGAATAAAATAACTGTAAAACACGTTTTTTCAAGTTCTATATCAAAAATCCCTTCCAAAGAAAAGTGGGGAGGTAAAAATAATTTTAAAATAAAGTGTGCATTAAATGCATTACATTAAAATGAGGCTAACCACTTTCTTTTACTGCGAAGTAGCCGAATATAAGAAGAAAATGTACCATAATTTAAAGTTTTTCAACATTTAAAAGAGAATACATATACCCAATGCATTTCTATACTTATTTAAGTAATGAGGACATAAAATGACTTACTCAATTTTAAAGATAACAGTGGAGTAATTGGAACGATTTGTACAAAAAATGCTCAGAAAGCTAATATATTTCTATTGGTCCACATATTTGTTCAAAAAAATAAAATAAAATTTATTGTCAAAAAAGTTCGGAATGACTTGTTGAAACATCTTATATTTGCTTTAGGTTCTTTTAAACTAACTTAAAAAAAGAAAGAAACTCCAAAACACGAAGTCGGTATACAGGGTGTTTCAAAATTGCGTTGCATGGCTTTTATTTGGAACCAACGCCTCCTAGGGTCACGGAAGTAAGGTCTACCCCTAGGTAAAAGAGTCTGGAGAATGCACTGAAATGACTTACAGCACCCCTAGCGGCGAAATTAAAAAGTTAAAAAAATTAATTTAAAAACTAAAGGAGATAGAACAAAAACCTCAAAGGGAGTATTGTTGCCAACGTCATGAAGAACTCACTGAAAAAAATTTGATCAAAATATCTTGAATATTCGCGGAGATATTAGCATGTAAAAATAGCACTTTTTCAGGGGTCAAAAAAGAAAAAGTTCGCATATTTGCAAATTTTTCAGTGTTATTTTGTAGTTTTGTGTTTTTTTAGTGTAAATAACACAAAATTTAATCAAAAAATCAAAAAAATTTGCGAATATGTGAACTTTTCCTTTTATGACCCCTGAAAAGTGCTATTTTCACATACTAATATCTCGGTGAATATTCAAGATACTTCCAGGAATTTTTTTTTCAGTGAGTTCTTCATGACGTTGGCAACAATACTCTGATTGAGGTTTTTGCTCTATCTCTTTTAGTATTTAAATTAATTTTTTAACTTTAATTTCACCGCTAGGTGCGCTTTAAGTCATTTCAGTGCATTCTCCAGGCTCACTTACCTAGGGGTTGACCTTACTTCCATGACCCTAGGAGGCGTTGGTTCCGAATAAAAGCCGTGAAAAGCAATTTTGAAACACCCTGTCTATTAATTAATTTTTGATAAAATTTTAAAAAGCCTAAACTTATAAAGACTGAAACTAATTTCACAATAGTGAATCATTAATGTTTTAGAACAAATTCGCATGCATTCGAAGTTAGAACAGCTTTACCCTAAATGAAATGTTAAGTTACGACACTCAGGTTTCAACCACAGGGTTATTTAAAGACGCTTCGCAAGCATTTCTCTATATTTCCCCTCCCTCCCTTCCTACCTGAACGAAACAGTGTATAGTAACCATCTCTCTCAAGAGACTATGAATAGAATATGCAACGCTAATTAAAATGCGAGCAGTATATAAGCATGATTAGACTGTCAGTGCTTTTAAGTTGCTTAACATGACCATTTAAATATTCATAGCGAATCTTAAACAAAGCCATTAGAATTTTGAATGCGTCTATTAACCGAACAGCTAAAACCACTGACATTTAGAAAGTGCGTTTTGGGTTCCCCCGAAATTCGGAGAATCGAAGGGACGTGAATTGGTAGATTAATCACACGCAATGTCCACTCCTCCTGTGGAGGTTCATTACCATTTGGATGGGAATTTGTTCATCAATAACGTGGGCTTTTTTTGTCGGGAGACGATCACTCAATTTCGCGAAGATGTCTTTGTGTTACAAGGCGGCCATTACGACTAAAGGGAAATGCTACGAGTGATTCATTTTTAGTATGGGGTAAGATTTAGTGAGCATTTACGTCCCCAAGTTGGGGCGGATGATTCAATAAAATGGTGTTTTTTATATTAAGACATGGTTGGCATGCTGCTTGTTCGATCATTTCGTGCTATGTGTTATGGTCATATAGGCGTATTTATCTTACTATACCTAAAAATCAAATGCCGTGTCGCCGGAGCCAATGAAATCGCCGGAAAAAGGAGGCGTGTCGCAGCAGCCAATGAAATCATCGGAAATAATTGTTTGAGAGGGAGGTAGTAGGCAGGATACAGCTCAACACAGCTCTTTCCGGAACTTTGTTTTGTCAACAAACCGATCGCGTTGAACCGATTTCTAAATAAAAAGCGATATTTCGATAAAAATAAAGAAGCAGCATTTGCTAATCAATGTTCTAAAAATGAATTCTCGCCGTAGAACTCGCAAGCTACTGTCGCGAGGCAATATGCGGACATCAACCAGCGACTGGATCTGACAGGAGAGAACGCGATCGTTTGTTCCGAAAACAACGCCGAATTACAACCAACAAGTAGAAAACCAGCATCGTGAAAATAATCGCACCCAAGAAAGCGCTCGCGAAAGGAATCGCTATTTGAAACAGTCATTTAGCAATGAAACTTCGGCTCTCTCAATACGCTTTATGTCCATCGAATGCCCCTCTATGTGAATGCTTACATAGTTCTGCTCTTTTCTTTTCAAAGGAACATGGCAAAATCAAACACAATTGCTACCATCATGGAAAAGTTAAATTGAATCTCTCCTCTCCCTAACCTGAAGTTTTAATTAATCTATTAATTATTGTGAATAGATTAACGTAATCAAATCCTATTGACTATTCAATAGCTGTACCACTGAATTTAACGGTTGCTGAATGGACGACAGTATAATACGCAAGTGCCGAACTCTGCTTTAGCTAAGGCTGCATTTTTTGCATCTTGGAGGAAATTGCCTTCAAGGGTATTAGCTGTGTTGCTCTTTGTTGTACTTGCGTATTAATGACACCGCAGCTACAGATTTGGCAGTTTCCAAGTGCGGCCAATTATTTATAATTGTTATTTAAAATCAAAACACTGCATTTAAGAACAAAGTTCTCAATCAGATTTCGGTTGATTGCGGACCGTGGTGGCTTATACCAGCAAACATAGAAAAGCCACGATTTTCAAAATTTATGTTTCAATTCCGTTAGAGTTCCCGCTAAATATCCCCAATCTCTTTTGAACGTTTAATATTCAATATAAACAATGTTTTTAAAATGTTTAATGATAAACTGAACAGTTATACATCTAATTAAACATTTAAATCTATGAGTTTGTAATTATTTAGCAATATTTATTCTTTTCGGTGTCCAAAAGAGGTTGGAGATATTTAGCAGGAACTCGAACAGAATTGAACCAAATTTATATACACAAAAACAAAGCTGCTCAAAAAGCTGTGCTTCGTGCTGGGGTTTTCATGGTACAATTTAACATTCATTCTGGGGTTTGTAAGGATCGCGGAGCGATACAAAGGGGATCGCGAAGCGATCCAAAGCGAACTGCGAAGCAGTTCGCCCGGGGGTTGGCGAGCGATAGCGAGCAGGGGGCGGCAGCCCCCTAGTATTACACTAATAACTTAAGTATAATCGGTTGTAAAACAACCTCTGTGGACTTTGCATCACAAAATCCTATGCTTTTTTTAATTATCACTAATAAAATATGCAGAGTGTCCCAAAAAAGACTGACACATTTCAAAAATCAATAGCTAATTTCTCAAAAACTGCAATAGATAAAAATAAGCGGTTTGGTAAAGCCTATTCCTGTGAGTCTTAGGTGTAGGATGCAAAAAACTACGTATATTTGTCTTTTTTAGTTTTAGAGTTATTAGTTATGATTTTTGAAATGTGTCAGTCTTTTTTGGGACACCTTGTATATTTGAAAAAAAGGAAAACATCATGAATGTATGAATGGGCGATAAGAGTGCACGTAAAAATGGGTAAGTAGTTTATGTTGAGGATAATATTGCAGTACGAAAAGTGTATTTAACCCATTAATGCCCAACTTTTATTTTTCTTAAATATTTGGTAAAAACATGGTAAATAGCCTCAAAAAACTGGAAAAATAGTGAAAAAAATTCCAGGTTAAAATTTTAATTTCTATACGAAAATTAAAAAACGTCCCTAAAAAGGGACGTCAGGCACGAATGCCCCTGTGTTTTTCCCTATAGTAAACGCATGGTAGAAAACAGTTTTAAAGCCTCAAAAACATCTTCTATCTTTTTAAGTGCATCAAAAGTGATCGGAACCATACTTTACCATGAATATGAACAAAAAATATTAATTATTTATTCAAATAACTGTAAAATTAACCTTAATTAACGTAATTTGAGCATTTTTACGCTCTAAAACACATTTTGTCCTTCCAAATCGATGTTAATTACAAATTAATTAAGATTTTTAATTGAAAAAGGCATTCTTTGTTTATATGTTACCTATTATTAAGTAATAACTACTTTTACACACCTCAAATTCATCAGAATATCTTAATTTGTGAAGTTTAAGTCCTTCAAATGCCCATACTTTTTTTCATTTTATTTAATTTTATTGCGCGGAACACAAATTTCTCCCCAAAAATCAATTATTAGTGGGATGTTCATTAGCGATCCAGATGATATAGATTGATCTGCAGTATAGAACACAATGATTAGTGACATCTGATTAGAAAAAATGCCGAACATTTTTCACAAAAGCGACTTTTTTGGCAATTTTAATGACAAAAAGTCATAATAACTAATAATTATTAAAATTTTAATTAAGATATAACCGGAATATATTTTCATAAGTAATAAATATAGTAAAATAATTAATTTATTCCTTTTAATTAATACAAATTAATTAATTTCTTATAATTTAATACTTTTTTTTCCATTAATTTAGCAAAAAAAACTGTATTTTCCAAAAAAATAGAAAAAAATAATAAATTTATTAGCTAAAATTAAAGTAATTGTATAAATATCAGTTATTTAAATCATTTAACCCGGGAAAGACTGAATTAATTTTTTTTCTCAAATTAAAATTTCCTCTTCACTGTATGCTTATGACATGTCTTGAAGTAGCTTAAAACCAATTTTTCAAAAAAAAATTTATTATTTTAGTCAGAATAGGGTGGTACCATATGGTACCGCTAGGCTCTTACACTACCATTTTGTGCACCATACATATTCTTATAAGTTTGAGGTTTCAAAGTCAAAATAATAAATTTATCACACTTTTATCACTTTATTTACCATTTTTAACTGAAACAACAAGTAAAATTACAATTTAGGCAATAATGATTGACAAATTAATTATTAAATAGTTGATATTACTCTCATTATAACAATTAGTAGTTATATTTTGCTCTTAAAATCCTATTATCAAATTTATTTCTAGAAATAAATTTTGTACACTCTAGTCCAAAGGTGATAAACAAACTTTTTATACCTCAAGGTAAGCTGATATGATACGGAATTGATAGTTTTTCTAATTTTCCCCTCATAATGAGTGTTAAAATTAGGAATTTTGTTAAAAAACATAAGTTTTAGGCTTTAAAAATTTCATAAACCATATTTTATATTTTGCGTCTATAGTTTAGTTGAAGACTATGAACATTATATTGATGATTTGCATGAAATACTACCATTGTATAGATGGATATTCCAATCAATCACTTATAATATGAAATTTTTCTTATTAAATTTAGAATTATTGGCCTTAAAAATTAAAATTTTGGGAAATGCACTGTAATTCAATAAGTTATTAGCATAAAAATTATTCTATAGGTTTTACCTTAAAAATTAATTGATTTCACAGGATATAAAACGTTTGAAATAAAAAATACACTACTTCGAAATATTAGTACTATTTGGTAGCGTAAAAGCCTAGCGGTACCATATGGTACCGCAAGATTTCTATACCAAAATTTTCTACCTTAAAATTATTCAATCTTTTCCAAATTTGGGCTATTATTGCATAATACAATTATAAATAATAATTCACCATTATTTAATCCATTCACTAATTTTAGGTATGAATAAATTGCTCTTACATTTTCAGACAAGCCATTTTTTCGCCAGTCTTAAAAACACGTTTTTCATTAAGCCATTAAGCAAGAATTTATTTAAATAATTAGTTATTTAATTGCTGTTTACTAAAGTTTGGTCCCTGTAGTAGTGACATCTACCTTCAGAATGAAAAAATAAAAGTATTTAGGTAGAAAAAAGCCGTTTTTTCGTAGTGATGTTTGCCGGTACCATACGGTCCCGCTAGTCCTTCCCGGGTTAATAAGAATCGAACTTGTTTTTAGGAAAAAATAAGGAAGCACTAGCATTTCACTATAGGGAAAACCACGGGGGCATTCGTGCCTGACGTCCCTTTTTAGGGACGTTTTTCGAGGGTCCAAAATAAGGTCAAGATAAAATATTTTGGAAAAATAAAAATTATCCCAACTGATTTAATGTATAAACAGTAATATATATCGGCATTGAAATTTCTTTTAATTAACAACTAGGATTTTTAAGCTTTTTCTTTTAAAATTTAAAAAAAAAGCACTTTTCTGAAAAATTCTATCTTCCAACTTTAAAAAAAAGTAAAATTTTTTTAAAATTCTTCTTTCTGCTTGTGTTCTTTATGTTCTATGAAGATCAGAGATACATCAGTGCAAATTTTGATTCAAAGGAACAATTTTTGTAGAAAAAGGAGGATTTTTAAAAAACGTCCCTAAAAAGGGACGTCAGTCAGTTATGGGTTAACAAGCTTCTAAGGTGTGAAAGTCTGAGAAAGTTTCTTCCTTAAAATCTATTCAAATTCAAGCAAGATACTTTTTTTTCATAAATGTGCATTCTTTCTTTTCACTTGTAACCATTGCTCTTAATCCTCTTTTACTGATAATGTGAATTACTATCATATCTACAATACACAAAACAAATCTAGGATATTGGTGGATTTGATACATTTGGCAAGCAACTGTAAAATTTGCAGTAATTGGAGCATTTAACATAAATTTAGGGTCATTTAAAAGCTACATACATACAGTTATAAAAATATAGTTTTTTATTTTTCACTTTTTTATCAAAATTGGAAAATGCTCATTTCGTGTGGTTAAAAAAAGGTAAAAAAATCTATCAACACTAAATTGAAATCCATTTCGATTGAGGTATGGTTTCCCCGGACTAATAACAACACTGTGCACCTTTTATTTATTTTAATAAATGCATGGATTTAGCTTTTAAATGGCCCTGAGTTTATGTAATATGCTTCAACCACTCAAATTTTTCACGTGCTTGCCAATATGCGTATCAAATCCACCAATATCCTGCAAATGTTTTGAGCAGTATTAGAACCATCCCACTTTCAAAAAAGATTAAATGCTTCCGCCTGTAGGGATAGACCATCATGAATAACACAGAACTGCGAACCTGATAATCCAACTAGATTTTACTGCTTACTTGTAAATATTAAATGTGAACCCCCCAAAACTTTGTGCAACTTAGGGTCTTCTTGCTGCCACTCTCCACTAATGGTTACCACCCAAGCTCCCCCTCCTTCTCTTCCTTCAGTGCCCCTCCACTGGGACTGGAAACGCAGAAAGCAAGGAATCCAGGGAGGAATTCCGCCTAGTGTTAATGACATTAGCAGCCGCGTTTATCGCAGTCATCGATCCCCGTGAAGACGCCGCGTCCATGTTGCGTTTTCGCGGCGTCTGATTTGCTCAAACATTCGACAAGGAAGAAAAAGAGGCTACTCTCTTGTTTGTGCGTACCGTTCTATCTTTATCCTGCAGATTGTCTAATTAGTGTCTGACGATGCGATAGTTTGTTGCTGCTGGGAATCAATTATGGCGTATTCCCTTGAGGAGGGGGGGCGGTTCCTGGATGAAAAATCTGGAATATTCGAGCTGTGGTGTGTTTTCTGTGTAAATGTTTATGTTGGGATTAATTGCCATCAGTATTTATTCTAACGTAATCGGCCACGAAGCGGTGGTATATCAGATTGACTTTTACTTTTACCAGGAAAACAGACGGCTAACTGAACCGCGATTAATTGGATTGTTTATTGGTTACTTTACTAACAGGGGGATCTTCCTCGTACATGATCATTTAATGCAATATAATAGTTGCTCAATTATTTTCCTTAACCCAATTTTTTTCCATAATTTTTATTATTTTGTCACAGTAGAAAACTAATACTCAAAATCCTAACTTGTTACATTGCCATTTGTGAGCATACTCTCAGTCTCTAGCACAAGATATTTCCCTTATTTTTAATATTATGCGTTGTTAAAATTGATTCTCATATTCAGTTTGATTGCAAAAATATATGCAGCGGATACTCTTTAACATTTTAGTCTGCAAACATGTACAAAAAATTGCATTCCCGTTTACCATCTCATTCTTTACGAAATCCGAATATAACGTTACACATATTGCGTCTTCATGGAAACTATGGTAAGCACAAAGGTATTTACTGTTTTCGTGTTGTCATGTATTTCACGAAAGAAATCCCTGACGGAATTCAAAAATACGTCAAATTGACTTTTTGTGTGCAAAAAAAAAGTATATAAGCTTTGCACTACACGTGTGTATTAAGAGGGGAAAATAATTACCCCCTATACGTGGATATCTTCCCTTGAACTAGGCGAAATATATGCCCATTTATTGTATTTTTATTTTATTTTTATCATTTGTACTGTGAACTATACTCTGTTCATTTAGAATAGGCTACTGAAAAATAGTGCTTTTCCCCTTGGTAAAAGCGTTTACCATAGCTACGCTTTTCGCGCAGCCAATAGTAAGCCTTCTTCGTCACTTTGACGGTGATAGTTGCCATGGTTACCGATTCGGTGGTGGGGGAAGGAAATTTACTCAGGCGCCTATTCAAAATGAATAAACTATAAGCAGGTATTAGTTTAATTGCTGAATAAAGTGTCTTTTACGATTTTTTGTCAGCTGAAACTTCAAAAAGGAAACAAGTCCATCAACTTTTTTCAACTGTAAAATATTTTTAAATGAACTTACATTTTTCGATGATAATTCTGTACTATAGGGCCATAAATTGCCAGTACAAATTTTTTAGTTCTGCAAGAAAAGTTCTCTCACGTATACATATGTTTTCAATTTTCTCAAAACTTAAGTTTTTGGACTTGTTCTCCTTAACAACCTGACGAGCGCATTCAGTAAAACGAAACATACCCCCAAAAAACACATCCAACAAAATAACAACAACAACAGGGAACAAGAGAAGCCACTTGTTGAATTGGGAAGCGTAAACCGATGAATTTACCTGCCTGGTGAGTATGATGGTGAGATTGCTGGTGGTGACCCATCCCTCCGAGGTCTCGCGCACGCTCTCCACCCCTGAGTCCACACTCTGGCCGTCCATCGTCCACGTGAGCTCGGACCGGGGGTTGCTGGGGTCGGTCTCGCAGCTCAGCACCACCGTGCTCCCGCGGGGGGCCTCGTGGGGACCTCGAATCCAGAGCTTGTTGGAGAGGTCTGTTGGGAAAAAATCACTGGTTGTAGCTGCTGTTTTTTTAATGAATGGTATTGATTTTTAGCGAAATGTTGATAACTTTTTTAATTAATAAGGGGTGTTAAGGTTCCTTCATCAATAAAGCAGCAAATACCCTTAAATCATCTTTTATACTTTATCAAATCTCTAAAACGTCTAAAACTCTAAATTAAGTAAACAACAATCTAAAAAAACACATAGCAAAATAAGTTCCTTCAAAAGCCTTTCACAGCTATGCATATGTTACGGGCAAAGTGATTAATTGGGCGTTATTAATAATGCCCAGATTAGAGGTGGGCAAAGTGATAAATTTCATTGATTAATGCCTTTGAATTTATCACATTGCCCTCTTCCATTTTGGGCATTATTAACAACACCATATTTATCATATTGCCCGTAAAATATTTACATAGATCACTAAAATATTCAGATACAAAATTATGCCCTGCATCTAATGCAAGACCTGTAGCATTATTTAATGCAAGCGTCTACTAAAGCATTATCTAATGCAAGCTCTGCATCTAATGAAACTTATTATATGTGCATTTCAATATAAGTTATTAGGCCTAGACATAACTCTATTTTTGAGTTATAGGGAATGCTAGTTATGAACACATTGACAAAATTATTTAAGAAACAAAACTCATTTTTTACAGCCATAAAACATTTTCGTACTGAATTAAAACTTCGAAATAAAATAAAAACCAGAAATGTGTAAGCTCCGGGTTTGTACTTATTCAATTCAATTATTGAATTTTTACCATTATATTTCAATTAAGTCCCGTGATATAGTTAGCATAACTATCAGTATCTGAATTTTTAAAAAAGGATACTATTTGATTTGATTTGATTATTGTTTTATGGCGCATGAATCAATTTTGATCATAATGCGCCAAGAGAGAAAAAAGATACTAATTGCTAAATGTATGTCTATTCCCAAGTAACGATTCTAGGAAAAGGCGATTAAATCACTATAATTTAATAAAATAAAGACTAAATATCTATTTAGCCCAAGTCAAGACATAATCAAAATGAAAGTTCGTTCATATAATTTTATCAGATTAGTAATGATGATTTGTGTAAAAAATTCTGAAGGAATAAAAATTTTGCATCTATTTTTTCTACTTTTATGTAATTATTTAACTTAATGCTTACAAAGTAACTGTGGCTATAACACACAGCCGACATTAGTTAAATTAATTACTTAAGCATATATGCATACTTTTACGTTTTCGATTAAGTCCGTTAATGTTTATGTATTTGCATTTAAAAAAGTGGTGTAGTGACTTTCCCGGTATTGAGAAATAATTTATTTATTTAGTTTATTTTACGCTGAATTTAATAAAATGTTTTCTTTTTACATTTTCAAAGTAATTTTAAAAGGCTATGCTTTCAAAGCACCTTTATTTATATTGCCTTTTGCTGTAACTAAACAGCATGCCATAATGTGATGCATTTTAAAAGGATACATATTTTTATTTCTTAAATTAAATTAAATTTCTGTATTTATTTTTTATTTAACTGCTTAAGAACTGTAAAACTATATGCAATAGTTTTGAATATGCAATAGAAAACTAAAACTAAATAGATTAATTGCAATAATTTCCTTTTTTATTTTTGAAAAAAGGGTAAAAAAGACGTAGACAATCAGACCAACTTATTTTTGAAATATTCTTAACAGTTTCGACATCTACGATTTTATATTAGAATGCTTGATTTAAGCTAAGAGGAGGAGCCAAAGTAAATATTGTCAGAAAGAACACATCTTTTAAGTTATTCTAAAGTTGGGAATGTTCTTAAAACATGATTTATTATTCGCCCTAGAAAGGCAATTTATTTTTGGACTATCATCACTGTAAGCCACTTGGAATTCGTAAGTATTGCGGTTGATGATAATGCCCTGCTTTGAATTTTTGATCTCGTAGATATTTTATGTTCTTATTGTTCAACGTGCAGCTTGAAATGAAACTACTTCGCCAGCATTCAGAAACTGCGAGAACTCCTGAAACAAATGCAGTATGCAAAATATTTTGAAAGCATAGAAGTTTCATTCTCAAAAAGCTGTACGTGAAGAGAATAGTTTTCATTTAAGTTTCTTGAACAATAAAAAGCTTGGGAAAGTGGAACATTAAGTGTTTTTCTATATTCAGAATGATCATCCCTTAAAGTCTTTTATTGAACGTTACTCAACTGTTATAAGATAAAAGTTGTGAAATTTCAAACCACAATGTTTTAGTTACCTTATAAATATGTTCAGTGTTTTATTTGGATGTTATTTACATGAATGTAGATTGAAGAGATATTGATGTTATAAACAAGGACATCTAAAGATGTTTTGGAATTCCTAAAGCTTACCATTTGAAAACATTGTAATCATTATGTAAAATGCGGCCAGATTTTGGTGTTGTTTACTTGAATGTTTTGAAAAATAACTGTTTCGTTTGAAATCTGTCTAAAAATATCGTAAATAATAAAATTATAATGAAGACTATTGTGAGAATGTTAAAACATTGTGTTATTGTTATATACACAATTATCTACATATCATACAATAAACGTTCTTTAATGAATTTTATAATTGGTATTTAAATGTACCCAATACATTTTTTGTAAATGGTTTCAAACATATTGGAATTGGAACTTGGTAGAAGTACGATATTTTAAACACAAATACAATTATTTTTTTTATAAAAAGATTGGCGTTTCGTTTTTTTTTATTTGAATTAGTTTTAGAATTATTAAGATGCAAGGTTTCAATTTTATCTTCCCTTTCTGGTCATTCTCTAGGGAAACAGGTGAGTTTTATGAGTCTGATTTCTTTTAAACATTTTGTTTTTTAAACATTTCGATTAAATTATTGATGAGCTAAAATAAATATTTCCGTAACAGTTTTATTTTGATATTTTCGGGGTATTAAAAGAGCATTAACTAAGCCGACGAGCCAGGGATTGTGCCGCACTGTTGAGATGAAACAAGTGAGCTCTGTTCGCTGGGATCGCGAAGAGATCTGAAAATAATTGCGAAGCAGTTCCAGGGGTTGGTGAGCGATAGCGAACAGGGGGTTATGCCCCTAGTAATTATCAAATTGTTTACCATCAAATATAAACTTTCTTGATTATTCTGAGAACAAATTTCAAGGCATTACTCGTATAACAAGTCTTATTATTGAAGTGAAACGAAAGGGAATCTCCCGTAAAAGGAGTTGCATTTTCGGAGGAGAAGTCATCTGATATATAGTACTCAAAGCAGTCTCTTGAGAAGTAGAAGGATCAATATGTCTGAGGATATTCAAACCTATACAATATACATATTATTATTTCCATACACTCTCCAATCAGAGTTCTAAAGTTATATTAGACTTTCTCTGATCTCTAATACTACATGCTTAAGTATTGTTTGTTGTGATTATTTTCCTTTCAAATTATGTAAGGAAGGATTATTAAAATGACTTTCCGTGTATGGAATACTTCAAAAGGAAGGTATAGTTAGTCCATAAGCCCTCAATAGAAAAAAACTGCATGTAAATTTCAAAATATGCAGTTCTTGTGGAAATCTTATATTAGTTAAATAAATTTAATTCACTCATATGCATCAATTCATTACTTTTTATTTAGTTTAGTGTAATTGAATCGCTTATTTCAGAAAGGTGTTAAACCCCATAGGATTAAAATTGCGTTTAACACTTTCTGAAATAAGCGATTCAATTAAAGTTGAAATACTTAGGTTATTAAACAAATAAACACACACATATCTTTAAAAGTGTACTTTTCTACATTCAAACGTAATTAACTAGAAAGCGAGTCACTTATTTTTATGTGTGTGGTGGATAGCTCTCATGTTTTAAAACTCTTTAACACCATTTCAACTTCACTCTGAATTTAGTCGCAAAAATCATTCTAATGGGATATTTGATGTATTTAAATAGGTATAAGCAGTGAAATTTTCAATTAAATTGTTAAAGTAATTACTTTTAATTAAACTAGCCCTTTTTTCACTTCAATTAAAAAATTAGACTAAAAAATCTAGACTCTTTCTGTATGTACCTCTTAAAATTTTAAAAAACTTGAAATTTTTAAAAAATTTTCACCAAAATTGATCTTTTTTGTCTCAAAAGAATGAAAGCTTTCTATAAAAAAAGAAATTTTGAAAAAATATAAACCAAGGATCAAACGTCCCCAGTCCTGTAACGCTAGCAGTACCACAAACAAAATTTTTAAAAATCGCCACAATAAAACCTAAACTCCCAACACAACGTACGCAACAAAGAAAAACTGAAAAACACAACTTTACACAAAAGACACCCCGAAATCCCACAAACCGTAAATATTTATATCACCTCCGGAAGACTAAAGAAAAGAACAAAGGACACCCCACCATCAGAACGACCCCCTAAAAAGCCCCACCGTCGTTAAAAATTGCCGAATCTGCACTTCGATACTCCCCGACTGATAACACCCCACACCAAAAAAGGAAAACTCTTAATGGATTCCAAGCCGAGAAGTTTATCCAGCAATTTATTTCGCCCGCCCGCGATTGTTTTATTTGTGGGGTATCAGGAAATTAAAGAATCAGTCCAAAAGGAGCCACCTGGATCTAAGGGGGCACTCCTCCTTCTCTTTTAATTAAGTTCCTGCTGTGCGATTCCTGTTAGAAGGAATGGATTTTTCTTGTGGGGGGAACTTTCCATCGCTGCTGTGGAATCGAAGAAATATATTCCTTTTAATTAAAATTTGTGACTTCGAGTGGGGGCTTTCTTGCATTGTGTTTTAGGGGAGAGGGATGAACTGAGGGGGCGTAGAGGGGGGAGTAGTTGTAACTTGGTCAGCAGCTGGATGCCATTTTGTAAATTGGAAGGGGGTGGGGTTTTAGAGCAGGGTATTGGATCGTTGTGATTTGTATTGAATGCTGGGATTCATTGCAATGTATGTAATATTTAAAAGGAAATTGAAATGTTTTCATAAAATACCATATTATCAATGGTTATTCACAATGGATTGCAATTATTGACAAAAATTTCCATTTTGGGGAATTTTTTTGTCATTTTCATTTACACATGGTAGTTAAACATTTTCTTTTTGTCATTTAAATAATTGCAGTGTTACCATCCTATTATACAAACACAGTTCAAAATATGTGGTTTTTATTGTAAATTAAATAATTGGTTTCGTTATAAACTTTGCATTTGAGTGCAAAATATTCTTGAATTTTAAAAGAACGTTGTTGAGAGATAATACTTTCCTCCCTGAATCCAATTCTAAACACGACTCTCGATATGAAAGAATGTTTAAAAATTTAAATTGACAAAGTAAATTAAATAAGAGAAATTGGAAGTAATTTATCATTGTGTGTTCTATTACATGTCTTTTAACATTTTAATTTTACTTTATATGTTTCAAACTAAGGTATTACAGATTGCAATACTTGTAAAGATTTTAAGATATAACAGATTGCTGAACTACATGTAGAGTATATGAAATTCGTTATCTCTTACTGAGGTAGAGCTTTTAACCTCCATCTTTGACCTTCCTAAAAATTATACCAAGTTTTTGATCGTTACTCCATTTTCTTTTGTGTCTTACTTAAGAAATTTTAATTTTAAGGACTTTCTTTGAATATTTATAAAAGGATATCTATAAAAAAATATATTTTGAGAGACACGTGTGTGTGAAAAAATCACAGACTTCAGTTAAGTCAAAGTTGTTTTACCTGTCACTAAACAACCTGCGCAAAAAAAATACATGTACAGGTTTTGACACTTAAGTTGTCTTCACTGTCATTAAAGAACACTCGCAAAGAAATACATGTACAGGTTTTGACACTTAAGTTGTTTTCACTGTCATTAAAGAACACTCGCAAAGAAATACGTGTACATGTTTTGACACTAAAGTTGTTTCATCGCACATTGCTTTTCACAAAGAGGGGGAGGAATTCAATATGGACGATATTGGTTTTGAATCTTTAGAATATTATTCGGCAATATTTAAACGGAATGGGACGATTCGGCACGGCCGTTTGGGCGCTGGCCGTTTCGGCTCGAAACAAATTTTTTTCTTCTAATTTTTAGAAGGATTATGAAAGAGTTCTATTTACTTTCATTTTATTTCTGGCGCCGAAACGGCCGCGCCGAATAGTAGTAGACCGATATTTAAAGCATCAATGATTTCAAAAATATTATCTTCATTAGGAAACATTCGATAAAATTATAAAAAAAGTAGTAAAAACAGAAAAACACTGTATATCGGGATGTTTTCCTACAGTCGTTTATAATAATTGCACTTTGAAGTTAGTGATTTTCAATTAACGAACATACTTTCAAATATCCAATCAAAAGCAACAAATTTTCAATTAATCCAAGCCAAGAAGTTTCTAATTCCCACAACTGTTCAAACGAAAACCAAGCATGAAACTTAAACAAAAAATTGTGAATAGAAACATTCCGCCATCTGATCTTCCTCAAACCGTACCCGTGTCTTATCTCGGCGAAACCCATCCTACCTTATAACGAGAAAGTCAAACAGTATTTCTTCAAAAACTCAAGCTTCTGTGCAGGTTAACCGCATGGATAGAGGGTATATTTTGCGGAACACTGCCTCTAAGAAACGATTGAAGGGTGAACCGTTCAAAAATGAAGACGATGGGGTTTCAGAGACAATAACACAAAGAGATCCTCTCTTGCCACGGTCTTCTAGAAACAAAGCTCAATGCATCAAGGTTCGCTGAACAAGTGAGACCCGAAGAGGGTTTCATTGTTTAGGAAATTAATTCAAAGGAAAGAACAAATTTATCTTTTGTAATCGCTTTTGAAAGGGAGGAGAGGTTGAAAAAGCGGATTCCGAGAAAAGACATGCATCTCTTTAATGTGCTGGGGTATTATCTGTGGTGATTCATATACCTTTTAGCTCAGTGGATGTGTTTGTTTTTGCCTAGTAGTGTGCTTTTCCTTATTGATGATTAAGAAAACACGTTATCTGGTTTATTGTTTTTTATGTTAATTGTGTTTTGAAATGTTGTTTTGAAATCATTTAGCTGTTCTTACTCAAACCCTTCAGGCAGTGTTACTCTTAGAATTTTTTGGAGTGTTAAAAATACTCCTTGACTCTTTTAGGAGGAATTAGCTCATAACAGAGACATATTTTCCATTAAAAACGCTTACTTTTTTAATGGACAAAACTAAATAGAAAAAATGAGGATTTTTTTTAACAATTATAGCAGATGTTAAGTATAAATATAAAATATTTAACATAAATTTGTTTTATAGCGAACCTTTTAAATGAAATATATATATTTAATAGTATTATACAAATTTAAGTATAGAACAAATATGATTATTATTTGTTGGTTTCTCGGAGGTGTTTTTTAAGCTAAATATTTGTTAAAATTCAAAGCGTGAAAATACTCCTGGCTAGTTTTTAAGAGCGTATTTCCGATTATCAATTCGTTAAATAAGCTCTCTGAGGCGTTAATATTAGCTCTGCCCTCAGGGTTCTTTAAACGGTTGAAATACAATGGTTCTGGGGTTATCTGGCATGATGTCGTGATTTAGTTATGTTTTAAGTAATATACTTGAATCATTAATTTTCTTGCATACTTTTACCTCTTATTTTCTTAAGGAATATGTAAAACATTTACAAGATGAAGGTTAATACTTATTGAGCTAATATTAAATTTTACCAAAATTAAATACGCCCTATATAGGTATAAATATGTTTATTTGTAAGGAGAGGGGTACTCTCCTCACCAAGACTTCCACAAATAAATTTGGAAGGTATATTATACATAAAAATTTATGTTTCCCCTATTTTGTCAGCGCTTATATGAACCAATCAAAAGAGCTTCTCCGCTCACGATTCCGAATGTTACCGAAACAGACCAGAAGCAATGTTATTTGATTCTGAGGTGACGATATGAACTGACCTATGAAATTAATTAAGTACAAAAAAAGTTTTGCAGATGATATCCACTACACCAGTCGACTACTATTATTCTTTTCTTTCTACTTTTTAATTAAGCAATACAATCAGTTTATCAAGGCCGTGGGGAGCCTAGTAGTTAAGGCATCGGCTTTGAGATCGGAGGGTCCCAGGTTTGATTCCCGACACCACTAAAGACCCGTCGAGTATATGCGGAGTACGAGCTCGTTATCTGTGGGTCCTAAAGTCCTGTGGTTCGTCATCACGCAGTTTACCACGGGTCCAGGTGTCTGGAGACTATTTCAGATACATGGCAAAATTGTGGAGGTGGCGATAGATAGTGGCAGCATCTATCATGAGGCAGAAGTCAGACTCCTGCCATTTATGGGCCTCACTTTCTCAGAAGCTGCACCCCCTTTGCCTTGAATCCTTATGGAGCTTGGGTATTCCAAGTGGCACACGACAACAACAATCAGTTCATCAAGGTACTGTTCTAGTTACGCATTTCACTTGAAAAGTGTTTGCATTGAAAGGTTAATTTGTCTGGGGACATAAGTTCTCATCAGGACATACATGCCCTCTAGCTTGAGCAACATAAATGCACATTCGTACTCATATGACACAAACTGGGTGAGATATGGAAAGTCCCGATATCGATATATATCTCCCGATATAGATATATATCTCCTCCGTCGAAAAGGCAGATGCACGACGCACACAAAGGAACTGGATCCAAAAGAGAGCTATCCCCACTTCTGACTCGAAAGGAAATTAAATTGCTAATTACTTTGGAACCGAGGTAATTAGTGTTGACGTTCTCCGCCTGAGTTAAATTGGTATGTTCGCGAATGAGAACGAATCTTAACGCCTCACTTCTGCCCGCCTGGAAGTTTCAATTACTGATATGGTGTGTGGGTGTTAATATGTTTCTTGAAATAGTAGTACGAGAAAGGCATTTTCCGAGGAGAATCCTGTCCGTTATGGATGCACTCCGATACGGCGATGGAAATATTTTTGGTTGCTTGTAAGTGAAAGCTAGACATGAAAGAGTTCGTTAGAAACGTAGTGCTGGTTTCTTCGATTGACAGTCTAAGGAACGTATGTTGTGTCATTCATGTAAATGTTCTGCATTTTATTGAATTAATATGTCCAGGGTGTACTGCTTGAAAAACTTGGATAACATTCTGTTTTATATCTGCATCTATTCGGATTGAACATTGGGATTAAAAATGTGAAATCGTTAGTAATGAATTAGTTTTTTTTTCAAAATTTTAGTGTGTATGGGCTAATGCAAAACAAAATTTCTCAGTACGTAAAATCTTAAGAAGAAAAAGAAGTTGGTCATGAAACAAAAAAAAGAATCAGCCTCCAGAAAGTATAAAAAAATTATTTTCGTAAGAAGACTGACGACCAGTAAAGGGTTAATTCAGTACATGGAAAATATGTCATTCCTTGTTTATTTTTTCCAGATATTTGCAAGAATAAACTTAAAACAAGGAAAAAGGCAATAAAAAAGTACCAATGAGGAAGTTGCATGTGTCAGATTTTCATAAACATTCAAGTGTCCAGTATGCATAGCTGCCAACCTGAGCTATCAAGTACTCCAATTTTCATCTTTTCTCTGATAACCCGATGAAAGTAAACTTACCTTTCTAATCCCAATTTCATTTTTACACAATTTCAAAAAGATTGGAGTTTTAAGGGGAAAATCTGGTCATCGGTGTAAAGATAAAAATCCGAAGTAACTCCGATAAAATCGAAGTACTTGGTATGAGTATGGTTTTTGTAAGGTAAAATGAAATATCTGGTCAATTTTTCAAAAAAATGTACAATGAATTAAATATTTTAATTTAAAAGTAGAGAAAAAAACCTTTGACTGAAAACGCTTAAGTGAAAACATCGTACGATGACGTCAACGATCATACCATCCACTCCGCTGCTTTCCAACAATGGTCACCGTACGATGACGTCCCATCCCACACTCTTTGCATTTTAAAGCGCTTTGAAAAAGTAGATTTTTGTTAATTTTTTTTGCTATCAAAACATTTCTCGATCGGCCTCAAGTTTTGGGTAATTGCTTATTTTTGTATGAAGAATCGATTAAAAAAATCATGCAATTTCCTCATTGCAGTTATATTTCTTAACTCATACAATGAGCACCCTATCCAAAATTCTTTTTAACTCTCCCATACAAAGTCGTCTTAGAAGCTACTACTTTCCAGCCATTGATGTTGTATAAAACTCGATATTTTGTTTTCCAACTTCAAAAGCATCTGTCTTCGCCTTGGTCTTTAAGCATCCGCATTCCGTATCTTGGGGGATCCGGAGGTAATTCCGATTTCGCACAAAAGGGGAAAACCACCCAGATAGAAAAAAAATAGCCCCCTTCCAAGTTCTACAAGTGTAATTGTAATTAAGGAAATGGCCTTTCTTTGATGTTTGCCGAACTGAGATTTTAATTCCGAATCGTTAAAGGGGAAGGAAAGTATCGTTTTCTTTGAAAGCGAAGGCAATCTCCCCGACTTTAGTGCTCAACATAAAGCTTTTAGGGGGATCTGCGAGAATAAAGTTAATAAGGGTGTATTGTGTTTTCAGCCAGAGCATGTCGCACTTTAATTGTCGACACTCAAAGTGGGGGTTGTGCGCAGGAAGAACGGGTGAGTTGTTCGGTTTATTTGTTGAAAAAAAGTTTATTCCGCATCATAAAGCAAACATTTGTATGTCTGAGTTGAAGAGACTCAACCTAGGGATGGAGGCTAAGAGAAGTTTTAATTTATTTTTTTACTGTTGAATGCTTTTAATGGAACTGCTTACCATTATCTGGATAAGTTCTTGAACTTCGGAGAGGGTTTTTATGAGGAGGGGTTTAAATCATCTTCTATTATAACACTTTTCATAAATTAAGAATTTTGGGGGTTAACTGTTTTGGTGTCTTGAAGTTGCAAGTGGACTTTTAACTTTTGTTCTGGTACATTAAAAGGTTAATATTAGTTTAGAATGTTCTTCTGATTTCGCAATATAAGTAAGAATCATCGGTTCAATGAAGGATCGGTCAATACAGTTTTTTTGGCAAACTTAAACAAGCTGAAATAATTATAAAATGAGAGGGTTAAACTACTCTTTTTCTAGCATTAATAAGGAATATAAAATGGAATAAAAACACATTTACAAATATTTATATATTCCCTACGCGTTTAATTAAAAACATATACCAAACGTATGCCTTGAAAGAGCATACCCAGTTTTCAAAACTTCTGATATAAAATTTTTCATCATGAACCATTGATTTAAGAACCCAAATCTAAAGACAAATTTTGAATAAAAACCGGTGCTAAAAGTCAAACAGGAACTGGTTTACACACCATTCAGTATGTTTAAGATAAACTGCTCTTTTTCAAGCCCAATAATCACCATCTGAGGGACTATTAAGGTAACGGCTTTCTTATGTAAGGCCTTAGGCTCTTTACTGATCTGTCATAATAACGATCGCAAACTTGAATCGGCAAATAATCCTGAGGGGATCCGTTTTTATGGTGTGCAAACTGCAGAAGCTCACCTCATTTAGAGAAATAAAACCTCACAAAGATAAAATACTCTGATTTGTAAAAATTAGGTTTATAAACTGTAGTGTAGAGATTGAATAAAAAATTTAATGGTATGTCAGTATTTTAAACTTTTCATAAAAACGGAAAAATTTAGGATAGGAGAAAATTTACGAGAGAATTGAATGTTTAAATTCCTTAATATTAAAAATCTAGTAATGAGGTATTTGCATGAGTGAGGGATTTGCTTGATTTTATAATTTTTTATACCTTATGTTTTAAAACTCCCAAATTTCTGATTTTTAAGTTCAAAAATGTTTTTTAAACCATTTAAAATTAATTTTTATTTTTGCTAAACCGCCCGAAAAAATCACGTTATCAGGAAACGGGATTCTATTGCATGTGACATCACAGCTCGTGATTCGAAAGTGATTCGTGATTCGAAAGTGTTTTCGCACCCCCATAAAAAATGAAATTTCAAAAACTTATATCTCAGAAACTATACTACGAAAATACTTAATGTAAACGTCATAAGGTAAATGTGGGTATAGTGGACACTGTACCAATAGTGGCCACATAGCTGATTAATTTTAAATAAAACGAGTTAGAGGCATCAAACAGCGTCAAAACTCATAGGCATAGTAGATTGTACAATAAGGTAAGCTGGTAAATTACCACCGATACCACAGATCAGCATGGGAAGGATATTTAAATATTTGAAAATAACAACATCGGCCGAGTGACTGAAATTTTATTTCGCTTATTGAATCGCGTAAGGAAACGGGTATTTTGGAACTGATTTTTTTGTATTTATTACCATTTGATTGACTTTTAAATTTATATTTAGATAAAGAAGAGTATATAAAATGATACTGAATAAAATTTATTTGAAAATTTTGGCTTTACAAAGATTTATAGGGGTGGCCACTTTACCAACACATAATCTTGGATTTTCCAATAGTGACCACAGCAATGGCTTCTAAAAGAAACGTAAATAATATTAATTTGAATCACTTTTTCATCATAAACTGTTGAATACGCTTTAAAATGAGTGTTGTATTAATTTGGTTTCATTCTGGCTTTGGGAACCAAGGTTTCTAAAACATTGAATTACATGCTAAATTCCTCTCAAATCAGCTACAGCGTAGGCTTTGGGCCAGAAACTATCAAGTATTTTTTTTAAATAAAGCTAATTTGATTTGATCTAAAATATATTTCGTTGGGAAGGGAGATTTAATTAGAACTAAACGACTATACCAAAAAAAACCCTCAATTTCATGCATAAACCCCTCATATAGGCCGAAAAAGAGAGGTGTCCACTATTGATGCAAGAGGTGTCCACCATAGATACAACAACTACATCAAGGTGGCCACTATAGATGCAATTTGGAGTACTTTTTAAAAATTAATTAAAAATACTTTACCCAATCTAATTAAAATTTTTAATGGTAAAATCGAAAGAAGAAGATCCAATTAACCTAAAAATAGGATTATAACCGTTTCCAAGCAAATAGGTTGGTATTTATTAATAATTTAAGCAAAAATTTTCCTTAAAGTGTCCACTATACCCACATTTACCTTACTTCATGATTTTTTTATCTACTATCTTAGTAAAATTTAATCTCAAAAACATGAGAATACCTCATTATAGTTACTTATGAGAACTCAAGCCCGGTGGCGTATTGGTACAATGGTCAGAAATCACTGAAGCCAAAAAAATCCCAACTTAACCGTGATAATGACTGGCGGACATCTTGAGTAGTGCATTGAATATTTATCAAACTTACTAACTTTTCTAACAAACTATTACTGGTGACTAATTTCGTATTCCATGAAACTTTTACATGTTTACTTCGCACTCTTCAGAAGACCTCTTACCTCTGAATAAAACATGAATAAGTAAGATGGATCGAAGGACAATAATTTAAAAGGGATTCAAATACTTTATTTGAAGAATTATTTTAGTAATTTTATATTTTAATCCAAATTAAATAGTTTCATAGAACATAGTAATATTCACCGATAAAAGTATTTTTTTCTTTTTTAAATGTATGTTAGTTACAAAATGCACTACTCAAGATGGCGGCAAGACTTCACGGTTGCTTCAACTTGAATAATGAAATTCTATTGACTAGGATCCCTCCACTTACTCCTAGCTCCATGTATTGGTAGTGCTTCGCGCTTATCAGAAGCCCCAAACTTTATGAGAACTTTAGTTCGAAATATTTAGAGACAGCTTTTAATTACAAAAAAAAATACCGATAAACTCATTTCAAAACAATTATTGGTATATAATTAGTGTATATTTGAGCAGGGTGCAGTTTTTGTACATGATTTGCTTTGGAATAATTTGATGGTTTTAAAATTAGATAGGAGTAATTACTGACCTTAATATTGGAAAATACAAAACCATTAGTTGGACTCCAAATCCGTATTACCTTTCATTAAAATTTAATATCTGTAACATTGGAAACTAATACGACTTTTAATACGAAAACCTATTCAAGCACCATTTGAGCTCAAAATAAAGTAAAAAAACTTGAGAGCAAGTGAAAATATTTTATCAAAATTATTATAAAAGTACAACAAGAACGAAGATTTCCTTACTTAAAATTTATAACATAAACGTGTATTACGGATATCTAGACTTGTCTAGACATGCCGTGAAGTTATACAAAAACTTATCCCCTTGGTGATTTCATAACCTAAAAGTATTATGATATTATCTAAGACTTCATAAAAGTCGCATATTAATATTTAGAACGTTATTTATTCTTTTCGTATATAATTAAGTTTAAAAACTTTTTCTTGCATAAAGGTGTTTACAATCTGTTTGGCTTAGCTTCAAGAATAAATTAGTTTTCAAGTGCATTAATGTATTGGTTTTCAGGAGGAAAAAATTCAAACTCGGTTTTATTAAGTAAATATTTAAGCAACACATCCGATCCCTAGATGTTTTTATGAGGGATGTGAAATCAGCCGTGCAGTGCCAGATATATTTCAAAACGGTTTTTATTGAACATTTTGATGTGTGTTCTACGTTGTACTGATTTCATACATAGCTCACTCCATTCAACAACGTCATATCTCAAAAACCTAAATCTTCAGGAGAGGGATTTGAAAGTTTAAATTTGCATTGAAATGCATTGAAAATAAATATTAAGAATCTGGTTGATTTCTTAACTATTCCGTTTAAAAATATGAGGGTTACGCAGGGTTGTAGTACTCTTTCAGATCTTTCCGAAAACAGTCATAGCTAAATATCGTTGATTTTTGAGATATGACGTTGTTAAAAGGAGTGATATCAAACTGTGCTATCCTTTGCGTCAAATTAAAATATTTTCAAAAACCTAATTTCCACTTTAAGTGACAAAAATCTAAAAACCTTTAAAATGTGATAAGTTATGTTACTTTAGGACTGCAATCAAGCGTCAAAATATCAAGCTTCTCTGGCCTTCCGAGTATATTCTATACTCGGTTGCAACTTAACTTGAGCCTGTAGAAATATGCTGAGAGCAACCGAAGAAAGTAGTTCCCCGCGAGGTGTCTGAATTTTGAGTGAAATTTAGAGCTCAAATTTTGAATAATGATTAGTTTTTTTAAATCCACGTATATTAAGCATCTTTTCATCCCTGTATGCATAAAATGTTCAGTATTATTATTTTTTAAAGTGGCGTAACGCGTAGTAGTACAACTAGCTCTCAAACTCTCCAGCCAACAAGATCTTCTAGCAACCCAGCAGCCTTTCTGTTTACTCAGATTTTCTTCTGCGTGGCCATGGCGTGAGGCTCAACTTAGGGCCGTATTCAGAAACTTTAACACGAGATGGAAACGAGATGAGAACGAGATGGAAACGAGAACGTTATGGAAACGATGAATTTGAAACGATATTTTCCCGAAACACTAACGGGAGTTTCCGATCCTTTCCCTCATTGGATAAAATCTCATACGTCACCAAGCAGACCAAGACGAGATTTTTTTTTCAGCCAATCAGAGTCAGCTAAATTTCTCGCTTTTGAAGAGACGGGTGCTCTTGAACGACCATTTCCAATTTATCGTTTCGTTATCGTTACGTGAGATTTTACAACGTTTCCATCTCGTTCTCATCTCGTTTCCATCTTGTGTTAAAGTTTCTGAATACGGCCCTTAAGTTGCATTCGAGTATAGACTGCAATGTTTTTGATCCCATGACGTCAATACGCTGAAAGAAAAATAGAGAAATCCTTTTGGGTTGCTAAGATGAGTTTAAGACAGGAGTTTAACAAACGAAGCATGTTTCTAAATTTAAGTTCTTAATTTCCCTCAAAATTAAGACACTGCTGCGATGGGAACTACTCTCTTTGTTTGCTCTCAGCCAGGGTAACAAAGCCTAAAGTAGAAGACAGGTGACAACAAGATCGATCCACTGTCGATTTGTCCACTGAGTCTGCGCAGAGACTATTTGATGAAACGAAATTTCGATTGCGCAGCCTCTTATTTGGACAAAATTTCGAAAGATCGAAATTGTTGTCACCTCTTTTCTAACTTTAGGGTCTCTAACCAGGGTGTAGTAACGTTGCAGTCTATACTCTATTCATTTTGAATAGGCCGCTGAAAATGATTCACCACCGAATTCGTAACCATGGCAACTATCAACTAACTTCACAGCGACGAAGAAGGCTGCGCTAAAAGCGTAACTATAGGTGCGTCTAGAGTTTTACTATCGGAAGAACCGCCGTGCAGTAGGGGGGAGATGAGAATCTACCTGATCTCTTTGGGTGCATTGGGTGCATCTAAAGTTTTTTATTACCCCGACGACCGTCAATCAGCGAACAAAAGAGTTCCAGCTATTGCCATCTTCCCCGAATGCTCACACAAAGAGATGAGGGGGATATCCACTGCCCGTCGATCGACGGTCGTCGGGGTAATAAATCTTTAGATGCACCCTTTACGTGGTTTGGGGGTTTCCCCTAGCGATTCCCTTCAGATGAGGGGAAATCTTTCCTTCGCTAATTGACCCCACCAAGTAAGCCAGACTATAAAACAGGCTATCGTAAAAGTATAGAAGCACCCTATTGTTATGGAGGATTTACAGCGCCGAGAGTCAAAAGCGACATCAGTGACTTGCTACACTGGCGACGAAATTTTTTTTTCATAAGAACCAATAGGAGGCCTCAAAAAGGATCGTTGTGACAACTGCGATCACCGAGCGGTTATTTTCTTGAGCCGACAACTGTCGCGGCACGAAAAGATGAAGTTTCCTGGTGTCTGGATTTCTCTAACAAGGAAACATTCTTAGGGTGAACTCACAGAAATGCACGAAAATTTTACAGGCATAAGAAGATGACTCAAAACACTTACTGTGAAAAAATTAGCTGCCGAATTTCAATAGGAGAGGAGTTATTTAAATTTGAAATTTGGGTTCTGAGTTGCCAAACACATTCATTGGTACATTCGTATTAGCTCGTCCATTCGCCAACAGGGGCGATAAGTCGCCAAGTCTGGTAAACCCCGCAACACTACCGTTGATTCTGGTAACCCTGGAAAACGTAGCGAAATCGCACTAGTTCCGATCACTGGCGCATGCGCGCGCAATTAAATCGGTAAGCCCATGGGTGAAATAATGTGTGCGCACCCGCTGGCGCACCGCGCAGGTTGTTTTGAACGTAAATTCAACAGTGTTTACAAGGGGAGAACGAAGACTGCATCTGAAAGGTAGGAGTCTAAATGCTTTCGTGTCGTTCCACGGTGAACTTTGTTGCGCCATTTTGCCGAGCCCCAGAGTCTTTCAATGTTTTGCGTATGCACGCCGGTGGTAGAATCGACAAAAGATCGCCGGCGGTAGGATCGACCATTTTGCAAGTAAGTTAGTGCTAAAAAAAGTTATTTTTATGCTCTTAACGAGTGATATCCGTAGTTTTGGTTCATCCAAGAATACTGATTCCCATTTTTCTGAATCCGTACTGTGTCTGATTACCCCCACAACGAGTTTGGTTATAGATAGGGCAGGGGGGGTTTGGGGGGGGGCGGCAGCCCCCCCCAACCACATGAAACTTTTATTTTTTATTTTCTGATGTTATAAAGATGTTTCTGATGTTAAAAAATGTGTTTTTCGGCGATTCTGATGAAATCCCGTATTTTGGCGCGTTTTGGCGAAATTTGGCGAAGTTGGCGAAAACGATGGACGGGCTAATACGAAAGTACCCATTCATTTAGCACCACTTGGCGACTTTCCAATCGGATGGAATGAGAAATTTGATTCGAAGTGTCTAAATCCACGAAAGTTGGCCCGTGCTACTAAAGTATTAGCGAAATTTGTTAGAGTTGAGTTGTTACTTTCGTGGATTTAGACAGTGCCATAAAATATATAGTTTCCAATGCATTTTTAAAAAATATGCGGCAAACAGATAACTCCTAAAAATTACTAAATAGATGCTGGATTCTTTTTAATTTGCATATAATTTTGTATTGCTTCATGCGTTATTTATTTTAATTTTCCTTCTTTAATTAATTTTTATTCCTGTTTTGCATTTGATGAACTCTTTTTCATTCGCTCATTTCTAAGTGGCAACAGAGAAAACGAGGCCAGTTCATTCTAGCATTTGGCGTTCTCTCTGCGTTTCTCGCCTTGTAGGGTTACATTTGGCGTTAAATATGACAATTTTCAATAATTTTTTACAGCTTTTCTACTGTAATTCAGCAGCTAATTTTTTTACAGAAGGTGTTTTAAGTCATATACTAACCCCTGTAAAATTTTCGTCCAATTCTGTGAGTTCATCCTGAGAATGTTTCCTTGTAAGAGAAATGTAAAATTCCAATATCTATTTCGTAATTTCTAGAAATTCAAGGACTGTTGCATAATTAGAGTGTTACGATTAATTGAGTAAAATAAGTAATGAAATCCTAGTCATAACATACGAGCTGCCATCTAGTTAAAATGAAAAAAAAATTATTAGTATTTCAACAGGGAAAAAAATTTTTTTAGCAGCCTCAGTTAATTATGTCGGCTACTTGTATGTAGACTTGATTTTTTGTTTTCAAATGAAATTTTTAATATGCTGTTTGACATGAAGTCACTTAGAAAGAGACTAGGAAAAGCGAACAACGGGAACAAAGATCCCGGTGGTGATAACAGCAAGCGACGGGAGAATCCCCCGTTTTTGCAGTTTTTGACACTTTCGCTTGTAACGCCATCTGTCGGAGGTTCAGTCACTCACTGAAATGTCGTTTATGCCTGACTTGCAGCAGCACTGTAAATCCCCCATCACGCTTCTAGCGAGGGGGAAAGCCCTATTTTTCAGCCGCCTGTTCTAAATGAACAGAGTATAGTATGGGTGGCCATCAGTTATTCCTGACTGAGGAATAACTGACGGCCACCCATACTATATTCTCCTCAGTTGTGCTATACTTCCCAGCAACGTTTCCTGAACCCAGTACGTCACTACGCGGAAGGAGAAAGAGGGTAAACACAGAGCCTTTTGGGTTGCTAGGAGGAGTTTCGGTACGCAAATCGTGATGAAAATACAATATATGCACATGGGTTTAACGCAATAATCATATTTTAAAATTGACGTTCTTCGTTTCAGTCGAATTCAGACACCGCGATGGGAACTACTTTGTTCCTTAGTGACGTCGTCGGGTCAACTAACATTGCTGTCCAGTATAGTCTGGAGAGCCCGTATGCGAAATAGAGGCGACAACTCAGTATAGCGCGCGCAGATCGGTAAACAGGTTTTCTGTTCGCCACAGGTTTCCCTCCATAGGATTAGCGTGGGGCGGCATGATACAGTTTGGACAGAATTGGATGCACAGACACGCTTTTAAGCGAGTTGTCGTCTCTCTCTCGTATATAGGCTCTCTAGTATAGTCCACCCTTCAACCACCAACCCCAACTAACATTCCCAACACACTCCATCCCACACAGATAAGTACTTACAATACACACTTAGCTTGATGGAGGCCGTGAGCGGTTCCCGAGTGGCGGCGTTGGAGCTTCGGCAGTGGTAGGCCCCTGTGTTGTCGGCTGCGCTGACGATGAAGGTCAAGTTGTTGGCAGTGACGGCACCCTCCGTCGCCTGGAAATAGGTGGCGTCGATCTGCACGTTGCTGCGGTACCAGATGAGCTGCGGGGGAGGGTTGCCGCCTTCCGAGATGCACGTCAGCGTCAGGGCCTCGCCAGCTTTCACTATGGTGCCTTCTTCGTAGCCTTCTATTCGGGGTGGGCCGGGGGGATCTGTTAGGAAACGACAGTTTCAAAACTGAGTAAAATGTGCTCAAATCTGAATATATCGTTATCACCACGCCAAAAACACGAATCTTCTATCAATTACGGGCTCAAGTATAGAAGTGGGTTCAGTCATGGCCATCTAAAACAAGGAGGCCTGGACACTTCGCCTCGATGAGTCATTCTCTCCGTCTTCAAGGTGGCGAACCTCCAATAAGCCTCTCCTCAACTTTCCCCCGCTCCTCAACCAATCGTTTGAAAGCTTTCAACGTAAAGAATGACTCATCCTCATAGCTGTCCAGGCCTTCCAGCTCTAGATGGCTATGGTTCAGTCGAAGTAGTAGCGCCAATGTACGCTTAAGGCCATGGTCACCAGTAGTGCAGGATCAGGTGGATCTTATCGGGCAGTGGATATCTACCCCACTCTTTTGTTCGCTAACTGACCTCACCTAACCACACAAAGAGATCGGGGAGATACGGTCGATCCTGTGCTCAGGGTGACCGTATGCTAAGTATCAAAGTGAAGTTGGCGAAAAAAATTTGCCAAGAGAGGCGCCAACCCAAACCCACTTCTAGGATTTTACCTAATTGCGAATGCAGATTCGCGTTTTCGGCCTGGTGGTAACGATATCACATACTCAAACTGGCTTCGAGTCAAATTTACTCAAATTTGAAAACATGCGTATACTAATTTCTAAAAATACGTATAATACTCAAAAATAAAACGTCATAATGCTTGTCTTTGAGTAAATGCTTTTCTTTCTAACAATTGAATATTTCTTTTCCCTAGGTTCTTGCGGCAATGTAGTAAAAGAAACCTAGATACGGATTTTGAACTAAAATGTTCCTTTAAGAATGCATGATATAGTTTTCAAAGGCAGACAATCCTACTCTATGTAAAACTAATAAATTGTCCTGCATTATTATTTTTTTGGTGGGGTGTTGAAAACTAAACAGTTTTTTCAATCAATTTTTTTCTCCATAGAATCGTTGTTGCTTATCTGGATCAAGAACACCTGGCATCTGTAGCCAGAAAAAGAATAGTTAAAAGTTGTATTAAAACTAACTAATTTGAAAGTAAAAATAATTTAAAGTATTGATTTCCAGATAACAATTGTAGTCCAGAAGTTTCCAATGTTAAATTTAAATCAGCTAAAAAATAAAATTAAACCGCCATTTTTCCCATATAAAATCAAAAACATCTACTGATTCTAAATCTTAAAAAAATCATATCGTTTCGTATTCTTTTTTGCATTTATCATTCGTTTGTAAGAGAAAAACCTTGGGGGAAATTCCGAAAGGAAGACTAATAATATCGTAAGATAAAAATAAAAGGTTTTAACCGCACTATATCATGTGAACAAATGCCAATATCATCAGTGGGTGTACCTACCAACAAAATTTATGAGAGAACTCGGCCTCTGTATCACTGAAACCTATTTAATATTTAGTAATAAACAGGATTAAATTTTGGAATACCAGCGTACTTTAATGATGAGAAATCCCCAGAATCGTAATTCTGAGTCATGGAATACCAAATCCTATAGGAATCAGCTTGTTGGAGATAAATTGATTAAACTTGTTTGTGAACTTTCCAACAGAAACGCACCCAGCATTGGAATTATTACGCAATTTGTTACATCCGGAATTGATGTCAAGGATAGCCTAGTTGAAATGCTGTGTAATTGGATTTGTTAGTATCTGTTAATGGTTTTAGCTGCCTTTGAATGGTAAATGTCAGCAACTTCAAAGTAGAAAACTGAACTTCTACTCGGCATTGTCATTAAAACTCATACAGTAACGCATACGAATGTTTAGGAAGGAGCGGTATACCTAGGGACACTTTTTACAATAAAGTAACGAAATTACTTTAAAATTATCTACAGATGAAACTATTGATTCAAATTATCTGAAATTTTTAAGAGGGCATTTTTAAAGGATAACTTTTTTTGAAATATGAAAATTTGGTAAATTTATTAACCTTAACCCATTAAGGACGGTTGGCAACAAAATTTGCCAAGGGACATTTCATTTTTTACTGACTCTAATAGAGGACATTACAAGTTTAAATGCATGACAACAGCTTCTAAAGAATGTATTTATTCAGATAAAAATAGAAATTTATACCTGCCATGCCGTTTTGGGGGGTAAAATCGCTGTTAGAATGAGAGCGTTTCACTACATTTTGGAGATAGCTGGGAGATCATTTGGAAAACGCCAAAATAATCTAATGTTTTGGTTATTTTTATGACTTGTTTCTATTGAAGCATATTCACAAGATCCCATTCTAAATATTATTACCAATTACAGTTGGAATGGGGGTATTTAAATTGCCAATAGCAAGGGTTTTCTTCTACTGGCAACTTTTGTTGCCAATCGTCTGATGTGTGGTCAAAACTTTTACGAGTTACTCATAAGAAGCTTTTGTAAATTAATTATTTTTAATGCTTTTTTTTTGTTCTTATCATATATGTAGATCTTATTGATACTTTAGCATGATGAAATGTTTCCATTGGATCATAATTTTAGTGTTTTTTTTAATAGATTTTAGATTTTTACCGATTCCTAACAGATTTATTGGTTCAATCACATAATAAATCATTTCTGGATACATTTATTTTCCTTGAAAGGGGTTTCTGGAAATTTACAGTAGTCAAAAAATAAAATAAAATATCACTGGAGTAATTTAACCCATTTTGAATGGGCTAATACCTAGTTTTTATCGAGTTAATGAGTAATATTTAACATTTTCTGGGGGGAATATGCGAAATCTGGAGCCATAAAGATGAATACTGTAATTATGATGACTTTTTGATAGAGAATGACTAAAAAGAACATAGAATTCCAATAAGAGAAAAGGCTTCGGAAGGCAAAAAAATTATATACATATAACCAAAGGTATCCAAAAAAAAATGAAAGTTGAGAATATATAAGACTCTAGCAGGTAAAAAAGTCCCTATGTTCCAGACTGGGAGATATAAATAAACCTTTTTTAACCTGGAAGCTAGCTAAAGTACAAAAATCAAAGGGTTCCGACCATTCCGACTTAAAAGTACTAGTTCGGCTATTCTTAAAGCCTGAAAATAGGTGAATATCAATATTTGAACTGAACTGGCCCTATTCAGGAGGGGTGAAATACCCTTTCTTGGACCCCCTATTAACAATTTAGTACCCATTCACTTTTATTTATGGATTATTTCTTTAAATTATGTATGAAAACATTTTATTATCAAAATCGTAAACATTCTAATTAGTTTTTTCGACTTTTCATTTGTCAGAGTTTGGACCCCACTAAGGACGGTTGGCAAGAAAAGTTGCCAGTTAAAAAATCATAAAAATTATTTTTTTAAAAATCTGAAAATGGGCATTTCTTACTATATTCGGTCCAAATGAACAAAATATGAAAGAAAAAGTTATTTATTTTCATTATTTTAAAGTCGTCCTTAATGGGTTAATTTTGCCTTAGATTTTGGACCTTAACCAGAAGTCCAGAAGGTAAATAAAATGTTCCTATCACTTCCCCTTCAAAAAATCCGTACTTTCTTCAGATACTTATGTTTTCTTTTTTTAAGCGATTTAATATTTTGTATTAGCATTTATCTTTTATACTTTTGGAGACGGTCTGAAAACAAAAGCAAAATTTAGTAAAAAGGCCATCTATATTCCAAAAAAATACATGTCCCTTTAAAATTCCCTTTTTAAGATTTAAGATATTTATGACCAATAGTTTTGTCTGTAGACTTGTTACCTTGTCAGTGGAAACTGGTATCAAGTAAAAAGTAATTGTGCAGGTAACTAAGAAGATGAGAAAATGCTAGCCTGTATGAGCGGGGAAAAAAGACGGCTTAACTTCATGTGCTAAATCCAAACAAAAATTATCCTAACATCGTTTGTTATAATTCATTATAATCTACCAAAAAAAGAAGAAAAAAAGTATCAGAACAGTAAGAAAAAATTATATTAAGCTATTTTGAAGACCAAAACAGTATTTGTACTCCCATAGACTGACGCGGGAAACGAAAAACATCGTCATGGACTTAACATTACTGAAAAGTAAGTTTCGTTCCAAATCGTAATTTAACAGCACGGGAATGCCATTTTTTTCTTGAGGTCCATAATGTCATTAAAAATGTGTAGCCATAAAATAAGCGGCACTCATAGCTCTAATACGATTATTTCTCCAATTTTCTTCAAATCAAATTCTTTGGTTAGAAGGTGCACTTAAGTCCTACTTTTTTATGACTGTAGTAATTGACAATCTCACATTTTTGACGATAACTTTAAGAATTTGAGTCATATTTGGCTGGTGGGGCGGCCAATTTTGGTCCGCCTGTTTCTTCAGTGTAGCCTGCAGTTGCTGACTTTCGGCAGGGTATCCGCGGAACTCTACTTTTATCGAGTTATCTTTTAAAAAAATAAAGATAAATTTTATCGAAATGATTTATACCCAATTCAAAATAATTACTAATGGATATTTTTTGTGTTGTGATTTTTGAGGAAATAATTAGGTCATTATAACAGCGTTGAAAATAGCGGGATTGAAGTAATTACTTTAAAATAAGCACAATGTCTATATAATTTCAATGCGTTTTGTAAATTTTGTGACTGATATTCCGAATTAAATAGAAATAATGAGTTATTTTTAAATATTTACTAATTGCTCCTCTTTAACTTTATGGTATAAAATCACTTAAAAAAGTCTATCGCTACCAAACTATTTTTATTGAATTTTCCGTACGAAAGCATTAGAAAAAAGAATGGCAGTATGTTCACATAAAACGTAAAATTAGGTATTCAATTTCTCTTACATAGTATGGTAAAACGTGCATGAGTGACAAGAGAATCAACTGCGATATACTGTGAATAACAAAAAAAAAGGTTTTTACGTATTATCCCGTCGACCGTACCGCTTAATCAAAAAAATTATGAAAACACATTGACCTTTCAATTGATGAGCCGCTGAAATAGACGGCCACTGAACGGTCGACGGTATAATACGTAAGTACCCCCGAAAAAAATTACCGGTAAGTAGCCATAAGCTTCACAATCAATATAAATAACTGTCTATATGCGAATAGTTAAGAAAAAATTAAACCATCCATAAAGATAACGGGTACACATCTCGCGAGCCGTGCAGCATGTTAAAGGATTCACGGCCATATTAAGGCAACAGAGCCTGTCCTTGAGTTGAATGTTAAAACCGAGCTCCATCCTCTCACTTCAAGAAACAAGTTTTTGTCTGGGATGTAAAAATAGGGAGAGCTCAACTGTGACTGATGACACAACAAACATGAGATGGCACATTGATGGATGAATAGCGTTCACTTTTAAAACTTGCGATTCGGAAAGAGTTGTTAGCTTGGAAGAGGGGCATTTAAAACTTTTAAACGGGTAGAAAGACGCGACAGATTTTTTTGTTAGTTTCGTTCAATGACAAGACCGATAGGATAGATATTGAGATAAAAGAAGGATGTTCGTCAGATTTGGAAATAGTTCCAATGGAATGCTTTTTATTCAGAACATGGTAATCTATTTTAAAATTATACAAGTAACTTAGATTGTATTTAAAAGTGATAAAAAGTATTTAACGATTAATTTCAAGTAATTTGACTTCAATTTTGCAGTATGATTTTCATAGTTACGTTTATTTTACTTAAAATTAGACAAAAGAAAAATGCCTGCAAATTCATCATCCTAATAAGCTATCGTTGCAAATGTTTTATTCATCCTTATTTTCCATTCAGTTTTAATTATCTGAACACTGGATTTCGTTCTTTCTGAGTTTTCCCATATCAGAAATAATATTGATCTAAAATATACATTTTTGTGAGCAATTTAGGTTGTTTAAAATAATAACTAACATACAAGTAATAAGAAATATCTAAATATTCAATCATAATATATCTGGATCTTATTTCTAACGCCAAGTATTAACCTACTAAATTTTTATTACCTCGTAATTTAACTAATATTAAAAATTATGAGCATACAATAGAAGATTAGAAAGATATATTAAGACCCCATCCCCAAATCCCTGGATTACCTGAATTTCCAATCCGACAATGAGTATGCCCTTTTTATCTGAAACTATCTAAAAAGCAAATGGGATCCCCATGGGTTTCCATGGGACTTAAAGGCAATTAAAATGGTTAAACAAAATTCAACGACGCGATCAATCTAATAACACCACTCTGTCAATTCACCACTCAAAAATCAAATCAAATTTACAATCAGAACAATAGAAACTCCAATACTTACTTTCTCAAAAACTTAATCACCCATCACCCCCCCCCCCCAAAAAAATTACCAATAACACTCCAAAGACACGCTTAAAAACAACATTACGAACACCACCACCCGAATACAAAATCCATCCCTCCTTAAAACAATACTCCGCAAACTAATTTGCTTTAAAGCATTCCCTACAAGGACAATTACTACCACCCCATAGGGAATCGTCCAAAATCTTTCCACGTCCCGCATTTAGACCCACCTTCCTTCACGAGGCCTCATTCTTGGCACGACCGCCGACACCATAGTTCGATAACGAAGTACGCCCTGTATAAATAGAGGAACCGAGAGGTTATACGCCTCGCAATCCTTCGATTCCACGATTTAATAATCCGCCCATTCATGTTCTAGCCACGTAACCCCCAACCAAATGCAATTTGCTACCTGATCCGCTCTATAGCGCTCCATGGGACGTATTTTTTTATATTTATGCCCATAGATGATTTTTTTTGTGTATGGAGGAAGTTAAAAATCGTGTTTTTTTGCGTTGGCGTGTTGCTTCGTTTCCGATGCAGATTGGGTGGTGTAGTTTTGTTGGTTTGAGTTCTTTTGGATATTTTCTGTGGGTGTGGGTTTGTTACTAAGGGTAGAAATGTGTTACCCAATTTATTGTGCGGTGTTTCGGTGCATAATGCTTTTTTCGTTGGGGCTATGTTCTTTAAAAAAGTAAATTTTGTTGTGAGGATTTGGTATTCCAATACTATTCCAGATGATGAAAATACTAGTAAATCATAAAAAAATACATAATATTTTCAGATCTTGAATAGGTAGGTAGGATTTTTTTTGTAGAACTACGATATAGAACATTCTTAATCTATAAAAACATAGGTACATTATTCTGCAAAATATATTGTTTCAGGTTGAAATTTAATTCAAACTGTTTTCTTGGTGATACCACAACTAGGATGATATTTTTATGTTAGTTAGGTTTTGGGCAACCATATCGCCAAACCAAACACAAGGCGATTTTAATCGTGAACCAAGTTTTTACTTATTTTATGAACTTAGTTTTAATTTAATTCCCCCTTAACAGAACGTAAAATTTTTAGCTTTTCTTTTATACAAAAATGTTATAAATTATTTTTCTTGCATCAATTATATGCAATGAAATAAACACAAATTTAAACAAACCGTCCTGTGGTAATACAGAAATTTAGCCCGATTAAAGTTTTACCTATTTAGTACTTTTTATCCATCATTCTAAAGTGTCACACAATTTGTTTTACAGTTTGCTGTGAGATATCCTTTTATAAAGCATTTGGAAGGCATTACTTACGTAAGACACTGAGTGTAACTTCATTTCTCATTCTGTGATCTAGTGCTTTGTGGAAAGCTTCGCAAGCGAACTTAGTCCCGTCGTCTTGCACCAGTGGTCGAATAGTTAGGTAACTAGTCGCTATGAAACGGGATTTTCCTTCCTTCTCTTCGTATTGGACGGATTCTAAAAGTAAAAGACGAATAAAATACAAAATTGGATGATAACCTTACTTATTACTATTATTCCAATCATAAGATAAATTAGCATTTCAAAACAATGGGTTATCTAACAAGCCGATATTAAAAACTAAAATTGAAATCGTCAAGTTTATTTTAATTTTCATTTCTTTCTAAATCGTTAAATTCTATAAAAGTATTCTATATACCATATTGAGAAACCCAAGCTTGCATACATCCAATTTACATTATTACATTTCTTTAACTTTGGACAATATATTTAAACTTCAGCAAAACAGTGGTTTAATGGAATTAATTATTATTTGAATAATATACTCTTAAATCCTAATTGAAATTAAAAATTATATAGCACACTGAACATTTCCATTGTTGTATACATTAACGGCCGTAGTCACCGGTAACTTAACCAGTGGTTAACCAGGAGTCAAACCTCTGAATCAGAAGCTTCACTGCCGATTAACCTCCGGTTAAGTTACCGGTGACTACGGCCGTAAGTGTGCTCCTAGCAATATAAAAAATACATTTTAAGGAAAAGGGGAAGAAATATATTAATTATGCATTTTCAATAACAGTTTCCTATTTCCAAACTAAATTTATAAAGTAAAACCAAATATTTCTCCATGAATTCTCCCTAATAAAAAAACATAAACCATAGTTCTGGAAAGAACTTCCACTTATGCATATTTTCGCAAATAACACAAACACATTCTGCCCAAATAGCCCTTACTGTAATTTTTCCCCCATAAACTCTAAGCTAAAATAATATGGAAATATTTGTAATCAGTGCATAAAATCCAAATCATTGCAATTACTTTCTTTCTACAGAATATCCGAGGCAAATTTTTTACTAGTTCGTTAAGCAGATTAATTTTTTCGACCATATTTGGTTTGAGCTGTATAAGTTTAATACACTTGAGGGATCAGTATAAAAACGCTATCAGTAAATATAATGTAGTTCCAAGGAAAATGTTTTAAAGACAACAGGAGGAGCCATGTTCTTATTATGGATTTTAAGAGGATTACATTGCTTTCTTTCATCGCCATCTTTCAACGCAAAAAAAAACAATAAGATGCGTAACTTAGGGGCTAAATCTTTTTATTCCCCTTGTTTCATCATTAATACGGCTTAACACTTCCTTAAACTGCCAAGATGTAACATCATGTGTACCAAGTCTTCAATAACACTTATCTGCTCTGCCCATTTTGGCATAGAAAGAGTTTAGTTGTTTTTAAAAATATGTTATTTTTAATCGGTAAAAATATAGATTTATTTAATTGTTTGATTGTTGTGGTAATTAAAAGCATTTAGGTTTTTTTAAGAAAAAAAAAGTAAATTAATAATTTATACCTCGCAATTCCAAAGCTTATCATTCTTATATTATTTCAAGTAGAACTGCATAACTGCATCTTTGAGTTATCTATACTATAATAATATTATAATTCTCTTACGTAACGATCAGCTTTCTCTGTATTTCTTTTCCTCGGTTGGCAACAATCAGTTTGTTTATAAAGTGAGTGCATGGTTTTGGTTTCAATTCAGAAAAAAAGAGAGAAAGAAGACAAAGCGGCCTATACAACGGCAAGCAAACGTCTCAAGAAAACCAACCAACCAACCAATTTCAATTTTTCCGATTTCCCCCATCTCCCCCATTTTGCTGCTCAAAAGTGTTAAGAGGGGTTAAATGTTACTATTTTTAAGTATTTTGAATGTACAATATGTGCGTATTGAACTTTCGTAAAAATGAAGAGTTAATTATTAAAAGCGATTGGTTCAAGTTTGTTAACAACCCATATTGCTGTTTTTAATTCGCTGATAAAATCGACGAAATCAGCAGTCAAGCTTAAGCGAGGTTTGAATCTTAATTACTCTAAAGAGGAAAAACACTTATTTTTTATTAAATTACGGAATAAAATTTAGTTCACTCTATGCAATAAGTGATATTTATCTGTCTAACGCTACAATAAGTTGATGATGCCAATCTATGACACCGACGAAATATTTAAAGTGTCACTCAATGGATCGTGATTTGGAGATAAGATTACATAAGTGCTTCACCATGTTTGTAAATTTATAATTCACATGTTGTATGTAAATTTCTCTCTCCTTAATAGAGATGTAAATAGCCCTCCCAATCTGCTTGCTTGACTAACGAAGTTAGAAACCGTTTAGCAAGCGAAGCGAGCATAATTGCGAAGCAATACTAGGGGAAGTGTGTCAGAAGTTCCCGGGGGTTGGAGAGCGATAGCGAGCAGGGGGCGGTAGCCCCCTAGTGATATTATATGTGTTTGCTTAGAATGAATAGCTATGTTAAATTGGTATTCCTTTGGTCATTTAATTAATTTTTATATCTAAAAAAGTATATGATATGTTTGCCTTTATTTTGCTTCTAACATTCAAAATTTTTTTTGGAATAATTTTATTTATTTGCTGTATATTGCATTGTGTTATTGAGTAATTGGAAAATAAATTTTTCACGTATACACGAATTTGTCTTTTAATTGTTATTGTAAAAAAGTTAAATAGTTAGGATATTAGAGTTAGGTTAATATCATATAGTTTTCAAGAATTCAAAATTATTTTTTTTATTTGAAAGTATTTTTTTCAGAAGGCAAATGTTGAAAAAAAAACACCTTAATAAAAGCCTTTAGCTTATGTATCACAAATATATATTGTTTAGTTTTAACAATTATATGTAACTATCTAATCGAATTGAGTTCTTAAAAAACACTAAATACTTTTGGCAAAAAAAATTAAGTTACAAAAGTTGAGTTCACTGTTTTACATATGATTAAAGGTGGGGAAAAAGTTCAGTTTCAGGAATTCAAATATGACAACTTAACCAAGAATGTGACACTGATTCTTACTGGCGCAAAGTGATATTAAAGTTTTTGATGTAGGAAGAAAGGAAGTGAACTGTTTTTTACTCTAATTTATTCTAAACGTGTTCCTGAAGAGGATTACAAATTATCTTTCCCTAAAGAAAATTTGATTTTCTGACACGTCTAAAGTTCTTCATTTTCCAAAGTATTATCTTGCTCCGTTTAAGTTATTTTCCTAGAATTAAGCACGAGGCAACCTTTCATGAATATCAATTTTTTACTCTCCAAGAGCGAAAAGAATAATAATTTGCATACATTGCTGTTTTTTATTTTGGGGAACATCTAATGCCCTTCAAATGCTTAGTAAAGTCATCTTAAAAATAAATATTTCACGCAATTTTCTTTTTGTAGAAGCTTTTTTTAAGTGGGCTAATATGAACACTTATGCTTTATGTTTAATTCATTTTTAAATGAGATAATGCAAATATCAGTTTAACGATTTATTTAATCAATGTTTCCGTTTGAATTATTTTAGGTTATTTAAACTTGTAATTCATGTAATTTTTTACAAGTATTTCACTTTTATTTCAACCCGATTTACTTTTATTTTATTATAATAAAAATATAAAACTAAAACCTATTTCATCTTAGGTATGGGTGGTTGACATATCATATATATGTGCACATTAGGGTTATCGAAAAAAGCTTTTTTTGGATTTTGATGATGTGATAGTGGGGAAAAGTTGTCTAAGGTGGCAGAGAGTACCTGTGAGTTTTTTCAGAATTTTCGGATAGTATCTTTAGGTGTCGCATTGGTCCTGAAGGTTCCCCATATTATCCTATGGAAAGCGCAAGCCAAAAAGGCCGAAAATTGGTTTTTCGCCCCGCATTCATACTCTAATCACACAAATAATGTCTTTATTCGAGTTATGGACCCTATATGATGTATGCCACCCGAAAAACTTGAATACCAGCCTACATCATATTATGTTGATTGTGGGCTCTAATTTGAACGAGGAAAGACGCGATTTTTGACGAAATTTAAAATTAAATTATAGGTACTCGTACCATATAAAATATCATTTATTTTGGGTACGAAAACAAAGAAAAATATGCTCGAAGCAGTATTATTTACCTTAAAACTTTGCTCATTAACACCTTTTAATTGTTCTCTTCTTTAATAATCAAAGTACTTTTCCCATATAACGAGAACATTCTTCCCAACACACTTTTGTTACTCTCCAAAACAATAAAATCTCTCAGAATTCAAAATACTCATTGGAACCAATTATAAATTATTAAAGGGACCTGTGAAACTTTCCCTCGCCTGAAGATACTCAAAATATTGAAAATAAATCCTTATCTTTGTTGAAAGAGGAAATCCTCTTATAAACAGCCCCAAGCAGTTTAATCTACTTCGATATAGTCATACCCAAAGAATGTAAAAACAGCTTATTTATTGATCCTTCTTTAAGTTATGCATTTCCTTTTTATTTAGAGAGGATATTTTAATTATAAGACCTGAGGGAAGCGATTTTCATACGGTAAAACCTTTAAACTTGGAAGTACCAGAGTAAGTAATGAAGTTCTTTAAAGCTAGCTTATAGGAACTTTCTCCATGAAAAGGATGATGAACTCTAATAGGTTCAGAAATGTTTGATCAACTTATCAACAATAGTTTTATGTATATGTTAAGGGCAATGTGATAAATCGGACATTATTAATAATGCCTGAAGTGGAGGAGGGCAATGTGATAAATTCAATGGCATTTATCAATGAAATTTATCACTTTGCCCGCCTCCACTCTGTGCATTATTAATAATCATAGAGTTAGTACAAATATAGAGACAGCTTTCTCTTCTCGGTAAGGCAACCATGCATGTCGAAAAGAGTCGGACCTGTGTGAGTGGCGGAAGTAAATTTTTAACATGGGAGCTCCTGTAGGCGGGTGGAATTTGAGGTATAAAAACTGCTCTTCTTCCCAGAAAAATGATGAAAAAAAGAAACCGACAATTTGAAACTCGAGAAAAAGCAATGACGAATCGTTCAGTGAAGAAAAAATTTCTCTATCTCAATCAGTTTTTTACCTGTAATTATTTTAAATTCCGCGGATTCGGAAAAAACAATTTTAAACTGTATTTTTATAATGTTGCGGGGGGGATTTCTTTCAAAAAAGCTCCACACTATATAATATGAACCCTCCTGATTCGATACGAGTCATTTCCGATTTGTTCAAACAAGTATTTAAGGGAGAAAATTGGTGATTTAGTGGTCGTGGTAGGAACTGGAAGTTGGCAAAGCTTGGCGCTTGGCGGTATGAGCTTGGCGGGCGTTTTTGCCGTAGTTTCTTTACGAGTGAAAAAGCCAAGCGAAAAAACCGAAAACGCCAAAAGAGGGATTTAGTGGCCAAGTTGGTTCAAAAAGTCAAGTGTGAGTGGCAGAGCGAAACCGGGAGACCGGTCACGCTTAGAACAGCGGAGCAGATGTTTAAGCTGTCTCTATATTAGTACTAACTCTATGTTAATAATGCTCAATTAATCACTTTGCCCGTAACATATATAATACGGACAAAGTGATTAATTGGGCTTTATTAATAATGTCCATCAGAGTATAGATGGACAAATTATAATGAATTTCATTGATAAATGCTATTGAATTTTTTCCAATTGCATTATCAGTTCCCTCTTCAACTTCAGGCATCATTAATAAGGCCCGATTTATCACATAGCCCAAGGCATATACGATATTACAATGTAGAAACTTAGAAAATCTTATTATTTTTATAACAAAGAATAACTTTTAATTAAATCATTTATAATTAATGTTATGTTTTCTTAGATTTTTCTATAACTACCATCTTATTTTCACAAGGAAGTAAGGATAAATTTTTGTTTTTTATATGTAGGGGAGAATCAGACAAAACCGGTTAGGTGGACGAAACATTAATTCGGCCTTTATTCATTGGTGATATCAAGCGAACACTGATAGAACTATTCAAAGGCATGAACCCTGACAATTTCCTGTAAACAGAAGTTAAATTAACCAACCCATTTTGAAGAGGGAATCATTTTTAAGTTCCATGCAAGAAGCTCGCCATTTTATGGTCTGCAATATTACGCCACCAATCTTAAATACCAATGGATTAACTCGTACAGCGCGTATGATACCCGATTATTTATTTGCTATTTTAAAAACTAATATTGGTTCCTAGAGGTTTTCTTACCAACGCAAGATAACGTTTCTTGAAAAAGGCATGATCGGACAAAACCGGGATGTGTGTAAATGCAATGAAAGTTATCAATTAAAAAATACATTACGTAAACGCAACGTACTGTAATTCGTGTAAAACAAAGTGCAGTTTTACATGTACTAGTTTCATTTTAACCTAGAAAGTAATGTGTTCATTACTAAAAAAAACATAAGTTATGGCACATTGAACAATTTAGTTAAATATTTAAAATATTAGTATTTTCTTTTGAAGTCATAATCATCTACTAATTTTGTTCTTTTGACGAGATTGACAATTTCTCTAATAAAAATGCAAATTCGATCAGGTTATGAAATTATTCTCCAGAGTATTCTATAGACCTAAAAAAACGCACTTATGTCAAAACCTTGAGCATATCTATTTGACTTCTACTCAGAAAATATGTTATTTTGCATATTTTTAGAAAGAAGACCGAATAAAGCAAACATGTTTACCCTTGTTCAAATTCATTAAAATCTCAAGGATGCTGAATGCTCCAATATTCTTCCCCAGCATATAGAATTGTCCCGAGAACTTTTAATGGATTTCATTGAACAGCTCGTTCTCGAAAAGCTATGCTTTTTGTGAGTTCACCATTACTGTAATAAACACTGGGTGTTGTTTCCAAATAGCATAAGCCATTACCTCTAATAACTCCAAATTGATAACATTTTCAGGAATTTTGTATCTTTTTGGAAAGAAAACACATTAGAAAAAGATGATTATAAGCCGTTTCTATATAAATTTTGTTACATAAGGACGGAATTCAGAATAAAAATTACCAACTTGAAACCCATCAATGGATGGTTTGGGTGGCTTGGACACGTAATGGTTGTTTACTTGAAACTTGAGTTCTAAATTTAAAATTTTCTAAAATTGTTTACTCTTTTTTTAGTTATGTAAGGACGTATCTAGAATTCTTTTTTTACCATATCGCTCCTTCCCTTAAAATCGAAGCGCCTATTAGTTTAAGAGACTATGTGCTTACACTGTAAAACATAATAGTAACGTTCCGTATTATTTCCACAAACGTTCCTGCTTTTTATGAGTTTGTACAGCAGTTTGACATTTTACTTAAAAAGTCTGGTTTTCTTTCTGAAACGTTTCTGAATCCCACTGAATCCTGCCAGAAACGGAAAGTTAGTGCGGTATACCTGTCATGCTCACATCCAAACCTTTTTAAAAATTTTTTTTGCTGTCGTAATTGGGTCTAAAAACGTCGTTTTTTTATACAAAAAAAATACAAAGATATAAAGAAAAAATCACATCACCTGGGATCGCTGATCCATAAAGGTGAATATAGATAAATATAAAATCTACACGAAAAAACTTACAAATAACACATAACATACAAATAAACAAAAGATGACATAAAGGAAAAAACACAAAAAATTCAACACACTACACACAATTCACTTTTAAATCTAATTTTCTAAATTTCCAGACTTGGATCTTAATTCTAAGTTATATTTTGTATGTAATGCACATCATTGATGTCGGTCTTACAGGAATATTTTTCGCTTCCGAACTTCAGTGCCATGCATCGTAGCTACTGAAAGCATTCTTGGCCTGTTGTTCTGTCTCGCTAAGCCTACAATAGATTGGAAATTGCAAAGCAGGTGATAACCAGAAGCCCAGTTAATATCGAGTACTCTTTTTCGAAGTCGATTCAGTAAGAACGATCATTCCAGTTACATTTCTTCTCTATTGTTTTAACCACCAATGCTCATGATGTCGCCCGCAGTGAGCGACGAAACGTCTGATTTTACCTTAACTGGATCACGGCGCATCATCCCGGTAACTGTTTTTTATAAATGTTACAAGTATCAAAACTTTATTTCTTTAATTAAAACTGAGGTTTTCCGGGCTTGTTGGCCTTAGTATTGTAAATTTAGAAAAGCTATATGTTTTTACTACGTATACTACTACGGGAGTCATCTTCAGTAGGATAAAAATTTAACTCTTTATTTACCGACGGTTCTTGTAAGTACCACTAGCGCACGTTTAGAACTGCTGATGTTTGGCGAGTTTTGGCTATTAAGAGGACATGGTACCTTTTTTTGACAAAAATTCGAAAAATTTTTTTTCATTCAAACTAATTTATACGCATTTGTCTATCATCCTACAAAATTTAGAAACTTTTTATTGAAAATTATCCAAGTTATGGCTAATTTTATGTTTGATCGTATTCACTTCTCTATGGATATTGGAAACTTCAAGTCCGCTTTTCTCAGAACCACGTTTTCGTCGTTTAAAATGCTAAGGCTTTTTATCTATTGCACCAAATATCTTGACACTTTTTCTGGTTATTGTTGGAAGTGGGTTTAACAAAAGTTAGTATGGGTTTTTGGATATTCATGGTAGATTTTTTTTTTAAATCACTGAATTTTGATTTTTAGCATTTTTAGGGTTTTTTTGAAGGTGATGAAAGAAAAACAATATTTTTACTAACTTAAAATAGTACAAACCCTTAACCGATACTAGATTTTATTGTACATAGATTAAGATACTTAAATACAAAATTTTATGAGTGTAAGTCAATTATTGTAGGAGGAGTAGCATATTAAAACACGTCTTAAATTTTAAGTTTTTAAAAAAAACTCATAAATTTTCAATTGTTTAGTATTTTCAACTTGAAATTCATCTAATGTAAAGCAAATAAATATATTACCAGCAAAAAGTATCAAATAACAATGAATATAAAGATTTTAGCCAAAAAGGTACCATGTCCCCTTAAGGGCCATATTTAGAAGCCACATAATTTACTTAACATTAGTTGGGGTAACTATATAGTGATTTTTGTCGCTAAAAACGTCGCGCATCAGCAGTTCTAAACTTGCACCGAAAATAATTTGGTAAATAAAGGGTTAATGTTAAAATTAAAAAGTCGATGTCAACACGTAAATTACTTATACTTCTTTTACGTGTTGATATCAATTGCCGTTTGAATCATAACTTTTTATCCTACTGAAGATGACTCCCGTAGTTGGAGTCGAAATGTATATACTCAGTTGCAACTTAACTTGAGCCTGTAGACATATGCTGAGAGCAACCACAGAAAGTAGTTCCCCGTGCGGTGTCGGAATTTTGAGTGAAATTAAGAGATTCAATTTTAAAATTATTAGTTTTTTAAATCGATGTATATTAAGCGTCTGTTCATCCCGATCTGCATAAAATGTTCATTATTATTTTTTTTTTAAGTGGCGTAACGCGTAGTAGTACAACTCGCTCTCAAACTCGCCAACCAATAAGAGCTTCTAGCAACCCAGAAAGCTTTCTGTTTACTCAGATTTTCTTCCGCGCGGCCGTGACGTCAGGCTCAACTTAAGTTGCAACCGAGTATAGCTTTTCTATATCTATCAAACAACAAGCCCGGAAAACCTCAGTTATAGTTATAACTCCGACCGTAGAAGCCTCTGCATTTTTATTTCTTTAATTTCTTACCTTTTGGTACATCGACATTATCTCTGTACCATTTGAGTTGAGAAGCCGGTTTACTACCCACGGCTTGGCAAGTTAATCGGACTGTTGTGTTTTCTTTCACTTCAACAGTTGACGCTTGGCCCAAGCCGTTTACTGTTATGTAGTCAGGAGGTACTGGAAAACAGAATGCATCTGTTGTTTAATTGTTCATTGAGATTGTACGCAAAATTTTTTAAATAAATGTAATAAACAATTATACTATAAAGAGCGTACTTACTTAATATCCTTAGTTGAGCACCTGCCCTAATAGGGGTGTGGTTCAATGCCGGGCCAACCTTAAAAATAAAACATGTAAGATGACTTTAAAGATAGATTGCTATATGAAATTAAAAAAAAGACAGATTGCTCAAAATATTTAAAATTTTAATGTTAATGTCTTCCAAAGTTCTATTTTCACATGCTATTATCTCCGCGAATATTCACGATATTTTCCTGAATTTTTCTTCAGTGTGAGTTCTTCATATTGTTGTTAACAATACCATCATTCAAGTTTTGGCTCTAGTTCTTTTAGTTTTTAAGTTAAGCTTTTTAACTTTTTTATTTTGCCACTAGGGGCGTTGTAATCATCTCAATAAATTCTCCTCAGTCTCTTACCTAGGTGTAGACCTTATTTCCGTAACCCTAGGACACGTTGGTTCCAAATAAAATCCCCGAAGCGGACTTTTGAAACACCCTGTATGTACTTCATATACCTACTGACATTTTTCTAAATACTTTATAATGTTCTGACACACAATAGTTTTTAATGCTACCCAATTAAACTAAAAACTAAAACAATTGAAACGAATGACCACATTACACAAAATGTAACCCATCAATTTAATAGTGCTCCCAGAAAGCAATAAAAACATTTATTTCTTTCGCTAATCGTATATGACATGATTTATACGATCCAACTTTAGCAATCAGATTGGAAAATAAACCAACAGACATTTGTTCCTAAAATGGAAAGCTTCCTTTTCCATCATTTTTGACTGATGGTCCAACTTTAACTGATATTCCAAAATTTAAGACAATCCCAGAATCATTCGAGGAGTAGAGAGTACAGATTTATTTTATATCAAAACACCAATTTTACAATCGAATGGACTTTGTCATTAATTTATGGTTTTACGAGTATGCGGTTGTTTGTTAAATCAGGATTTTCCTCTGACATATAATTTTGATTTTATAAGGATCTTGTGTTAATTTCTTTATCTTGATTTTTAAAGTTATTGCCTCAAGTTTTATTATATATCATAACTTTAACCCATTTTAATATGATGGGGTTCTTTTTTCTTTAAACAATGTCCTAAATTGGATAGTTTAGGCTAGTTTTATAAACGCATTTGAAAAATAAATGTACATGTTTTTTTTCAAATAATTATCAGAATCATTAAATGCATTGAATACATAGTATTCAATATATATTCAGTATAATAGTTCGACTCATTTTAGTAGTGACCAAAATTATGCAGTATAAGGTTACCGACTTTAAATAAAACGCATTAGGCCTGTTGTATAAATTTGAACTATGCAATAAAAACTCTGATATTGCAAATAATTATTACTTGATAATATTTTCTTCCAAACATGTTATCTTTAAACTTTCTGAATAAAAATGTACCATATGAAATAAAACAAAAAAACAATGTACTCAAATATGGAAGAAGAATCCAATAAAACACAGTATAAGAAAAACATAAAACTTTGCTGTCCAAGTAAAAAAAAGATATTTCCTAGGAAATAAACATCAAATTCTAGGATAATCCATTAGTGATATTTTTAGCTTTGTTTATTATCTAGATTTTTCCCAAGAACCATCCTCCGATTTAGATCATCGTCGTCAGGATTTGTAATTTAGAATATTTCCTAGGCTGTTCACTTTCTTTCAAACTCGTGTTGCAGGAAATAAAAACCCCCAAAAACCGAACTCCAGAAAAGTATAAAACCCAAATAGAAAAGTCTCAAACGGGACTTAAAAATCCGCAGAAATGAAAAATGGAGGAAAGAACATTTCGAGAAACAGCATCTCTGGGAATAAAAGTGAATAATGAAAAACGAAATAACTAATGCCAAACTTGTTTAACTTTTACGTTAAGTATTAGAAAAGATACACCGAATTTTTTTTCCGAAGCTCCAGATTCTTTAGAAGATTGATCTTGTGGGTATAAAAACTCAAAGCGCAGTAAGTATAAAAAATGCACGTTCCGCTGATGTATAAAAACGCAACCAGGTTGCGAAAATCTTTTCTGGATGTCTCAGGTATGGGTCCACAGGGAATAATATGCCCTTGTTCCTCCTCGTCTCAAAAGTAAAACTTAAAATGGGGTTGAGAGCTGGACGTTGGGTTCTTGGAAGGGAAGTTCGTTTCTAATGGGGATAACTCAAATGCCGAATGAAAACATAGAACCCCGCTTAGCTGATTAGAAGGGTTAAGAAAAAAGTTGGACTTCAGCTCAATAATGGGTCAATAAAAGAAAACTTTTTTGTTTCGCGTTGGAATTTACGGAGCTTTAACTGCGATACGGGAAAAATTTATTTGTGAAAATGAGTTGAAGGATTTTAATCTTTGGAAATATAAAATTTTAGTTTGTACTAAACAAAATCAATCAATCTGCAATTTATGAAACTTTAAGAAAACCGACATTTTTTTAACTTTAGTTTATTAAAAAAATCTGATGCAGTTTCATGTTGCTTTGAAGGTTTGGTTTTAATTGTTTAATGACCATGTGAGTAAGGGGAAATAAATTCAAGATTTAAAATGAGTAGGTACTAATCAAAAAATTTTACAAATACTTTAAAAATAATTTTCATAGGAAGTCTTACCTGACACTGAAATTCACCCTCATCTTGAAAATTCACTTTTTTTATATGAAGGTTATATACACCATCTTCTTCATTAACATTCATAAAATACCTTGGGTAGCCAGGAATTTTTGGATCGAAACCTGTTTAAGAAACGAAAAAAACATAGATATAATTTATGCGCTAATTTACTCATGTTATAAAATTAAATTAAGATAAAAGCATAATTTTTAATGATATTTTTCAATTTTCTAAGGTGAAAATTTACCACATTAATGCATACCAATAGAGACAGTGAATAATATAAATCTATGAACTATTTCCTTTTTATAGAATTCGATAACTGTGGGGTCCCTACACAAATACATTTTTCTTATATCTTTCAGGCTCTTAAAAATTTTTTTTCTCAGGTCGTCAGTTGTCCTAAGATGATAGGTGAACTTGAAAAATAGTTATGCACTTCTGAAATAAGTATCAGATTAAAGAAAAAATCCATCTTCTTATATTCGGAAACACAAACGGGGGTATTAACCCAAATCATACATATAAATAACGTATATCCCAAATATAACTAAGGTTATTGACCTATTGAAGTTAACAATTTAAATTTCCAGTTACGTGTTTACATTGAAAGCTTCGACAGAGCGACATTTAAAAAGTGTTTTAGATTATATATAACATTGCAAATCCTAAAAATACGCAAAAAATGTTGTGTATATCTTTAGGTTGATTCCCTGGAATAAATACGTCAGCACATATCGCTTTTTGTACGCGTATTTTTAAATCCAACTTTTTATTTGGTGTTGTGTACGTTTGTTCCTGGAATATCTAATAGTCGTATAATAGTTGGGGTGGAAGCTAAAAGTTTAACGAGTTAAAAAATATGTAATATCTTTATTCTTAAAAGTTTAAAATATTTCATACTTTTAACAGGACCCTATCCATATATTTGTATAGTGTTTTAATATTTTATAGCTTGATATTTAAAAACAAAATTCTATTGCTGAATATATTTTTTTTCTAGCTCAAAATACCGATTTATATTCATCGATGTTTACTTTAAATGTACTGCATCCACAAGCTGATCAAAAAATTAAAAAGAACTAGAAAAATCAAAAAGTTAATTTTTTTTAAAGTTTTTATAGCAATTATGTTACCACTATGTGAAATTTGATAATTTATAGTTAACAGAAAATTTTAACCTCTTAAACATCAAAATTCAAATTTCAAATTAAAGGTTATGATTTTTGGCTAAAAAATGGCTTGTTTCATCATTACTAAAATTCTTGTCAATTTTTGGCAAAAAATTAGCATCATAAATTAGGTGAAACAATTATAGATTTAGAAATTTAAACCATCAATCCTCAACCTGTTAAGATCCTTTGAGACTGAAAAGGTTCAAAAATTGAAAAAAAGGAAGAAACTTGAATTTTTACATGCTATAAAAATCCCCTCAAAAACTATACCCCAAACGCAGATGTTCCAATTTGGGAACATATATGTTGAATTAGTAATTACTCTCCAAAAGTGGAAATTAAAGCTATTCTGTCAAACCAAATGGAAAGATGTGTACTTAAGCTACCTGAACACAGCAAAATTATTAAAAACGAAATTTATTTAAAATTATCATAAATTGAAAACTTGCGCAACTTCTGGAGGATCCAAAAATCTGTTATGTTGATATAAATTCTACAAAAAGGATTATAAAGTATACCTGAAACACTTTTACAATTAAACTAACTTTATATCTTTAAATTGCTTACTACCAAGTATCAATTTCTTGCACGAAAAATATTAACAAAAAAAACCTGATTTTTTATTTACTCTATTCTTGTTGGTATATAAGCTTTTTTTTGCTTCTCTACTAATATTTTGAGCTTTGAATCAATCATTAGAAATATACTTATTATAAATTAATCATTTTAAAAAGTTTAGTGTAAGTTGAATCTCCATTTCCCATACAGTAAATGACAAATGAGATCAAACATTTCAAAATGTTCATATTGATAATAATTAGTGAAATATATCAATAACCTAGGGATAAACCAAATATTTATCTAGAAAAATAATCTCTGTGGTCTCAATTAATTATAATTGCGTTCACTGACGTATTGTTTTTAGAAACCCGAGTAAGTCAATATTAATTAGTCATATTTATGTAGGAATAATTTATGTATTTAGTACTAAACCAATGTTAATTATTAAAGATAAAACTATTTTTGTTCACTTATATTAATTTGAACAAGACTTTTTTAAATGTTTTATACTATTTTGAAAAAAAATACGTAAAAAATATGATCTTACAAATAAAACAATAAAAATATCAAATAATGTGAAACAAACATATGTATTCAATAAACTTTTAATTTTTAAAATTAACAGTTTAAATACCATTCATCTGATCAGCATATTAGTAAAGATTTTGCACTGAGATAAATTTAAACTACGTTATACGTAATTGGAAAAAAAGGTAAAAGCGTATATATGTTTCACCCTCTATTATTTTATCGTTTTTAGACAGTCCTTTTTCATTTTATAATGCTTTCTTTTTAAACATGTAAGCTTTTGCAATTTGTTAGTATCTTTTCTTTCTTTCGCATTTTTAATGTTTTATAATTACTTTTGTTTATATTTTAGATACACATATTTACTAATGAACGCATTATTTTTTGTTTATATTTTAGATGCACATCTTTACTAATGAACGCATTATTTTTGTTTATTTAGATACACATCTTTACTAACAAACGATTTATTTTTTATGAAAAGAAATTAAGAAGGCGTATAAATCTTTCGCTGCTAATCGCACGATGCTTTTCTTTTTTTCTATAACATTTTACCGACGAAAAATTTCTTTGAAACAAAAATGTACCGAGAAAATAGTTCTCAATTGGATTTATCTTATAGTGCTCAGTCTGGGAGTATCAGATTAACATCGTTTGGGCTGGGGTAGAACAAAAAGCGTGGAGATTCCTCCGACAAATGGAAGTGAAAACGACATTAGAAAAAGAAAATCCAGTTTAAGTCATTTACCCGGCGGCCAAAAATCCTTGCTGCCAACGCTCAATCCCAAATCTGATGTTCATCCCGAACTTTTTCTATTGGTCTCGCCGGCAGCATTGTCACGATAAAGCCCCCTAAATCGATTATATAAATAGCCTTTCCTTCGAAAATCGAAACGTGTGAATTTTCTTTCTTTAAGTGGATCTACGGCAACTTCAAAAGGCCGTACAATGTTCTTTATCAGTTTTCTGGAGTAATTAACATTGGGTCCCCGAGTCAATTTAAATTGCTAATGCCTGAATAGTGTGCGATCTCATTGTCGAGCGGATAACAAAAGGCTTTGAAAAACGATGGGTTAGGGAGAAAGAAAAAAAAGGCTCCATTTTCTTGAGGGGGGGGTAAATGAATTCCTCCTTAAGTTCTGTTAGGAATGTTTATGCTTATTTGCATAGAAGGAAGGGTGTTCAGAGAACGGCTTTTTATGGGGGTAACACAGGAATCACGTTCGATTAACGACAGATAACTTAAATAGTTTGGGGATCTTGAAGTCTTCATTATCGAGGTCAGTAGGAAGGAAGAGGGGAGCTCGAAACATAAATCGGCACTTAAGTCTTGTGTTCAGTGAGAGCGAAGAAAGTTAATCTTAATTTCACTTAAAAGTTCAGTGATGCCCATTATGTGGAAATTTCTAACAACGAAGATTCATAAGTAGTGAAAATTTACTATTCTTTTTAGGTTTATTTTCAATGTTGAGCATTAAGATCAAATAATATTAGATAGAGTCAGTTAAAGTAAATCAAAATTCATGTTTTATTTTATTGATTTTTTTGAAGTTTTTTTTAGTTAATTACTATTTATTTCCAGTGTGTAATTAAAATTACTCGATTCTTTAAACATGTAATGTATGTGCGTAATTAACGCCTCGCTATTTTTCCACGAATGTTCAAAATACTTCCTGTGTGGTCCGATCACTTAAGCCAAACAAACTTGAGTTTAAATTTAAAAATTTCCCTGTTTGAGATTTAGCCCAACATATCTATTGAAGAATACGTATTATAAGTATAAGTGCCAAAAAAACCTTTGGTTTAAATTTTTTAATATAAAATTTAATATAATTTAAATAAATTTCAATCAAGAATAGAAAATACTAAATTCATCTTAACCTATTTGCCAATATTTAGTACCTCAGAAAAAGTCATCTAACATTTGAATTAAACCTCTAATAAAGTCACTCACCTAATGCTTTGCAAAAAGTATATTTTTATGTGATTTTATCAGAGCCGAAATTTCAGCTCCTTAATTGGTTTTATGTAGAAAATGCCGGAATGATTTTGTTGGGTGCAATCTTACCTTAAAAAGTTACGTGTCAACTTCAACTGCGGATTTTACAACCTCCCCTGCCCGGAATGGGACGATTCGGCGTGGCCAATTGGGCCCGGCCAATTCGGCGCCGGCCCGTTTCATCGCGAGACATTTTTTTCTTCTAATTTTTAGAAGGATTATGAAAGAGTTCTATTTACTTTAATTTTATTTTTGGCACCGAAACGGCCAGCGCCGAATCGGCCCGTGCCGAATAGTAGTAGACCGTCCCCTGCCCGCTTATAAAAACCCCTAGCTCGTAAGGGGTGCATTTCTGACCGCCCCTATTCCTGGGTGATTCTGAGTCGTCAAGGTGTGCCCTACCCCTCCAAGAAGTTATGAAACACTTATATCCTTATCTGAAACACCCTGTACACATTTACGCCAATACGGGGCTTACAATCCAAATTTGCATCAACTTTACTATCAACCAAAGTAGTATTTAGTAGTAGCGACATTATTCCCATATCAATGGACTAAATTCTGCCACCACGCCCATATTAATCACGTGATCGGGAAAAACAAACTCACCATCAAGTCATATCTCATTATATCATCATATCTCACAACAAACCTCAATCAACAATATCCCAAACTCCAATGAAAATTTTAAAGAACATTTAAAGACAAATCTAAATTCATTTGTGTGGCTAGAGATAGATGATGCAGAAGTCTTAAATTGCATTCGTAATCTAAATCCCCAGAAAAGCCCAGGATCAGACGGAATAGATGCGAAAATTCTCAAAATTCTATCATTTTCTCATATAAATATTCTCACTAGCCTATTTAACAGCTTAGTAAATGAAAGTATTTTCCCAAAGTCATTAAAGACCTCAATAATAACACCCATTTTTAAAAAGGGAAACAGAAATGATTTCTCAAACTATAGACCTATCTCTGTCCTGCCTCTGATTTCTAAAATATTTGAACAATTAATTAAGGATAGATTAATTTCGTTCTTGGAGAGTTCAAATTTTTTCTCAAAAAATCAATACGGCTTTCTACCTAAATCAAATACTGAAAAAGCTCTACTGGAGTTTACAGATTTTATTCATAATAGTATAAATTCTAGTAAAATAACTGCTGCTCTTTATTTAGATATATCTAAGGCGTTTGACTCGGTGATCATGGTATTTTATTATATAAACTGTCATCAACGGGAATCAGAGGTCACTTCTACAATTTTTTAAAATCCTACTTATCAAACCGTATACAAATTGTTAAAATTAACAACACCTTAAGTAAATGCCTTCCAATCAATTATGGAGTTTTCCAAGGTTCAACTTTAGGTCCGTTGCTGTTTTTAATATTTATAAATGATTTATGTAACCTTAATTTACACGGTAAAATCATAAGTTTTGCCGATGATACAGTTCTTTTATATTCTGTTGATTCTACTGAAGATTTGAACCAAAAGATGAATTTAGACTTTGTTAAAATTAGTAAATGGTTTTCTGATAACTGTCTGAGATTAAACGTCGATAAAACAAAATACATGATTTTTAACTTAAGACAAAATAATCAAATTCAGCTTTCCGTTAAATATCATGTTAATAATCACGGTAATAATTATGATGATTGTAATTGTAAATCAATTGATAAAGTGTCAACAATAAAATATCTTGGACTTCAATATTGACTGCAACTTAAAGTGGAAATCCCATACCAAGTATATTGCTGATAAATTAAGACATATAATGCTAAATTTTTATCATTTAAGGCCAAAAGTAAGCAGCAAATTCCTAATAACTCTTTATCACTCTTGGGTTCAATCTAGAATTAACTACGGTCTAATAATATGGGGTGGAGACTATCAGATAAATTTAAAAAGAATATGTAAACTCCAGGAAAGATTTATAAGATTGTTATCATCTCAAGTGCATTCCATTAATATTGATAATTTCAAATTATTGAATATTTTACCTATTCGCTACCTCTTTTACTTTAAAACAAGTCTCTATCTCTACTTAAATTCCGATATCTGCAGAAAGCGAAACATAATAAATCCCCGAAGACCTAATGCTGTATATACTGTACCTAAACCTGAAAAAACTATATTTTGTAAAAATTTTTTTTATCTAGCCCCTAAGTTCTTTAATTTACTACCTTTAGAAATTCAAAATAGTCTAACCAAACATGCATTTAAAAAGAAATTAAAAGACTTTTTGTTTTCTATTGGGGACATTGAACACTTTTTTGTTTGATCTTGAGTTATTAGTGTAATTATATTCCATTCATATTTTTTTTGCACAACTACTTACTTTACGACAGATAATAAGCCTTAATTTATGACACCCTGTTTGCCGCTACTAATTTCCTGTTTGATATTGTATCGTATTTATACTCTTTTCGTTTTGTTTTCATGTAATGTTCATTTTTGCTTATAATATTTATGTTTTATTTTTTTTTGTAATTTATTGTGTAAATGTAATTCCTTGTAAATATTTGTTCACCTACATGGATTGTTATACAATCCCAGGTGATACACTCGTATCTTCTTCACTTTGTTTGTAATTAAAAAAAAAATAAAAAAAAAACTTTCTCTGTGGAACCTAATGCAAACTGAGTAGGTCACCTGATGGGGGGAAATGTGACGTCAGACGGATATAGTCCATTCATCTGATATTTTTTACTCAATACCCATCAACGCGCTACCCAAATCATCTGCATCAGTCACACCAACCGAAATAGTATTTAGCCCCAGTCTACGTGTCGCACACAGGGTCGTAACCCCTTACCACCCATCACCGCGACGCCTAATCAAAGCTGACGGTTATCACGGCTATAACGCACTCAGAATAATTCTCACGTGTGCAATTTAAGTGGCTCCCGGCTTCACCTAGGTATCGGATTTATAGATCAAGCCAACCCACTCCAGCATCTCGTATACGTTACTATAACTACAGGTCTATTAGACCTATAACTCACCAGCATGGGCGAGATGGTAGTGCAAGCAGTCCTGCACATCACTTACCGGGACTTAGCTGGCAAATATTATCTATGGGCCTTAATGATTAACTACGGAAACAGTGGATGCGAGATATAACGAAGCTGTGCTTGGAGTTTGCATACTCTACGTTACAAACCGCTGGCGTTCGAGTTCTGTTTGAGATGATAGAGATGCGGAGTCCCCATGGTATGCTAATTATACGCAAATACCGATACCAGGCTGGCGTTGTAACGGAGAAAATAGTTTAGTGGTGTTTACATGCTAACGAACATTGTAATTACTAGAAGCACGGTATAAGTTTTTAATCACTATGGTTTAAAAAACTAACTTATAGGCGTTGTTGTATCGTGTATTGTTGTGTATTTTAGAGATGCGTGGATTCATTGATATCATAATTAAAATAAATGGAACAGTGGTGGGAAGAATTGTTGTTAAAAAATTTTGAAAAACAAGCTCAGATTTACTTTAAGAAATTCGAATTTTTAATTTGAGGTATTTTTGTAATGTACTGCCTAAAAAGCATAGTTGAATTTTATAAAGTTCAAAATATATGGTAAAACTCCTGCGGATTTAAATATTCAGCTGTTTCTTATATAAAAGTTATATCTGCATAGGTAATCATATGATATTTTTGTTTACGTACATGCATTTAAGTTTAAAAAGCTTTTTTATTTTTATTAGTGTCATCATTTTTACACGTTAAATTAAATTTTTAGCTCTTAAAAAGTAAAAAGTACCGAGTAGTTCTTTTGATTTTACCTCCTATATTTTTACCTCTTTTATTTAAATGAAAGTGTATTTAGAACAAATGAAAATGTTACACCAGGATTTTCCAAAACTGTCGCATATAGTAGGGGAAACTAGGGAGGTTTGACCATAGGGGAGGTTTGACCCACCCTATGTTTTTCATTAATACACATGGTTTTAACTGATAACCACTAGATAGCAGCTTGGTTTTGAGTGAAAACAGAAGTAGTTCTTATTGGTTTGCCATTTTCTTGCATATTTAAGAGGCATTCTTGTGTGATCACTTTTTCAGTCAAGAAAGTAAAATTTTTTGTTGCAAGTTCTTCTCTCCTGTACTATTTGTCTTTAACATCAAAGAATTAAGTTGTTTGTTAATATTTTTTAGTTTATGTTCTCATAGACAGTGTTCTTATTTATTACTATTGTTCTGAAATTGATTTTTGAAAAATTAATTTTAAAAAAGTTACTAGTAGGGGAGGTTTGACCCACATCATTCTGGGGAGGTGTGACCTGGGTCAAATCTCCCTATTAATTTTATTTTATGGTAGAAAATTGTCTTGTATTGCAACATTTAACCCTCCGTCGGTCGCAACTGTACTTTTTTGCACACCTCATACATTTTCGCTCTCCTTTCCGTTATTTTAGGGGTTATAAGTCTGAAATTTTTGCTAGTCTCCTATCTTTACCTGATGTATGGCGCCAACCAATTCATTAAATTTGCGCGCTTTGTTTAGTTTGGTTTTCATCATAATATTACTATTTGACACATTGCGCTCGGTCGTGTAACTCGTCTTAAAAGTTAATGAAGAAGATTTAACAGTTAACTTTCTTAGACGATCGGATCCATTCAGCTCAAATTTTATTTATCCTGAGAAAGCAGACATTGCTACAGTTAACAGAGATGATGTGATCAAAGTCCCTCATCCAATGATTAGTGGCGGCACTGAAAGAGTTGCCTTAAAGATGAAATTTAACTTTAACATTTCCGACTATCAGAACCTGTATTGATAGAATTTAAGTTTATTTGTTTATTTCAGCATTCTTTTCAATAGTTATTTCTTTTCTCATTGTTTATCAATGTTTTTTACTTCTTTACATGCTTATAACATCAATTGTAAGGAAATAAAATTAACGCTGCTTAATTTTTGCGCTTCTAAATTCTATGGGTCAAACCTCCCCTGTAGTGGGTCAAACCTCCCTTGCGTAGGGAGGTTTGACCCAGTTGAGACAGTCTACAAAAATATCCAATGGAGCAAGTAGTACTAAATTTAAATTGAAAATAATAATGTAAAGTGATGCAAAACTGTTTAAGCTACCAACTGACACAAAATTGGACTTTTAATTATGCTTTAAATAAAAATACAGCCATTTTAGCAAAAAGCGGGTCAAACCTCCCTTGTTTCCCCTACTTAATACACTGAATAATTATCTCTCAATTCTAAAAAAAAGTTTTTGGTGAACGGTTTACAGAGAAAGGCTTTTAGTTCTGAACCAAATGACACATTGCTAAGCAATTCCAAAAGGTCCTGCGTCAGCAGTTCACGGGGGTTGGTGAGCTATAGCGAGCAGGCTGCGGTAGCTCCCTAGTTTTAAAATAATTAAATTTCTTATATTAATAGCACCCGCACATTTGAATGGAATTTAATTCAATTACATCAATGTAATTACTCAGCTTAAAAGCACTAGGCAAATGCATATAATTTCCTTTATAGTAATATGCCATTAATGTCTATTTGCAGAGTGTTTCATAAGTCCGTTTCAGGGCTTGTATTTGGAGCCAATGTAGACTGCAGGAAAGGAATTAAATACAAGAGCCAGTAGTTTTGAATGAATGCATTATATATTTGAAGTTTTTAAGTCTTACATTAATAGATGACATGATTAAAGTTATAAAGTTGAAGACTTTTCTTTTTGTAAACAAAATTAAGAAACTAAAATGCACACAATGCATATTAAACATTCCCTTTAATTTAGGCTAAGCTCGCACTAGAGACTTCTGTCGCGGCGACTATAAACACTAGGTCACTCGAGAGCAATGCATTTCTATGGAGAGATTCTTGGCAATCGGCCAAGAGTCTCGTCGCCTATGCGCGCGCTCTAGCTTCTTGCAATTGTCAGGGTGATAATTTTGTCTCTGTCGCTGTGACAAAAGTCTTTAGTGCGCGCTTAGCCTTAAACATTAAATTTAGCCACATATAGTAAGTAATTAAACCCAAATATGGGTTCTAGTTTTTATTTTAATAGCTAGTTTTATTGGTCATATAAGTGCATTCAAGCATCTTTAGAAATTGCAAAGAAGTACGCTAATAAATAGGAGAAAAACAGAGCTCAAATAGTACAAATAGTAAATACTATTTGATCTCTATGGAGCAAAATAATTAGTTTCATATTATTTTCTATTTTTCTAAATACGAAAGCAGTATTTTATATCTTCTTTAAAATTATCGAAGGATTTTTTTCCCTTTCATTCATATTTTGATAACTCTTGCTGCAATTGGAAAGCGAAAACTTACATTACGTAGTTATTAAATATTTCTCTATCAACGGTGATTTTGTTCAATTTTATGTCTTGGTATTTAAAAAGAGATAATGAGTAACTTCAGAAATTCTTATTAACTTCTTATAAACTTCAGAAATTATACAAACAAATGTGTTACATGTTACTTAAAATTTATTCATTAAGCTATATACCATATAATTAAATTAATTTTATTTTATTACACAACTTAAACTTTTTTGAAATATATTTAATGAATCTGCGGCTGAATAGGCTAAAATTAGACAGTCAGTGAGATTTAGTGAATGAAGAAACAATGGAACAGCCTTGTTGGGCTTCGACCCTGTAGCTGGTTGACAATATTTGTATTTGAATGTTTGTTAATGTTAATTTAAGAATTAGGCAATAATATTTTTGATTCTGAAAATAATTATAGTATTTAATAGTAAAACTCTACAGTTCCATTGTTCTCTGAGAAATTTAAATACAGATAATAACTTTTTTGTAAAAAAAATTCTATATTACGTGATTACAATCCATTATAAATTGGATTTCACTGAAGTTTTAAAATAATATAATCATTTGCATACAAATCTAAAACTAAAATTTTAATAAAAATTTAAAATTCGAGTATTAAAATAAAGATTCCATATATTTTCAAATTAAGCTAATTACATAAAGCTAATTAAATAAGAGGATGAGAAATTACATAATTCATTAGGTACTATATTTTTCTTACAAAAGCAATTTTTTAAAAAAGAAATGAATTAAATAGCATAAACTTCAATGAAGCTCCAATAAGCTTGAAAGCCTTTGAAGTATAGAGATTATTTTTTAAACAAAAACTAATTAATCAAAAATTAAAATAGGCACTTCTTCTCAGATCCTAAGAAGCTCTTACGAAATTCAAATTTTCTTAAGTGTTAAATTACTCAACATATTTTTTATATTTTAAATGTCAAATTTTTTGAGCTTTCTTCTAATTCTTAAATACCCCCGATAACATAATAAATTTACTACTGATGGATTTTGAAAAATAATGTTATTTTTTCCATATCATCTTTAATCAATCTGAATGATTTTATCTTAGTAAATAAAATAATAAGACCCATAAGATTATTTCATTATGCAGGGTGTTTCAAAAGTCCGTTTTGTGGCATTTATTTGGAACAAACGTGTATTAAGGCCCCTGAAGTAAGGTCTTCCCCTAGGTAAGTGACCCTGTTGTAGAATCCTTTCAGATGACTTACAGTGTCTCTAGCGGCGAAATAAAAAATTTTAAAAAAATATTTAAAAACTAAAGGAGATAAAGCAAAAAGCGCAAGGGTAAGTATTGTTGTCAATGTTAAGAAGAACTGACTGAAATTTCATGAAAATATCGTTAATAATCACGGAGGTATTAGCTTGTGAAAATAGTCCTTTTTCAGGCCTCAAAAAAACAATTTTATTTCGCCGCTAGAGGCGCTGTAAGTCTTCTCAATGGGTGATTTACCTATGGGTGAATGGGGTCTTCAGGGTGATTTACTGTTGACCTTACGAGGACAACGTGATCGGCAACGTGACCCTAGGACACGTTGGTTCCAAATAAAAGCTGCAACACGGACTTTGGAAACATCCTGTATATTCCGACAGATCCTCGATAAAATAAAGAGTAAAAATCACGCTACATCGAAGTGATGCTCCATAAACAAACACCTAAACGCCTTACTCCATTAGGGAAGAAGAAAACTGTAAACACTCTAAAGAAACGTATCTTTCTTGGAAATATCATGCTTTTAGCTTCTATATAAGTTGTTTTCGTTATTTATTAATTGTCTGAGAAAAATGTAGTGTCATCGCAAACTATTATCGTTTTAGCACTACTTTCGGTCATCATCATCCATTTGTAGAAGTCCATTGCACAAAAAAGCACAAGAAAAGAGAGAGGAAACAAACAACCATTCTTGCTTGTCAGTCTACAAAGCATTCGTCACTTTTTCTTGCTAACATCATTAGGATTTCCGAAAATGCCTGTGGCTTCTATTTTTGCAACTTGAGGATCTTACATTGTTCAGTTCGCAGGCATTTGGCTTCTCCAGTTGAATAGCTAGATTTACGTAGACAAAAAAGTGCCAGTGTTTTTATCGAAAAATTTATTAATTAAAACTATACAGAGTATCCCCAGGTAACTGGCCACACTTTATAACTACTGATTTAGTCATGAAAGTGGGGTCTAGGTATAGTAAAGCGGCCATGCCCTATCAGTTGCAACGATTTTCAACGCGCTCCAATGAAATTAACAATTTTAAAAACTATTAGACATTTGCTAAATTAGTCAGTTACAAAGTTGTAAGTAGCAACGATTTAGAAGGAAAAGACGCCTTAAGCAGAAAAATATCTTGAATAAAACCCCTAAAACGCACACTCAAAAAGGTAGAATTTACAGTTTTTACGTCTGAAAAATGCTCTTCATGAAAAGAAAATGAGAAATTTTCCTTTCTGCCTCGTGAGGAGCGTTTTAAGACGTAAAGTCTATGTAAATTCAACTTAATTAAGCTTGCGTTTTAGGGGTTTTATTCAAGATATTTTTCTGCTTAAGGTGTCTTTTCCTACTAAATAGATGCTGATCTACAACTTAGTAGCTAATAGTTTTTAAAATAACTTAATTAATTATAAATTTATAACTCCTAAAATGTCCTTGTAGGGGTTCACAATTTAAAGGGTGTGGCCAATTATCTCGGGACACCCTGTATGTAAGAGTGAAATAAGTATTGCATTGTAAAAAATATTAAGATAGGGTGTGTGATTACTCTTTCGTTTTCGTTTCCTTATCTAATTTAAATATTTGTGGAAAACGCATGTGAAATATTTTCAGTTTGAGGAGAGTAGGGTGATAAGATGCAAATGGGGTGATAAGAAACATTCAACATTTCACAAGGTTTTCCTCTAAGCTTATGAATCTGAATTTTTATAAAATGTTTATATCAATATCCCTTTCTTTGAAAAAATGATGCACTTTATCTCATTACGACTCTATCTTGTTACCCCACGTGGGGTAATAATAAACAAGCCAGCTATTTTATGAATTAAAACAGTTATAAAATAAATGAAGGTATTAACATAATATCTACAGGTTATTTTATAACCACAGTAATTTTCAAAAAAAAGTACACTCAAAATCTTTCGATATACACCCATTCAAAAATTAGGCAGAAAGTTACAAGTTGAAAGTTTTAAAGAACCCTATAATTTTATATAAAACATTTGAAAATCATGACAAAACAAATCAAATTAGTCTGACAAAATGAAGAAAGAGAAACACCATAAGTTATTTTCCTCCAAAATAAATTCATTTTTTTAAATTGAAATTTTTTTCTTACTACCCACATTTTTCAGGAAAATGAAGTAAAAATAAACTTAATTAAATTCGATTTTTTTAACTTGATTGAATAAAGAACAAATAAATATAAGATAATAAATAGAAACATTCGATAAATAAATTTTCATGGATAGAATACGAGTGTTTCTTATCACCCAGTAATATTGAGTGAATGGCGTAAAAAATGGCACTTTTAAGAATGATCTACCATAAATTGAAGAACAAAAAGAGAATTACGTAGCCCATTTAACCTCCTAATAAGTTTACTAAAAATCCTAAGATAATTTAATTGCAAAGACAAGATAAATTGAAATAGTTGAAAAAGCATGATTTTAGGTGGATGATTTTTCTGGTGGCATCAACTTGAAATGGGATTTTTTCTCTGAAATAATTACTATAAAACGATAACACTTTTATGGAATATTATATGTATGTCCTAAAGATATCCTGTAATTGTTTTCAGATTTTCAGGCCAACATACTACGCAGCAAGTTAAATGTTTCTAATTTTCCCTGTTTCTTTTTATCCCATTCTCCCCTATTATATTTTGAAAAAAAATCTATCTTTTTATAAAAACAAACCACTTCGATTTTAATAAATGAATACAAAGATAATTAATAATATTTTTAGTAACATGAAAATCACTGCCCTAATTATGATAAACTGGATATTGAGCAACAGTTTGTAGCTTGGAAATTTTTAAATTGAATGAAAATTTTAGTGAACTTTTGCTTGATGTTTCATAACATATCAAAAATACAAAATTGAAAGTATTATGCATTTCTCTGAGAAAGATTATGTAAAAAGTACTGACTATTAAGACTGACAAACTATTTCAAATGTCTATATAAATAAGAAGTATCGTTACATTCCTAGTACATAACTTATCTTCTCAGAAAACGGATATTCTTAAAACAAAAAGACAAGAGATAGTATTGATCTTCTGTAGTAAACTTTGAAATTCGATGGAAATGTATTCACTGAGGATAATCCATTCTTCCCTTGGTGATCAAGAGCAGCGTAATGCTTTTTTCTCTTTCTTCTGATGTGAGCTTCTGTTTCTATTGTCCAATTGCTATTTTCCCAAGTGAAACAATGGTTGCAGCTAGGATATGAGCTGGATATTTGATTTAGAATTATAAAGAAGCAGGGACCCTGGTTATTTTGAATTTTCCAAAACTTATCCACACAGCATGTGCATAGCTTTCGACGAAGAAAATGTTGGCTGGGGTCGGAGCAACGAAAAGCAAAAAGTACCTAATATTTTGCTTTCGAATTTGAGATTGGCTTTTCGGAGAAAACAGTGAAAGATATACAACAAGTAAACACTTAAAATTCAAGTTTTGTTTCGAACATGCCTCCTTCAAAATGCAATTTTTGTGTCTGGTATTTCCTTCTAGGCCATGAAAAGTACAGTGAAGAATAAAAAATGTATTGGGATAGAACAAATTAAAAAAGATGATGATGTTTGTCTCCGAAATATTGAAATTTCTGTTTCACTAAAGTAATGATGAAACGTAAAACGGGATGCATACGACAAGAATTGCAGACATTTCCAGCTTTGTTCAATCTTTCTATATGAATGAAAGTGAAGCTGAGTGAATTTATTTCCTACATATTAATATTAAAAAATATTTTTATTTAATATTTAATTTTCTTTCCTTATACCTGGGATAAAAGAAATATTAATGAATTGAAACAATTCACAAAGTAGTTTTTACTTTTATTTACAAGAGAGTTGTTTTTCTTCTGTCTGTTGTTTGACTTTAAAAGGGCAAGTCCGATAGGAGATCATATTGCGCCAGACAGAAGACAAAATATATAATTCTCTATACATTGGTATATAAAAGCAAGTTTTTCTATAAATTATTGATATTGCTATTTTTTTACCCTATACTATTTTGTATTACCACATTTAGCAATTAGTTCTAAAATAATCTCTCTATTCTAAAAAAAAGTTTTTGGTGAACGGTTTCCAGGGAAAGGCTTTTTAATTACTGATCCGTATAACACATATTTGGTATCAAACTGTCCGGATTATTTTGAGGATGTGCAAAATGCCTTTAGAATTTCTAAAAAAAGTCTCAATTTTAAAATATTTCCATTTTTTTAGATTACGGATAAGGTTGCAGTTATAAAGCAAGAAACTATGAATTTAAAAAAAATTGAAAACATATTTCACTGGTTTTTAATATTCAAATAAATTAAATAATCATCTTTCTATTTATAACACGAATTTAAAAAATATATTTTGGGTTATTTTTAACAATATTTATATTTCTGTTGCTTAAACGGTTTTAATTATATTTAAAACTTATGTATAAATAATTTATCTTTTATTTTTTAAATAACAAATTAATATTTTTACATTTATCTTTGTCGTTGTGGCAACCTAATCATTACCATATTTACACAACAAAATATAAACTCGCCGACCATTCTTGGGCAGCAAATGTCCCTACTACTTCAATATAATAATATAAACTCGCTTTCGGAAATTTTGAACTTTTGCATTTATTTTTTACAATTATAATTATTTTTATATTCTTTTGCAAGTATTTTTTTAAGGTAGTAAAATGTGACACCTTATTTCATAATGCCAAAACGCAAACAACTAGATAACACGGGGGACTGTTTTTTTTATTTCTAATGGGCGGGTACTAGGACATTATCCTTTTACCACTGAAAATGCCCTAAGAAGTACCTACTTAGCGTTACCCAGCGAGCACCTGTGGACCGAAGCCACGGAGGTGAGGTACTGTTTCCCGCGCCACACACACATTTACTAGCACAACCCCTTTTTACAGGGGGGCCACATTCATTCATCACACAAGGACAGAAATTAACATCCATGCCAAACGGGGATTCGAACCCCGGACGTACGGCTTCGCAGTCAGATACGCTAACCACTCGGCCAGCACGTCGGCGGGGGACTGTTTTACGGATTACTGTTTTAGGAATTACTGTTACGGGTTACTGTTTTAGAAATTAAGATAAAAATCGAAAATGTTTGAAGTCTAAACATTCGTGTCATTGCTATGAAACTGACACAACTTCGACGTTTCTTTGTTCTCATGAAGATAAAATTCTTAATTTTCGTGATGTTTACGGTAATTACTACATTTTTCACAGCCAATCGATGAAAATAGTTACAAATTTTAAGAACGTTAAATTTATTCCTGAGATGTTTCAGTGCTTCTTAATGGATCTGTGAAAAAAACATTACCTTGGGGAAATGGTAAAGGAATGTTACATTGCTCTGTTGTTAATTTTCTTGGAATTATAAGGCGACCCGCCAATTAATGTTACCATAAAGGAACTGTTAAATTTCCGCTACTGAATGTATATCCACCATTTTCGAAAGAATACCCCGGAGAAGTACTAACCCTGTTTTAAGAATGTTTTATAATGTGAGTAAATGCAGTGAGCAGGGTTTTGTGAGGAATTGCGAAGCGGTTCAAACGTATCTGCGTCAGCAGTTAACGGGGGTTGGCGAGCGATAGCGAGCAGGGGGCGGTAGCTCCCTAGTATTGAAAACAAATGTTAGCTTTTAAAAATTTAATAATCGTTTTATCATATCTCAGAATTGTTTTCTAAAAACTTTTGAAATTTATCAATTAAGTTTGATAGATTTAAAAAAATATATTCAAGCTAAAAACTTAACTTGTTATATCTTATGCTTTTAAAAACTTACTTGATACAATTATTCAAATTTAAAAACAAATTTAAAACAAAAGAGAAGCCAATGCTTGAATTTGAACACTTAAAGATGTGAATCGTTTATGTGAAAAAATACCTTCGCATAAGCTGCTGGTACATTTCGTTTTAATGAATCATGATCAGATAAAAATGTGTTTTCATGGAAAAACAACTTTTATTCCAGAATTTGGCTCTTTTCCAAAAGGGCACAGTTGGTAGATGTCCATTGAAAAATATGTAATTAGTTGGCATCCAACAGAGGACAATACCCTTTCGAGATTTATTTTTATAAAGTAGATATATTTTTAAGGGTCTCGTTTCCAATGCTTAATATTTTGAGCTTGTTTTTCAGTCTGAAACTCTACACTTAAAATATCCTTGATACTTTTTGTATTAAAAAAAATGGGGGGTTGGTTTAAGAAGGTTATAAAAATCTTAAAATACTTAGTTTACAGTTCTAAGTACATATTTCTTTCGTTAATTTAAATTTTGCATGTGTATCATTCAGTGGTTATTTTAGACTCAATTGAAATACAAAGTCAGTTTATTAAAATATCTTCCTTCAAACTCAAAGCCTATAGAATAATTTTTTATCCGATTTGTAAATATCGATCCATCGTTAACTCTACTTAGGGGATTAAATACATAAATTGGTTAAGGTTTAAAATACATAAGTTTATTAAAATTATTTAAAAACTAACCTATGTAAATATCGCATGAAATGTACTATTTGCATACTTAAAGAATTGATTTGAGAATTCCAATCCTGGATTATAATCACTTAACAGAGAAAATGAAATTATATTGGAGATCCCAAAGATGGTACCATTCATCTTCATTGGGAATACCTAAATTTGATTAAACGTAACAGATCTCCAGAATATATTATTTTATTTTGCAGGAATGTTTCTAAGCTAGATTTAATCAAAAAAACTTACACACGAATAATCTTAAGAATGTAATATATTTTAATTTTTACTAAGTAACCAATCATAAAAAAACAGTAAAACTTACAACGTGAGTTTTTTTAGAAATTTGGTGCTTTTGTATAGGATTAGAAGTTAGTTTTCGGTAAATAATATTGTACAGACAAAAAGCATTTGTATACAGATACAGGGTGTTTCAAAAGTCCGTTTCCCGGCTTTTATTTGGAACCAACATGTCTTAGGGTCACGAAAGTAAGGTCTACACCTAGGTAAGTGACTTTGGAGAATCCATTGAGATGACTTACAACGCCCCTAGCGGCGAAATAAAGAAGTTTAAAAAATTAATTTAAAAACTAAAGGAGATAGAGCAAAAACTTCAGTGAGTATTGTTTCCAGCGTCAAAAAGAACTTACTGAAAAAAATTTCATGAAAATATCTTGAATATTCGCTGAGATATTAGCATGTGAAAATAGCACATTTCCGGGGTCAAAAAAGAAAAAGTTCGCATATTTGCAATTTTTTTATTTTTTATTAAACTTTGTGTTCTTTAAACTAAAAAACACAAAACTACAAAATAACACTGAAAAATTTGCAAATATGCGAACTTTTTATTTTTTGACCCCTGAAAAAGTGCTATTTTCACATGCTAATATCTCCAAGAATATTCAAGATATTTTGATCAAATTTTTTTTCATTGAGTTCTTCATGACGTTGGCAACAATATCCTCATTGAGGTTTTTGCTCTATCTCCTTTAGTTTTTAAATTAATTGTTTTAACTTTTTTATTTCTTCACTAAGGGCGCTGTAAGTCATCTCAATTGATTCTCCAGGGTCACTTACAGGGGTAGACCTTACTTCCGTGACCCTAGGACACGTTGGTTTCAAATAAAAGCCGGGAAACGGACCTTTGAAACACCCTGTATATGTTACGGTCATTATTAATAATGCTCAGAGTGGAGGCGGTCAAAGTGATAAATTTCATTGATAAATGCCGTTGAATTTATCACATTTCCCTCTTCTACTTAAGGAATTATTAAAAATGCCCGATTTATCACATTGCCCATTGCATAAATAGCATCACAGATTACCTTAAAACATTTTTTTACAGAAGAATGGGTAAACTATATTCTTAACTCACAAAAATTTAAGGAAATACCCCATGTATCGAACACACCTAGAAAAAAACCCTCACTCCTCCAAACAACCTGTTCTTCAGAAAAGCAAATTTACCCTCATTGATACTATCTGTTGCCGCTACCCCACCCTACAATCACTCCACTAAGTATCAATAAAGAAAATAGCCAATGAATGGGTTAACACCCCACTCCAGAATGAAAAAAAAACAGATCACCCCCATTTATATACACACTCATACCAGTTTATATCAGGCGGCACGACCGATATTAAAGGGAAAGTCAACACCAGGCAAACAAAAAACGCAGCAGCCCTCAACTAAATTGTTTCTCCCAGCCATCGCGAAGACAAGAGGATGGATGATAAGTTTTTACGAGCGGCTTGAGACTAATGCCGAACGCCGGTCCCCAGGGGTATTCCGCCTCTTATGCTCTTTTATTTTAATGGGCCACGGGAGACCCTCGGCCTTCATAACGGCCTCTCAAACAGAAAAAATAACGGATCCCGCAATAAAAGGATCCTGCTGTAATCGTAAGCCAGGAATTGGACGTTAGCGATATGGGGCTTCGCTTTTGTCCAGGGATACGGCGTTTTTTAGTATGCAGGGCTGTGTGAGCGATGGCGGCATTTGGATGGAAATCCTCGTGTTTCTGCCACCAGTCATAAATCCGATATGCCCTCCCTCCATCTCTGAATGTGCAGAGTTTTATGCGAGGGGTGAGATTTCGTTTGATGGGGGGAGGGGAACCCTGTGCCAAATGGAGATAGAGGGAAATGTTTGTGATGAAGATTTTTTTGTCTGATTGAGACTCGTGTTGTTTACGATTTGAGTTTTAATACTTTTTTTTAGATGGCTGAAGCTTTTGAATGTGGTTTATTGTGTTTTTTTTTAGTAAAGGTCGTGTTTTTGAAGAAGATAGATTTTAAAAATGGACGTAGGTGTACGTATTATTTCCAGGTTCAAAATGGTGCTGGAATAGTGAATTGAGATTAGTTTACGTAATGATATTTTAAAATTATTCGCACTTTTGGGCAAACAAAATCATCGCTCCAAATATAAATGCAAATTTCTGTGTTTTAATTAGTAAAGTATTCCAAAAACTTTCAAACAGGCCAAAGAATTGAAAGAAAAAGTATTAACAATTTGCTATTACATAAAATGGCGTTTTATGTAACCAATTTGCTAATAATTCGTCGTAAAATTTATTAATGTTAAACATATATAAAAATTACATTCCTTTCCAACATCTATTTGATATTTTAAAATACTAGGGAGCTACCGCCCCTGCTCGCTATCGCTCGATAACCCCCGTTAACTGCTGACGCAGACACTTTTGGACCGCTTCGCAATTCCTCACAAAACACAGCTCACAGCACTTACTCATTTTATAAAACATTCTTAAAGCAGGGGTAGTACTTCTCCGGGGTATTCTTTCGAAAATGGTGGATATTTATTCAGTGGCGGAATTTTAACAGTTCCTTTATGGTAATATGAATTGGCGGATCGCCTTATAATTCCAAGAAAAATAATAACAGAGCAATGTAAACATTCCAATACCATTTCCCCAAGGTAATGTTTTTTTCAGAGATCCATTAAGAAGCACTGAAACATCTCAGGAATAAATTCAACTTTCTTAAAATTTGTAATGATTTTCATCGATTGGCAGTGAAAAATATAGTAATTACTGTAAACATCACGAAAATTTAGAACTATATCTTCATGAGAACAAACAAACCTCGAAGTTTTGTCAGTTTCATAGCAATGACACGAATGTTTAGACTTCCAACATTTTCGATTTTTATCTTTATTTCTAAAATAGTCCCCAGTGTTATCTAGTTGTTTTCGTTTGGCAATATGAAATAAAGTGTCACATTTTACTACCTTAAGAAAAGGATAAAAAATATGCAAAAGGATATAAAAATAATTATTGCAAAAAATAAAATGCAAAAATTCAAATTTCCGAAAGCGAGTTTATATTTTGTCGCATTTTGTTGTAAATATAGTAATAATTAGGTTGCCACAACGGCAAAGATAAATATAAAAATATTAGTTTGTTATTTAAAAAATAAAAGATAAATTAATCATACATAAGTTTTAAATATAATTAAAACCGTTTAAACAACAGAAATATAAATATTAAATATTAAATTCTAAAAATAACCCTAAATATATTTTTAAATTCGTGTTATAAATAGAAAGATGATTATTTAATCTATTTGAATATTAAAAACCAGTGAAATATGTTTTCAATTGTTTAAAATTCAAAGTTTCTTGCTTTATATGACTGCAACCTTATCCGCAATCTAAAAAGGGAAATATTTAAAAATTGAAAAAATATATTTTAGCAATTCTAAAGGCTAGTTGCACATCCTCAAAAGAATCCGGACAGTTTGATACCAAATATGTGTTATACGGATCAGTAATTAAAAAGCCTTTCTCTGGAAACCGTTCACCAAAAACTTTTTTTAGAATAGAGAGATTAAGAAAATGTTAGTTGTGATATATCATATCTCTAACTAAATATGTTTATTTTTCTCGACGTTAAGACCTACTCGAAAAAAACTTACGAAAGAAAGTCAATGGGAAATTAAAAAAAAACAATTTATTAACTTTTAATTCAATTGTAATTGAAAGATAAATTGATGACAACCCTTGCCAAATTGACTTATAATCAAGAATTAAAGAATTTAAAATATTGAATTTCACATTTAGCTGCGATATTAAAAACCCGAACTTGCATCAAGAATATGATTTTACTTACTAAAGGGCGAAAACACATCCATGGACAAAAAAAATCCTAACAGATCCTATGTATCAGATAACTAAAAGCTTTATTCAACCAAATTAAAAAAAAAACACATGATGCCCGAGGCAAACTCTTTCCCAAAACTTCGGCGAAACCAAAAAAAATAACAGTGATTGTTAAAGAGTTACGGGGAAGGATTTCCGGCTGTTCGCCGCCCTAATGCATTGTTTTCGCAACAAACTCCCCGTAACATCCTTATCTACTTGCCAAGAATTTCAAAAAGCGGAAGTAGCCTTTGAAAAAAACTCATTCACCAACTGCACTTACTCCAACGTTAAAACTCTAGTTAGAAAATACTTGGAAGTTTTTTTCTCACGAAGAAAATCTACTACAACAAGCAAATAAGCATCTTTAAACAAAACTCTCAGCCGCTCACAAAGACCCGGTGCTTTTTCTGTCCTCCGAAAAACCTACACCGAGGTGATTCCCGGGGACGTCTAAATCCGCTTTCTTCGAGAAAAGGCAACGGAAAAAGTAATTCGATTTCAAGGCGTGCACAACTCCTGTGTCAAACGCATGCATCGCGTTTTTTTTTTCGTTGGGGGTCGTTGTCTCCTGCGATTCAGGTAGGCCTCTATTTACTACTAGTTCAGAGGATGCATCAGATTGTTGGAAGACGTTTCACGAAAGGAAAGCTCGTCAAGGTGGAATTTCCACCGTGACAGGAAACTGCTTAGTTGGGTTTTAAAGAAAAGGGATTGAGCTAGTTTTTGCATACTAGCTGCGATTTCGCCCTGCACTTTAACCAGATGCGCTTGTTGTTTTTGAATGGAAAGCGGATGAGGTTTTTCTTACTTTTGGGTAGGATGTGGATAGAGGATGCAAGGTGAGTGTTTTCAAATGGAATGCTATTTGTCCATCGCCAAAAAGTTTCATAAAGATTGTTCGAAAGTCCGTTTCATGGACTTCACTTGGAAACAACATATGGTCATAACATGTCCGGGGAATCACATATCTATTTTGCAGATAAAACTAGGTTTTCTTCTGGGGTTCGGGAAACAGCAGATTTTGGTTTATTTATTAGTTTAAAATTGTGAAATATTTTGTGATGATTAAGCATCAAATTCCATGTAAAAATCACTCCTCAAAAATTTCCAAAAAAGTTTGGACAAATTTTAAATTAAATTTTTCTCAAAAAAAGAGGGGTAGTTAAAAATTAATATAACTAAAATATGATTAATCAATTTTAAAAGCTTTTACACTAAATCAAACAGAAACATATCTTTATTTTGGAATCAGCATTTTAAGAAATATTAATATTTAGAAATACTATAAAAAATTAAGTAAACAATTCTTGGAATTTTTATGCAACTTTTTTAAAACTTCATATTTTGAAAACTAATTTTTTTTTAATTTGTAGAATCTAAATTAAATTCAAATGTTTAAAAAGTAAGCGTTTCAAATTTCTACTCTTTATCTTGAATGATTCTTGATGATGAGAAACAATTAAAAAACACATCATAGAGAATAAGAGATTTGAATATTGAACATAGAATGCTAGGATACCAAAGCAGCCAGCAACACACGATTGAATCTCCGGTTCTATTTATGACAGAAACACAATTCAAACATCATTTTAACCACAAAAAACTGGGTTACCTTTCAAAATGAAAAAAAAATATGAACATCTGACTATTTTTGTGTCCCAGACCCCTTTCTAATAAATATATCTAATTTCCATTTATAGTCTGTGTAAATAAAATATGCGGATCGATACTAGTCATTTCCCATTGCATTTCTATTGCGTTGATAAAAATGTTTTCAAATGTTTACCAAACAATAGTAACCCATTAAGGACGACTTTAAAATAATGAAAATAAGTAACTTTTTCTTTCATATTTTGTTCATGTGGACCGAATATAGTAAGAAATGCCCATTTTCAGATTTTTCAAAAAATAATTTTTATGACTTTTTAACTGGCAACTTTTCTTGCCAACCGTCCTTAGTGGGGTCCAAACTCTTACAAATAAAAAGTCGAAAAAACTAATTAGAATGTTTACGATTTTGATAATAATATGTTTTATACATAATTTAAAGAAATAATACAAAAATAAAAGTGAATGGGGACTATTCTGCTGATAGGGGGTCCAAGAAAGGGTATATTACTCCTAATGAATAGGGCCTGTTCAGTCCGAAATATTTAACGGTTGGAACCCTTTGATTTCAGCACTTTAGCTAACTTTCAGGTTAAAATAGTTTTATTTACATCTCCCAGTCTGGGACACAGTGACTTTTTTTTTACCTGCCAGTCTTATATTTTCTCAACTTTCGTTTTTTTATACCTTTGGTTAATTTTTTTGCCTTCTGAAGCTTTTTCTCTTATTGAAATTCTACGTTCTTGTTAGTCATTCTCTATCAAAAAGTCATCATATTTACAATATTCATCTTTATGGCTCCAGATTTCGCATATTCCCCAGAGAAAATGTTGAAGATTACTCATCAACTCGATAAAAACTAGGTATTGGCCCATTCAAAATAGGCTAAATAACTCCAGTGATATTTTATTTTATTTTTTGACTATTGTAAGTTTCCATAAAACCCTTCCAAGGAAAATTAATGTATCCAGAAATGATTTAGTGTGAGATTGAACCAATAAATGTGTTAGGAATCGGTAAAAATCTAAAATTTATAAAAAAACACTAAAATTATGATCCAAGGGAAACATTTCATCATGCTAAAGTATCAATAAGATCTACATTTATGATAAGAACTAAAAAAAGCATTAAAAATAATAAATTTGCAAAAGCTTCCTATGAGTAACTCGTAAAAGTTTAGACCACACATCGGACGATTGGCAACAAAAGTTGCCAGTAGAAGAAAACTCTTGCTATTGTCAATTTAAATACCCTCATTCCAACTGTAATTGGTAATAATATTTAGAAAGGGATCATGTGAATATGCTGCAATGGGAACAAGTCACAAAAATAACCAAAACATTAGATTATTTTGGCGTTTTCCAAATGATCTCCCAGCTATCTCCAAAATGTAGTGAAGCGCTTTCATTCTAACAGCTATTTTACCACCAAAACGGCATTAAAGGTATAAATTTCTATTTTAATCTGAATAAATACATTCTTCAGAAGCTGTTATCATGCATTTAAACTTTTAATGTCCTCTATTAGAGTCAGTTAAAATGAAATGTCCCTTGGCAACTTTCTTACCAAGCGTCCTTAATGGGTTAAATTTTGTGATGTGATTACTATGTTTTATTGACACAAGATTTGTATGCCAAATAGTACCAAAATAAAACATACCTTTAGACAGTAAAAATAATTTTAACCATTTAATTTAATTAGATAATTATTATCCATCACTCTATTTAAAGAAATTAAATATTCGCGAACCGTGTTAAATACAGATACACACAATCCATTATGATTTTAAACACGTTTCTTAAATTTTATCAAGAACCTGCCATGGTAATTGAATCCTTCCCAAAAACCAAAAGCATAAAGGTTAACGTTCAAAGGAATAGTTAAACATTCCAAACCAAGCATAATGCACCCCCTACTCAGCAACATTAACATAACTTTTTTTTCTATCCGTTTCTTTCAAGTTCTTACATCAGAAGAAAACACGGCCTTTCTTTATTTCATCTCCATATGCAAAAGCCCTCTCTTTTAAGAGTACTTGACATCAGACATTATTTCTCACGTATTACACATCAACTTTATAACATCCCCTTCTTTTCCAATTCCCTCCTCTGCACATTTGCGACGAGGAGCTTCATAATGCATATTTTCTTCCCAGGCTTATTCCACTTTGTATGCATGCATTTGCTACGTTGCTTATAATAATAATAATAATAATAATAACCTCTTTAGATTTCTCTCCGCAACAAATAATGATAATAATAATAAAAGCATGTGCCTTGCTCGAGTCTCGCCATTTGAGGTTGACTTTCCTAATGCGCTTTTATCTCGAATTTTGATGCGCTTTGTATTATTTACCACTTTGCCCCTTTCATTGATGGGGATATATCGCGATGGCTCTCCAACAATAAACATTACTCGCTCTTACACACTTCGCGTTTTTTTTGTCTGCAAAAGGAATTAGCGCATCCCTCGAATCGATTTTCCAAATAAATAAAAATAATTTCTCGAAGGGAAAAGGGTCTCTTGTTTTTGGCGTAACGTTTTCCAATCTCCCCGCCGCATGTATTTTGTCTTTGCCCCCCATTACGCCGGCATCGGTTTCTGTCTTTGTTATAGCAATCTCAGTTCTGGAATGGAGCCCTACGGTAGTTTAACTCTTTTAGTCCTATCCGCCTCTAATTTAACACAGAATTCAATGGTAACCTCGGGCGGTCTAGGGCTGAAAGAGTTATACTCACTAAGGCGCAGAGGCTAAGTTCATGAATTGAATATCAGGCTGTTGTGTCACAAATGTTATTTTTATGAGCGTGGAAAGAAGAAGAGTATTATTGAAATGTTGACGTTTTTTCTTAAGGCCATTATTTGGGGGGGGGTAAAAAGCGTTTCTTTCTCTCCGTTTGTTTTCATACCGAGATTTACTTAAATCCTCGCGTCTTTGGAAGCCATCAATGTTATATTTGGTGAAAAGATGAAGGTATGTGAAAAGATACTAGATTTCTCTGGGAAAAGAAAATATTGCAACAAACGTTTCTATCTCTTTTTTTTTCTTTAAAAATACTACATTCAATCGTGTTCTGAATCCTAAAAAAATCATTTTATGAACACAAGTTTCTTTTGGAAGATAAAACAATTGAATAGTGTCATATTAAGGAAAAGGGGTCATTGCAGTAAGGACTTATTTTCACTTAAATCATCCCTAACTACAAAAACCGTCTGATGGATGTAGTAAGACATGACAGAGTAAAGAAATTATTTTACTATAAATTTTGTGCTACATTTGGAACACTTTCTTTTAAAAAATAATATCATTTTACAACACAAACTATTTCCCCATTCGTATATGACCTTATCATGTTTTCAAAAAAATTTCATAACATATAATACTTTCATTCAATTTTTACAGAAAGATTCCAGATTCTCTTAAAAAAGGATATTTTATTAGAACAGCTTTTAAAAAATCATGTAATACTTTTTCATAACAGGTATCATGTCATGTATTCAAAAACAAATCTTACTTTATCTATAAATGTATCTAAATAATATATGTCTATAAATAGAATATGCGCAGTATTATATCCTTTCCATGGCAAAGACGTAGCAGTAGAGCAGAGGGGGGTGTTATGGAATAGTCGGATAATATGGGAATACCGAGGTTTCAGCCATCTCTCGCTCGGGCTGTAATCAAATGGAAATACCATGAAAAACTTAAGAAAAACTCCCATGATGCAGTGCTCAAAGAGTTAACTTCTGGTTGCTGTCCTAACCGTCTGACCAACGCAGTGTGTTTTGGGATTTCCGTAAAAATTTTTTGCCGGTAAAAATTTAAAAATTTTATCCTACCAGTAATTATGAGATTTTAATTCTGTTGTTAAGCACAATGTACACCAAAAGAATAATAGTTTCTTATGCTTGTGTCGTTTTTTGGCTATCAATGTTTTATCCGCCAATAAAATGGCTCATAATCCAAAATGGTGTGTCGGGAATCATGGAACACTAGGTCCATTATGATGTATCATCGGAAATTTACTTCATGCCAACAACTAAAGAACCGGCAAACAAAGATGCTGAAGCATCTTAAACAAAGATATTTTACAACGGAAACTTTTTCCGAAGATTAACGAGGAGAAATTTGGATTTAACCCATTAAGGACGACTTTAAAATAATGAAAATAAGTAACTTTTTCTTTCATATTTTGTTCATTTGGACAGAATATAGTAAGAAATGCCCATTTTCAGATTTTTCAAAAAATAATTTTTATGATTTTTTAACTGGCAACTTTTCTTGCCAACCGTCCTTAGTAGGTCCAAACTCTGACAAATGAAAAGTCGAAAAAACTAATTAGAATGTTTACGATTTTGATAATAATATGTTTTTATACATAATTTAAAGAAATAATACAAAAATTAAAGTGAATGGGGACTATACTGCTGATAGGGGGTCCAAGAAAGGGTATTTTACCCTTAATGAATAGGGCCTGTTCAGTCCGAAATATTGATATTCACCTAATTTCAGGCTTTAAAAATAGCCGAACTAGTACTTTTTAAGTCGGAACGGTTGGAACCCTTTGATTTCAGCACTTTAGCTAACTTTCAGGTTAAAATAGTTTTATTTATATCTCCCAGTCTGGAACATAGGGACTTTTTTTACCTGCCAGTCTTATATTTTCTCAACTTTCGTTTTTTTTTATACCTTTGGTTAATTTTTTTGCCTTCCGAAGCTTTTTCTCTTATTGGAATTCTACATTCTTGTTAGTCATTCTCTATCAAAAAGTCATCATAATTACAATATTCATCTTTATGGCTCCAGATTTCGCATATTCCCCACAGAAAATGCTGAAGATTACTCATCAACTCGATAAAAACTAGGTATTGGCCCATTCAAAGTAGGCTAAATAACTTCAGTGATATTTTATTTTATTTTTTGACTACTGTAAGTTTCCATAAAGCCCTTTCAAGAAAAATAAATGTATCCAGAAATGATTTAGTATGAGATTGAACCAATAAATGTGTTGGGAATCGGTAAAAATCTAAAATCTATAAAAAAACCACTAAAATTATAATCCAAGGGAAACGTTTCATCATGCTAAAGTATCAATAAGATCTACATTTATGATAAGAACTAAAAAAAGCATTAAAAATAATAAATTTGCAAAAGCTTCTTATGAGTAACTCGTAAAAGTTTAGACCACACATCGGACGATTGGCAACAAAAGTTGCCAGTAGAAGAAAACTCTTGCTATTGGGAATTTAAACACCCTCATTCCAACTGTAATTGGTAATAATATTTAGAATGGGATCTTGTGAATATGCTGCAATGGAAACAAGTCACAAAAATAACCAACACATTAGATTATTTTGGCGTTTTCCAAATGATCTCCCAGCTATCTCCAAAATGTAGTGAAACGCTCTCATTCTAACAGCGATTTTACCACCAAAACGGCATGGAAGGTATAAATTTCTATTTTTATCTGAATAAATACATTCTTCAGAAGCTGTTATCATGCATTTAAACTTTTAATGTCCTCTATTAGAGTCAGTAAAAAATGAAATGTCCCTTGGCAACTTTTCTTACCAACCGTCCTTAATGGGTTAATGCACTAGCTGTTCTCTTTGGGCTTGTAACGATATCTGGAAATTTCAGTAGAAATTCAGACATCCGCTGAGCATTAACAACACCCTAAACCAGTGGTTCCCAAACTATTTTTGTCGTGAAACCCCCAAATTTGCTGCCGATGATCGCGGAATCCTGAATATTTTTAATCCACGAATTTTCAAAATTTAATATCTGATATTAAATTAAACCAGGGGCGAACCTCAAGGGGAGGGGCAATTTTTCAGACAAACAACTTTGCCCTTTTGGAAAAATGCCAAAATGGTGGTGATTTTCCAAAAAGTATCACACAAGATCCCCTTGTGGTACCGTCTGGGGGCCCTCCCCCAGAAACAATTTTGAAATTCGAATGGTAAAAGTAGGGTTTTAACTCATTTTGAGAACATTTTTGGGTCCAAGGGGACCGACACTGTTCGTTCATATTTTTTACACCATTCTTATTTTATTAATGAAATAAAGTTTGTCCAATGGAACACCTAAATTTTTTTCGTGGAACTCCAGGGTTCCGCGGAACCCACTTTGAGAACCACTGCCCTAAACCATCTCCCCAAAAAAGAAAACCACATCCCAAAGTACCGAAATCCTCCATTAATTCCGTTTCCCCGTCCATAAGATCCCCACAAAACACCAACCAACGGCGTTCCAATTATCACTATAAAAAATCCCAACAACCAGCTGCAGCACTAAGAACAAGAGATCAAAGCGACTAGTCGGCCGTAACCAGCAACGGCATCGGATGTACTAACGCAGGAATCCGGCTTCAAAAGAAAAACACGACGAGGATATTTCCAGTAATGCACCGGGTAATAATGCTAGTTAGGGGAAGCCCTGGAAACCGGGTACTTGAAGAGAAGCAATCCTATCTCGGGACGTCGAGCATCTACCTAATAAGCTTCCTGTGCCTCGAAATCCCCTCCTCAACCGTCCGCCACTCAAATCATTAACGAAAGAAAAGCGGAAGATAAAAAGCAAAAAGAAGGGTAAACAAGCAGAACGTATATATTTTACCCGGGCACCGTATGCCCGTAATGAGTGGACAGTATGTTTAAGAGGAAGGATCGATATTCCTCTGTAGGGGGTGGAAGGATGAAGATTCTGGCCATAAATGGGTCAAAGGAAGCTGCTATATAGCGTCTGTGAATGAGTTCTTTGTTGGTGTGGTTGGGTGAAGATCTTTATGTATGGAGGGTATATAGATGTAGTTTATTTACACGCTGGAGAGCAGATGGTCCGGGCGGTATAATTAGTCTATGGGGTGTCTGGTTAGGGTAATTATAGATGTTTATCTTGTGAGTTATTAGGTTTGGAAGTGCGGTGGTGAATATTGGATGTTATTTCGATGGACTGTGATGTATTCGGGAGAGGTTGCGTTTGATTCATTAGAAAAGAGATCTTGTTCTTGTTCTTGTTGGTTCACTAGAGACATTTGCTAACTCTGATGGAGCTGCTTGGTCAGAAAAGAGATGTTTTGAGATTTAGTTCGTGGGAAATATCATAATTCACAGGGTTTTTGCGTGCTCTTCCGTAAAAACTTGGGTACAATAAATAATATTTTTATTATTGGGGGTGTATATCAATTTAAAACATTTAAGTATTTGAATGCAACACTGTTACATCACGTTTGAGAGTTATCCGAAATAACTGCAAAGCAAAGTAATAAGAAAACGTGCTTATTTCTATGTAAAAGAATTCTTGAAAAAGGGTAAAAAATAAGCAAATCTGGGTTGAAGTTTCAAACACTAAGTCATTTCACGAAGTTACTTATGTACTACTACTTATGTAAAATAATAAACAATATAACCTCAATGATTCTAAAATTGAGCATACCATCAAGTTGAAAGTCAAGGTTTTAATATATTAACAACATATTTTAATTTTTACTGAATGAGATTACAAGGAACGATTTAAGAAAATAAATTTTTTTCCTGGGAAAGGCAATTACAAGTTTTTTTCTTAAAAAGTAGGATGTGTTTTATAGTTCATGTGACATGATACCTGTATGTAAAAGGTATATAAAAAGATATACAAGTATATCTTTATAATAAAAGTATATTTTAAAGATATAAAAGTATATAAAAAGGGTAGGTATATTAAAAAGTATTACTTATTGTTTATCTAGTTGTTCTAAAAAAGAGCATTTATAAAGCTTGGAAAAATGTTTTAAACACAATGATTAATGAAATACAAAACTACTGCTAAAGATAAAATATTTTATTTCAATTAGCTTAAAATAAGTGTTTCAAAATATGCAGAGTTTAATGGCGTAAAATTTCATCAAATATTTCTTATGATGTTACTTCGTAGAGAAACAAAAGGTTTGTTACTTTATTTCCCAAAAATTTCTGCCAAGATATAAATTTTACTTACTCAATATTTACTAAATATTTCAGCTATCACGTGCGTTGTAAAGTTGAGTTTTTATATGTGCCCATTTTATTATTAATTTTTCCTTTCTATACCTACCCTATTTACTGAACCGTCAAGCCACTACCCCACCACCGTCTAGACACCTTCTAAACAAACATTCAAACATTTCTTTTAGGTCATGAAAAAACAAAATTATATATACTATCGTATTCTTGGAATAAAAATGATGATAATTTGTACATAAACACTTAAATTTATTTTATAGAATATTATTTTAAAGATCACGAAAACATCCTAATTTAGGTAATAAAAGGTAAATTAGAAATAAGTGCTAACCTTTACAAAGGCTTTCCATCGATCCAAAACGCATTGCGTGTAAATTAAAATAAAACTATGAACATAAATAGAAAATTAATCAAGACTTTTTGCATAAATAACGTTAATAAGTAATTAAATTATTTTAATGCATCAAAAATTAAATCCCTTGATAAAATATAATAAATAATTTAGTTAGTTGGTATACGCGTTACTTTTTTTTAAATTCATATAGTATTTTTCGAATAATCAAGAATTAAGAATATAATAATCGAATTAAGTTTTAAAGTAGAAATTTTGTAACATTTCTGAAAATCTAATTGTATTTTTTAAATTTGAATAGATTACATTCTCAAAAAATGTATTATTTATGCTTTTGAATGCTGTTTTGAATAATATTTCTTTTCCTGGTTTGTCATACATGAAATATTACATTTCATATCTACTCCAGTTTTACATAAACATAATATATTTTCCTGAATAGTATATCACAGGAGACGTAAATAAGTTATTCTCTCATCTGAATTTTATTCTTTAAATTTTAAGTTACAATAAAAGCGTATTCAACTCTCTTCGTATAAAAAAATATTCGAAAAGAAATTCACGCTGATTCGATACGAGCTTACATATTTTCACGCGATTTGAATAATTTGTATTTCTATTTGCGTGATATTCTCCCATCCCAACGAAATTTTCCCCATCCTTCCCATTTCAAAATTGATAATTTAAGAATTTTGCATTAAAATACGGACACACAGAAAGACACCGTAATAGAAAGGGGTTTCATTCGGTTGATGGAAATTTTCTTTTGAAGCCATGAAGGGCTTTTTTATTGACCGAGATGTTGGAAATACTACTGAAAAGGGAATTTAATAAAGAAAAAAATTACTGAACCAAAAAACCTCTCCCTACAGTTTATTTTTATTTCTTTTTTCAATACCAAAAAATGGCAAAGTCGATCGAATCATTTGAAAAGATCAGCGGCAAGAAAATGTTTCAGAAGTTATTTATTACTCCCAACACTAGCTCAATCTGAAGAAGCCTTACACAATGTACGACTAGAAGGGTAAAGACAACGTTTCAAATGAATATAAATAATTTATAAGCGGATGAGAGAAATAATAATAAAAAAACCCTCATTCTCTTATTCGAACACGACGTCCTCTCTGAATCTTCCCTTCGCGGAGAGAGCGAGAGAAGAATGTGCATGGAAAAATAACCGGATTTTTATAAAATTTAGATTAGAAAACATTACGCTTCCGTATGTATTTGAATAACATTTGCATTTTGACATTAAGAAAGGTTCAGAATAAGGAATGTTCCGTGCGATTTGGCATGCGTCCAGGCATGGGAACAACTGTAAAACTTCGAATTTCTAAGAAGTCCGTGAATTTCAGTTCTCACGCGCTATATAATGGTAGTTGATTCTACTGCAATACCAATTTTCAGTGCTCATTCTACGATTTATACCTGAATAATTAGGTTTAAAAGCTTTAATTTACCTCAAATTTGATATAAAAAATTATAAAGACTGGATACCCAAGTAAAAAATAGCCTTTTATTGGTGCGTTAAAAATTTCTGTAATTAAATTTTTAGGAATGAGTTTTAATCCACAGATTACTCTCCAGGTAGATTAATCCACGGATTTACTCTCCAGGTAGATCGTTGGTCAATTATTTTGAATCAGAGGCCACTTTGTGGAAGTTAAGTTATCAAAGGGATGCACCTCTAAAAACGATAATTCTCATTAGCAAGCCTTGCACTGATAATGGTCAACCCCCTTTAACTTTTGAACTTCTATAGATAGTCATGGACGTGGACCATGCCCTAACCGATGCAACACCTTTCAATGCCCTATTTAAAATTATCTACTGTTTAAGCGCAAATTAAATTATCGTTAATTTTGTGATTATCACATTGGTAAATTTTAAGTAAATTTGTATATTTTCCTTAAATGTATAATATTATCTTCTATAAATGATACTGATATGATATTTGGTAATGATAACGGTATTTAGTAATGGTAATGATATTTGGTAATGATAACGATATTTAGTACTAATGATAATGATATTTGGTAACATATTAACAAACCCAAATCCCTTTATACCACTCTTTCATGATATGAATACCCACATTAACATGTGGTTTTGAAATCTCTCCAAAACTCACACCAACGATGTTTAGCCCACTGAGCTATTAACAAACTTGAGTGACAACCTCCAAAAGTATAACATGCGACCGAGCGGAGGGTAACAGTAATTTCGCAAACCGGGCAAAACTGACCAATTTCTCCATAGGCTGATATTGTGTGAGTTGAACTTTTCCTTGAAAACCACCTTTTTCTTGGGTAGATTTAGAAAAGTTGAACCGTGGGGAAGCATACTAGAAACCTTGGGGGAGGCAATCTGTTCCAAAAGGCTTTGGAAACCTGATTTTCCCTTATAAAAAAGAAATTTTCTGAAAAAGTTTGAACGGCATTTCCCCCCATGACCCCCTATAAATCCGCCCAAACCGGTTTTTAAAATATTATTAGCAAAATTTATAGAATGGAGTTTCATGCTGTGCATAAAACTGTACCAACAGATGGGAAAAATTAAAATAAGACGGAAATATTTTCCACGCGGACACACATTTCGATATTCGATAAGGTGTGATGCGGTTTCAACCGGCACGCTCAGTCGCCACTCCAGTTTGTTTTATAGCTCAGTGGTTTAGCCAGCTCAAACACAAAGTCTGAAGTTCCAAAATTCATTTATAAAAATATTCAAAGGAGAGGGATCAAAGCCTTCGGAGAGAAATCCGAGCGAGAAAAAGACCCACTCGAAAACTTCACAACCACCGAGGGATGTTTTACCTCCTGGTAACACCCGCCATTAAAAAGGAAGGGAAATAAGTTTTCTCGACTCTTTCTTTTGAAAAGAGGATTCGGAGCGCGTTTCTTTTCCGTGTTTAAACCGTCTCTACACTCAACCGAAGCGAGAATTTCTGAATTTCTGAGGCCCTGGGTTTTTGCGGATGTGTGACTCGGGAGAGAAGGCTTGTCGTATCCCTCTAAACTTTTATTTTTTTTGTAATCGATTTATTGAGTTTGCGACGGGAGGGGGATATTTGAGTGGGTTTCTGAACTGTTTGATAGAAAGAGGGAAAAGAAATTTTGGATGAAATTTTCTAAAGTGCGTTGTGGCAGTAATGGATAATTCAAAATGTCAACGGCTTGAATAAATCTCCATTTATGTTGTGAAGCGAAAAGGCACTCTTAAAATATCTCATAAGGTGGTGCCTTTTCTTTACTGATTTGAAAAATTTTGTCTCGCTAAGTCATTGCCTTAATAAATAGAAAAAAGGTATTTGCTCTGATTATAAACTTTTTTTATACTAAATAAGTTCAAAATTATATTGTTTTCATGTGCTACATGAAATACCCAATACTCCTAATAGTCCAAGATCCCAGGACCCCCAGACATTTTTTATTTTCTCACAAATAAAGTTTATAGGATAAAGTAGTGTTTGAAAAAAAACCCGGGTTTTTGCCTACCCTGCCGTTAATCCATTTAAATATACTTATTCGCATGCGCTGAATATTTTTTCTTTAGATTTAAGTGATCTCCCCCTACAATCCGAGCCATGACGTAGTACTCTAACCATTTTGCTCTACGTGATCTATAATTTAACTAAAGATTGTTGAAAGTAGTCAAAAACAATTTAGTTTACGTTATTTTAAATAAAGGTATACATTACGGATATGTTTCATTATTTGCAAGTATATGTTCTTTAAAATTAAACCCCTTTCTGTGAAATTGTAGTCGTAAAAGTTTATTTTCAAACCTTATGGCGCTACATTGAATTGGCTGTCGCTGAAATAAATATATGAACACAATAGTATTCTATACATCAAAGGTACACTAATACCATGTAATTTATAAATTAAATTTAAATATTGGGTATAACAAATACAATATTTCCTATTGTAGTTAGAGCATGCCTGCTTTTATTTGATATTTCAATTCACAAAAGAAGCTTTCAATCCTGAGTTTTGCTAATAAAATTGTAAGAATATATAACATCATGAATGAATTTAATGTTTATAAATACAAATATTTTCACTCAGAGAAGATCGAGAAATGAATTAGAATGTTCGCAAAAGATAAAAATGTAATAACACTTGTATTCAAACAAGTTACAGCACACTCCATAGCCAAAGAAAGATTCGCCTCGAAAATTCTTTACGTAAGATCTCAATCCGAAAGGAAAGACAGAAAAATCTGATCATACAAGGGGAACTTCAACAAAGCTATGATTGAATATGCGCATTTTGATACACCGTCTTGGGAGTTTTAGAATATCTCAATGTTCTTGTTTGCCTATTTATATTGAAACTCGTTTGTGAAACAGTTTTTTGGGATGCACTGGAGACAAAATATTTCTTCGAATGATTTCCTTTGAACGAAAAAGAAGACTATCAAAAAGAGGTCTTTGAATTCTGTATTTTTTAACACATTTGCTTTTGGTTTACTATTTGTGAATAAAAGTCTACATCAAAAGTTATATCTACGTAATAAGGATGGGGTATTCAATTGATAACTAGCTTTAAAATATATAAAGTATGAGTTAATTAAACTGATAACTAAGGGTATAACAATACTATATGTATTGTTAAGAAATAGAATGAGTCTTAAAAACGTATCAATTGAGAGTACACTGATAGAAAAATTGATTAATAACTTTTAAATCATAAAACTTAATTCTGTAACAATTGTATATTGGTGTATTTCAAATAATCAATTTAGTGAAAATATAATATTGAGTTTAATTTTTGTAAATTTTTTCATTCACTTATCAACTTTAGGTCTATATAAAAAATACTTTTTTATCTCATACAAGATTTTTTAAGGCAATTGTAAATAGCTGCAGGGTAAATAAAATGCTATATGAAAGATAATTCTCTGAATGGGTTCGCATAAAATTACATAACTTATTAACTATATTAAAAACAACTATAAGTTTATCTCAGTTTTTTAAAATAACTTTTCAATTTCTACACATTGAGGCATACGTTAAATGGTTTATAAAATTATGTCTACATAAAATTAAATTACAAAAAATCACAATGGAAAAAAATTAAGGATTGGATCTTTCTAAGGAAGTAAATAAAATTTGCATTTAAAATAATAGTATTTCATGTTAAAAATACTACATCTATAATAATAAAAGAGCTTTACGATTCATTCATCGATAGATCGATCGTTTCACCTATCAACGCACAGCAAAATCTACCGGGACTAAAGACTCGAAACTTGGTGTGGTGAAAGACCTTACGGTGTATACGCGCACTAAGAAGGGATTTTTCGAAATTCCTTTTTTCTGACCCACAGGGGTGCTTGGAGTGATTTCTACGTTTTTGAACCTAGCACCGTCCCAAATAACCCCAGATCTTTGTAATTTAACAGGAAGGTACCTGGATACAATATCTAGAAAGGCATTTTTGGAATTTTCAATATTCGAATTTTAAGGGGTTTGTAAAAAATTCAAAAACCTGTTTTTGCTGAGCATAAACAGAGTTTTACATTTACGAAGGAAAATATACTAATAATTTGATATTTCGAAGCGACCTGTTGGTAATAGATTCTTAAGAATATTTCAAAGAAAGTAATTTCTGGATTTTTCGATATTCCATTCTGGAGGGGGTGCACGGGGATTTGAATATTTACTCCCGTTTTATGTTTTTGCATTCTAGCACCCACATTATTAATGCGATTGGTATGAAATTTTAGCATGTTGTTCCTCACACAATCGGGTAGGTTTTCAAAAAAATAATTTCTTGAAATCAAAACATTCTAAGCTGTCTTTTTTGGCCCTTTTCTAAATTCTTATGCGTAGCTTCAATGTTAAATTGATAACGGTTATTGCTCCTTCCAAGAGACGCAAAACCACTATTGTTAGAAATATTTATTTAAAAATATTTTATAGCAAATAGAATTTAAAAAAAAATCTGATAAAGAAATAATTTGTGATAAAATAAATTTTAATTAAAACTATTTAACCGAATTTTCCATTGAATAAAAATTTAAAATAATATTTCATCAGAAGCATTTTAGATAGTTGATGTCAATAATTCAAATGATGTCTACTTTTATTTCATGTTTGAAGGCGATTTTTTTAATGAATGAGTTGGTAAAAAATCAACCAAGGGGGGTTCAGGGGGTCTCCCCCTGACCTTTTATTTTAATTTTTAAAAACGGTTATTAACACTTTAATTTGAAAGGTTTTTTGTTTTGTTTTAGATTTCAGGGTAGTATTTTTTTTTTATTTGCTTTGAATTTTATGAAAACAGCGGGATGAAGGGGGGGGGGAAATAAATATTAAATCAGTAGAAATCGCTGTTCAATAATAGACCTTTACTTTTATTTTGAAGTGAAGGTGGTAGAATTTGCCACAACAAGGCATTACTAATTGTAGAAATGGAGTGAACAAAAGATATTAAAGAGAACAATGATATAACACCTTGAAATAAGGGGGTTAAGAGAGTCTTCCACCAACTTTTTTCTAATTTGAAAATATCAGTCTGACGCCCTGGAAAAGCCTTTTTCCCCCGAGCGACGGCGGGTAATATCAGCTAGTATCATATAAACCACACAATTACAAAAACTATGCTAACCACTACTTAGTAGGTTGTACTACTAAGTACTATAGTACTTCAGTAGGTTGAAAAAAATTTTCTTATGTAATCTTACTAACACCAACTTCCAAACGAATATTGCTTTTTTCTGCATTTATTTTCATTTATATTTAAGAATCAAACATATCCCCCATAAGACGCAACACCAACTTTATAACTAATACTTTTTCTTCACATTACTATATCACAATCATAAAGAATAACAAACATTTTCTCAACTGAGTTTTAAAGAAGCACAGTGAAAATTTAAACAACATTTATATTCAACACACACAAAAAATAAATGCTATCTTATATATTATCACCACCAAACCAGATCAAACAAAATTTTTAAAACACAAAACCCAATCTAGCAATTGCTTCCATCTCTGAAAGTGGCCCAAAAAGCTTCACTCCAAAGCGAGTGGTCATCAATTTTTGTCCCCACTGCCCCAGATATCACCCCCTAAAAAGCAGACGACAGCCCATTTATTAGGATTATCACACCTGGATCAAGAATTCATTTATCTCATAGCAGAAATAATCAAGAGAATTGCTCTGAACGTTTCCTTTGTTCATCCAATTCATTACTCTTCCCATCGGAGGTTCTGTCCTCGCATCTCCCTTGGGATCGATTCAAGACGCTGCTGACCTACCGAGCTAGGGGATAAGCGCCCTTGGAGATTCCTCCGTCAATGTCCTAAAAGGCAATTTCTTAACTCTTTCTATACCAACCCGCCCGAGATTACCATTTATCCAATGTATAAGTTATGAGGCGGCTAGGAATGATTGAGTTAAGTTCTGAGGAATGGCGAAGTAAATGTAATGACAGATGAGTTTTGTGATCAGTGAGTGACGGATCCGTTAAATGTAAAATTATAAAAAAATCAAGGGGGATGAAGGAGTACCTAGGTCGGTGGACCTTTAATCTCCAGTAGAACTTGGCCTCACTGGGTTAGGGCATATGCAGAGCTGTCACAGAACGTGTGACTGAATGTCACGGCAGCATGCTAAGATTGATGCTAACACCCTCATGATTGCTCCAAGTAACTTTAGTACTTATTTATCGACCCCCGAAGGTACTTATTTATCGAAACATATAATATATATATATTATATGTTTTATAACCCATTGAGTATTAAAGTAGAAAAGTTCTAAGAAACCTTTTTTTCTAATTTGTAAGAAAAGGGATAAAGAAAATTTTTAACAATAATATCTTTCTTATAGGACAATAAACTTTTTAAGAAGTATTGAATGGGTATTAAACTGTGAATAAAAGATATATGAAAATCTGGTGTTTATCTATTCAAAACATTTAAAACGTGAATCTAGGTAAATAAAAAATACTGTTCAAGGTATATATACATATATAATAAATACTTACTATCTTCTCTTTCATAAGGGAATTGTTAACTATTTCATTGACATTGTAAACTTAAAATTCCTATTAAATCCTTCCTTTTGTGACAAATAATACGCCTTCTCATTAAAAACATGTTTTCAACACGTATAATCTTCAAAACAAGCATAACTCTTAACAACAAGCTATTACGTGTTTTTTAATGAAATTTAGCATTGCAGTGTCATTTAAATTGTGAAGCATTCAAATTTAACGGTAAATTATTCTTTAATAAATTGTGTTTTTGGTCGTTACCAGCATAAGGACAAAGCAAAAATGAGTGTCCAACAACGAAAACTCGATCTTCCGAAAAATAAACGATTTGTTAAATAATTTTTTGGCACAAAAACGCGTTTCTTTTAAAGCCCTTTTCAATTCTCTACGTTTCAAGTACCCAACAGTTTTACATAATTTCCTGACATAAAGGCCTCTAATTATCTGACGAACTTTTTGCTTATTCATGTGGCATAGAATTTAATTAATCATCTTTCCCATCCACTTCTGCGCTACTCCAATGACGGAGGTAAAGTTTAATTATCATGACTTCGATATATGTGTAGCCAGCCAGCTGTTACGATATCTAGCGTACTAATCATATTAATATGAAAGCAGAAAAGCAAGAAGACAGTGCATTTGGAACGATTCATCGATTTTGTTTCTTTGATTAAATCGAGCCGAAAAAATCGAGTGATCTCTTGAAATTGGGCGATTATTGTTAAAAAGGAAGTTCTAAGAAGGGTTTATTAACCTGATTATTTTTGTAATTTAACAGAATTCATTTATACTTTTGAAACCGTCATAGTTATTTAACACAAACTTAAAATACATATTTAGATGTTGAAACGCAACGCAAATCATTAAATTACTAGAATGAGAAAAGTTTCTTAGAAATCAATGATAGTTTTGTTTTGCTAATTCATTGTTAAGTACTTCCCAATTGTATTACATGAATAAAATGAGAGTTAATTTTACAGTAAAAAAAGTTATGTGTAAATCATTATCTCAAGTATTCTTGGAATTTAATTTCTAAAGATGATATGATGGTTTTCTTGGAAAATAGTAACTTAAAAAGATTGTCCTTAGGATTTGATTTTAAGTCATGAGCGTTAAAGTTTTTTTCTGCAGATCATAAAATATTAATTTCTGTTAATAATAAAACTCAACTTTTTGTTCATCTTTTTAGAGTGTTTTCATAGAGCAAATAAGTTAATTAATTTCTAATTAAACGATACATAAAATCCTTAATATCTGTTAATAAAATTTTTATTTTTTTTGTGAACAAAAAAGGCAGTGAAAGGAATTTTTGCAAAATTATTTTTCTAGTTGTAAAGAAATCAAATATTGTTTTTAAGTCTAAAAAGCGTAAAAGAACGCAAGCAAACTTCTAATTGAAGGAATAATTTATTTCTTCTAATTGAAGAAATAAAAAAAATTATTAAAATACCAAGCAAAATATCCTTACTTTTCAAAATTACCTACAAAGTGTATGCAACGGTTTTTTTGCGATTGTGCATGTGTAAAATTTATCTGTTTTAATCAAAGAACGATTGTGAAGGTATTTTTCCAAACTAGTTCCAAGAATAAATATGTCAATTCATTCCTTCCTCAAAGAATTCATAAATTCAAATAAAATCCACAAAAACTCCACTAAAAAACTTCCACCGAACCATTGTGAAACCCCAAATATCCACATAAGCCCAGCCATAATTGCTTTACCCGATTTGCCCCCTAATAAGGGCGCGCTTTCCTTTGCTAATCGTTGAACACGTTTTCCACCGGAGTCCGCTGAGTAATGACTTCGTTAAGGCAGAACCATTGGAAAGGATTAACGTGTACTTTAAAAGCGTCTGAGAGGGGTCCTTAGCACTGACTGCCAGGGACTTCGGGTGGAGCAGTTTGTCTTTAAATGACGTTCGAGATGCGACGTGCGTTAAACTGCATTCAGCTCTTCAGACCTCGTTTGGACTGTTCGTATTATTAGTCTTTGCCATCCACTAAGTCTTTAAATGGCTACTCTGTTCTTCGAGATAATAGATTGTATTGTTTCAGAGATACTTAATAGGTGATGTGTGTTTTGTGAGTTCAAATGCGTATATATTCAAAATACTTGTTGAAAAAATACATTTTCCTGTATAAATTAGTTGAACTAGTACTAATAAGTTCATCATCACTTTTTGACAATGGATACTAACTAAACTCTGTTGATTTGTTTTCGTACTCTGTTCTAACTATACTATGTTTAATAGGCGCCTGAGAAATAGTGCTTCCCCCCCTTGGTAAAAGCGTAACCATGGTAACGCTCTTCGCACAGCCAATAGTAAGCCTTCTTCGCAACTTTGATGTTGATAGTTGCCATGGTAACCGATTCAGTGGTGGTGGGGGGAAGGAAATGTACTCAGGTGCCAATTCAAAATGAATAGAGTATAAAAGAAATCCTTGAAAAGTTTTTAAGTTTCAAATGTTTGAAACATTCCTAAGAAATTATTTTTAATTTGTGAAAATAAACAGTATTGTTTTTTTAAATTAATTATGGATATTGGTTTAAATATGTTAAATTAATATTTTCCTAATTATGTTCCCATTTTCGCTTAAAAACCATCACGATTACCAAATTTATATTTGAGTTCAGGTTATTCTTTGGTTATCCTTACATTTCAAATAGATTTTTAACAAATTAAACCCGTGACATGAAAATACAATATATTTGATTGCGATACCTTCTATCAAACGAAAAATAAAGATTACACTGAACAACACATTTTTTCCGTTTATGAAAACTAGTATTTTTTATTTATTGAGGTTTTCCCCCTTATCAGTCTTAGGCCACCCAAAATATATCTCATTTTTTCTTGCAAATATTTTTTAGCCACTACCGAATTGAAAATTAAGGGATATACATAAATAAAATAACCATCTTTGGAAAATTTAATCCGCTTGAGCTAATTAATTAAATTGATACTTTTGAGTACCGTCAGCACACTTAGGGCTAAAATATGCTCACAATACTAACACAAAGCATTGTTTTTATCACAGGTTTAAGTCTTAAAAAATAATACACTTTCCTTTTGATTTTAATACTTTTGAAAGAACAAAAATGACGATCATGGGAATCCGATCAAAATGGCAGCTGTAGCACAACATCTGTTTTAAATCTATTCGTTTTACCACTATACTCCATTCATTTTGAACTGGCGCCTGAAGAATAGTGCTTTCCCCCTCGCTAAAAGCGTAACCATGGCTACGCTCTTCACGTGGCCAATAGTAAGCCTTCATCGTCGCTGTGAAGTTGATAGTTGCCATGGTTACTGATTCGGTGGTGGGGAAGGAAATATTTTCAAGCACCAGTTCAAAATGAACAGAGTTTAATATACAGGGTGTTAAGGAAAGTCCCTTTACCCTGAAATAAATAGCTAACGGAGCAAGCTAAAGCTATGCAGTTAAGGTAACGGTATAGTAAAGTGACTATGCGCAACCGTAAGCGAGCGCCCTCTAGCGGAAATTTTAGGAGTTATTAATTTTATTTTAAAAACTATTAGGAATGTGCTAAAATAGTCAATTACAAAGTTGTAGAGCAGCATCGATTTAGTAGGAAAAGACACCTTAAACAAAAAATATCTTGAATAGAACCACTAAGACGCACGCTCAATTAGGTTGAATTTACGTAGATTTTACGTCTTAAAACGCTTCTCACGAGGTGAAAATGAAAATTTTTCAATTTAATGAGTTAAGAATACTTTTATTCATTTATTCAAGTCATTTAATTGAAAATTTCTCACTTTCGCTTCGTGAGAAGCGTTTTAAGACGTAAAATCTACGTAAATTCAACCTAATTGAGCGTGCGTTTTAGGGGTTCTATTCAAGATATTTATTTGTTTAAGGTGTCTTTTCCTACTAAATCGATGCTGCTCTACAACTTTGTATGAGACTATTTTAGCACATTCCTAATAGTTTTTAAAATAAAATTAATTAATAACTCCTAAAATTTCCGCTAGAGGGCGCTCGCTTACGGTTGCGCATAGTCACTTTACTATACCGTTACCTTAACTGCATAGCTTTAGCTTGCTCCGTTAGCTATTTATTTCAGGGTAAAGGGACTTTCCTTTACACCCTGTATACTCATCATAGAACCCGTGCTGCTTTTTATCCAGGAAGAGTAAACTAAAAGGGCGTTCCAGCTAAGTATATTCGTAAGGATGCTTATTCCATGTAATTTTTAATGCTAGTGAGACTTGAAAGTACCGTGAGTAGATAAAGGGTTAAATCTAATAAAAATTAGGGTGGCTATAGGAATGAAAGGTCAATCAGATGGCACAAATACAACCGATAAATAAAGGTATAACGAAGGGGTTTTCCGGAATTATTTTAAAACAAAAAAATGTCCAAAAATAAACACTATAAATCCGCTTTTGACAAACCCTGCAATGTGACATGGCGTATACAAAGACGTCCTCCGTCCACCCGTACAAATATGAGAAGCACGATTTTTCATTGCAGATCGTCAGATGTCAATATGTCAAACTTCCCCTGGGACATATCCCCCTGTAGTAATAAACTAGAGAATGTCAAAAGAACTGTCAGGCATCGCAACAACCTGCGGCAATGATGTCTGCAGAATCATTTCTGAAGCTTTATGTAAAGGAGGAATAAATGAAATGCCGGATTTCCGATATTGTCTTTTTCAAGCCCTTCAAGAGGCACGCGATTTTTATTCCGGTTGCGGGAACAGCGTTTCACGGATGAAGCTTCCAGGTGGAGGATGGGGATAGAGAAATGTTTGGTAGTAATTGGCTATACTACAGCAACGTTAGTTGACCCTATGACGTCACTAACAAAGTAGTTCCCTTCGCGGTGTATGAATTTCTAGTGAAACGAAGAACGTCAATTTTCAAAATACGACTATTTCGTTAAACCTATGTATATATAGTGTCATTTTATCACGATTAGCGTACCGCAGAAGACCAAAAGCAGCTCCATTAGAGTTAGCAAATGTCTTTAGCAAACCAACAAGAACAAGATGCGTACTGAAACTCCTCCTAGCAACCCAACAGACCTTGTGTTTACCCACTTTATAAATGAAATATATATTTATTATAATTATAATTATTTATAAATGAAATATTATTAAACTCTGAAATAAAGAGTGTGCTAAAACTATTTTCACTTTAATAATTTCTTCCAAATCTTATTTTATTCTTTTAGATTTAAAAAATATTTTTGAATAAATTACTTTTATTTTTTAATTTATTTTATTTTTTGTTTGTAACTGTTTAGAGTTCCATCTGTTCAATATATATTTGTAGGCTTTAATTGTGAGGTAACAAGATATTTGACAAATTAAGTCCTTTCTTGATTTCATAATTTCCAAGTTTTTTTATAAGAAAATATTAATTTACATAATTTTGTAAATATTTCTTAAGTATCATAATATTTTTGTTAATACTTCTTTATAATGATACTTTTATGAAAACGTCTTGATTTTATTCACAGTTATTTCTAAGCCAACAACATTGCTAAGCTACATTTGGATGCATTCCCGTCTAATTCATCTTTCCACTTGACAACCTCACACTGCAAATATGAAACGACAAGTAACATGAGTACAGTGTTCCCCTGATTACCAAAAAAAAGCCCTCAATAATTCTCCATCTCTTCCTCCCATTATTCTTTTTAAAAAACGAATCTACAAACGATTTTTCATGCCCACCAACCACATCGACACAAACAGAAGCCAAAGATTTAATCTCCCTCGAGAACTTTCCGGCATTTTTTTCTTATGTCCTCCCCTCCACAAATCTTTTGCGCGGCCAATGTTTCAAGTGCGTCAATCCGATCGAGAAACCACCTTGCAGTGTTTTCACTGCAAACAGAACAGAGAGGGACATAGGCTTCCCCGATATCTATGAACCAGCGTCTGGCGGTTTTGACCAATATTTGACTTTTCTCGCAGAGACAAACAGACCTGACTTGTGTTTGATTTAGGCTTCTCCGCTTTCTGATTGGCTGAAGAGTGCATTGTGTGTGTATTGTTGCGGTTTATTCAAACAGAACGGGGTTTATACATTTAAAATAATGGTTTCTTGTCTTTGTTCTTTGTTAGGGGGAACCTCCTCCTCCTCCTCTGGCGATGTTGATTAAACAGGAAGTGGAGGAGGGTTCGGAATTTTCACTCGAAAACAAGCCGGTGAGTGTATTCATCGGAACAATACGGGTGAATCCTTTTGAATGTGGACTAACAAACGGATTTAGAGTTGGATAATGTTTATAAGTACTTGGAGGTAAACTTGAGTGAAGATTGAGTGGAAAAGGAATAAAAATAATATTATTCAGCAAAAGAAATCTAAAGACAATGAGATAAAATTACCTTTGTGTCAAGAATATAAAAGATTAACCCTTTATTTTCCAAATTATTTTCGGCGAAAGTTTAGTACTGGTGATGCACCAAGTTTTTAGCTATAAAAATCACTATATAGTTACCCCAACTAATGTTAAGTGACTTATGTGGCTTCTAAATATGGCGCCAAATAGTCAAAACTCGCCAACCATCAGCAGTTCTAAACTTGAGCCAGTGGTACTCACAAGTACCGTCGGTAAATAAAGGGTTAAACAGACAACGTTAAAAGGACACAAATACGAAAGTAAAAAACACTTTCAGCCGTTTCAAAGGCCAAAATGCCTCCCTCATCAGAGGAAAACAAAAACACGAAGCCCCCAGAAATTTACCAAGATTTATGCAAACAATCGCTCCTTTAAAAAATATATGTTTAGCGTTCAACCAAACACGTTGCTCCTTTTAAGTTCTGAAGGATCTATAAAGCCATTTTGTGAAGCGGTATTAATTTGAAATCTTCCGATATCGTTTTTAAAAAGTTAGGAAACTTATGTGGATGGTTTTCGATAAATATATCAATCATAGTTTTGTATAAAATCTATATTAGTATTGTTTGGGTTGTATTGACTGAAGGCTGAATGTTATTAAAATTGAATCCAAGGTAACAATAAAGAACGTATCCAAAATATGTTTTAAAAAAGGGAAAAGAACATTGCACTTTTCTTACTTTGCAACCGATCAGATAGCGGATGATCGTCTTCGACATTGCATAGAAAGTATGAAGATACACGGGTTTGAATATATATTGTTTATAAATATTTAGATTTATCTCTCGCTGACAAACTAAAAAACTGAAGAGACAATTTATCAAATTTTCTTTTCTGATCTCTTTAGAATGAGTAGTCAGTTTTTCTCCTGTGATCCAGCTCATTTATGCACTTTTATCTTTTTTTTATTTTTATGTTAAAAAAACTATACCTTATATGTTATTATAAATATTACTCATTGCACTGAAACTATATTTTAGGAGTAAAAATTTTAAGTCATAACACCATGAATAACTCATACTATACTTTATAATAAATCATTAATAAAAGGTCCTGATCTTTTTACAAGTAAAATGTACCCACTAACAATTCTAAACCTTTAGCGCAGTGGTTCCCAACCTGGGGGCGATCGCCCCCAGGTGGGCGATTTGTGTTATCAAGGGGGCTATAAATAAGGGAGGGGCGATTGGGGGGCGATGGGTATTTAAAGAGGGAAAATAAAATAGTACTGTATGACAGACTGTATTCAGACTTAATGTACCAAAACAAGTTAAAACCCTGTTTCTTAGGGTAAAATTTCCAAAAATTTTCCGGTGGAGGACCCCCAAGCCCTCCATTTGTACTTGGAACTTAATTTTTCAAAAAAATTTTTATAATTACTAGTTCATCAAAATCAAAATCCTACCTAAAATATATGTCCGAAATTCGGAAGAGGTGTATCATAACTAGTTAAAAACCTGTTTTTTGGAGAGTCTTATTTCCAAAAATTTTCTGGGGGAGGACCCCCGGACTTAAAATTGCTTTTTTTTATTTACACTTTACTTCAAATTAAAATTAGACATACAATGAGAATGAAAAGGGGGCGATAGGTGTTAGTCAACCTCTAGAAAGGGGGCGATGGGCTACAAAAGGTTGGGAACCACTGCTTTAGCGCATAACTTTACCAGCCTTAATTGTATTTTAGTTGTGCCAATCAAAATCTTTTGACTCTCATTTAATTAAAGTAATAAATTGTTCTCAAAACTAACAATTTTTGCTGCTTTGTGACATGAATCTTCAGAATTGTATCAAACACGCGTCACTTAATCTTTCTAAAAATTTATAGGTGTCACTTTTATTTTCCATATTATTACAGATTTCGTGGGGTGGTGTAACAATAACGAATAAAAAACAAGTAGTTCCATAAAAACACAACAAAAAGACGAAATTGTTGGAATCCCAGAAATCCAGAAAAAAAATTAACAAAAGCAGAAAACACAGCGACCACTAGGGAAACCAATTAAAGGGAAAATCTAATTCCCTGTCACAGGAAATTAAATTGAAAACAAATGGACGAATGTTACAAAAGAAAAAAATTTTCCTTCTTCGGAGAGGATGATAAATGCAATAGAATGCCATTTTATCAAAGAAAACGTATTTTGTTCTCGGTATTATCTGTTGTCTGGAAGTGTTCGTACTGAACTAAAGACTCGTGAGATCAATTCAAACTTTCAAGGACTTGTTACAAGTAATATTTCAAGAAATAATTTGCTTTCGTACAAACTTTGGAAACCAGAGATTTTATTCGATTTATGATATTTTCTGAGAACGATTGTTGTTGGTGCATTTGGCTGGAGTGATGACAAATTCACATCTCAATAACTATATTTAAGGTGCAGGTCTACCTAAAAATGCCGTTTCGGACCAAAAATTCAAAAAAAAATGTATTATCTTATTTCAAAAAACACATATTTAGCTTTCCAAATCCGTTTAAAAATTTTGTCTTTATCTTTCCTAGAACCAAAGTTACAAAAATTTTACTTAAAACTAAAAAGATATTTTATTAAGGAAAAAATAAAGAAATTTGCGTTTTTCTCAGTATCCCATTTTTGATATTTTCCTTCTCCGCAAAACTACATAGCTCAAACTATTATAAGTGAATTTCTATAAAACTTGAGCACAATACTTGACATAATATTATTTAGGAGTCCTACTATTTTTTTGGCTGTGAGTGTAATATTTTTTATTTTATGAAAGTATAACTTCAAACTTTACTGAACTTTGGTGTTTTTTTTAATTTTTCAAGTTTAGTGCTATAACTTTTGATATCAAAATAATTTATACATAAAAATAGTAGGCCTCCTAAAATATGTGTTTACGAGGATAATAAAATATACAAAACAAAAATATCTTCATATAAATTTGAGTTATGATGTTTTGCAGAAAGGCTGTTTGTTGTGATTTTTATGCATAAATTCTTCAATAATATGAAAATTTAAATTAATATTTAATTATTTTTTATATTATTCATAGTTTTTAGATGCATTTAATTGCAAAAATCCCAAATTAGGTCAACATTTTAATTATTAAAAAAGCCTCCATAGGTAGGCAACTACCTTAACTTTGCTAATACTGTAAACCAAAACCATTCGTCGTACATACTTTGTCTTGTTCTATTATAAATATTTCCTTCCCCAACCACCGAATTAGTAACCATGACAACTATCAACTTCACAGCGACGAAGAAGGCTTACTATTGGCTGCACGAAGAGCGTAACAAAAGTTATACTCGATTGCAACTTAAATTGACCCTGACGTCATGACCGCGCGGAAGAAAATCTGAATATACTGGAGTAAACAGAGCTTGCTGGGCTTTGCGAGCTCTTATTGGCTTGCTAGTTTTATTCAAACAAATGTACTACAACGCGCTGTGCCACTTGAAAAAATAATAACACTCAACATTTTGCAGATCGGGATGAAAAGACGCTTATTATACGTGGATTTAAAAAACTAATCATATTTTAAAATTGAATCTCTTATTTTCAATCAAAATTCCGACACAGTACGGGTAACTACTTTCTTTGGTTGCTCTTAACATATTTCTACAGGCTCAAGTTAAGTTGCAATCGAGTATACGCATCTAGCGAGGGGGAAATCACTACTTTTAGCCAACCATTCAAAATACACAGGTTATAACAGTGAATAGTTATAAGAGTTAATATTTTACTCAAAAATATGATTTAGACCGGTGGAGTTTTTAATTTCGCCCCTTAACAAGCGAAACAGTAGTTATTTTTAGAGCCGTAATCTAACAACTCTTTATTGAATTTTCTCTGTACAGGTAACTACAACCTGTTGTCGAAAAAATGAATTCGAATCTTTAACAATCTTCATTTTTACGAAGTTAACATTAATTTTGAATTAGTGTTTAAGTCGTATGTTTATAAAAAACAATTGGTGTTAGTTTACTCTTGATGTAAGTTTACATGGGAATTCTCGGAAGTCCTAACACAACCTCTTGTTAACCCGCAAAGTGTGTCTTAAAATACATTTTTTTACCAAAAAATATTTTTCTCGATATTATGTTTGATTTTCTTTTATAAAGACATGAGAAGGAAATTCCCTGCTCGTCAAATAAAACTTTGTATCAATGCAGCTTTGCTTCAAAGCTTTATGAAAATCGGCGTGATGAATACAAGCTTTAAAATATGGATCATTGCCAAAAGTAATAACAATTTAGAAATATTTTAACATTTTGAATAGAATATTTTTTTTTTATTTCCAATGGCAGGTAATTGAACAGTTACGGATAACAGAGTTCATTGACCAACAGACATGCCGTAATTAGTACTTTCTTCGCGTTACCCAGTGGGCACCTGTGGACCGAAGCCACGGAGGTGAAGTACTGTTGCCCACGCCACACACACACACACGCATTCGCTCGCACAACCCCTTTTTACAGGGGGGCCACATTCATTCCACACAAGGACAGAAACTAACATCCATGCCAAACGGGGATTTGAACCCCAGACGTATGGCTTCGCAGTCAGATGCTCTAACCACTCGGCCAATACGTCGGCTGAATAGAATAATTTAAGATGATTATACTAGAGAGCAACGTTAGTTTACCCTACGACGTCACTAACGAAGTAGTTCCCGTCGCGGTGTCTGAATATCAAGCATACGAAGAACATCAATTTTAAAATACGATTATTTCGTAAACCTATGTATACAGGGTGTTTCAAAATTGCGTTGCACGGCTTTTATTCGGAACCAACGCCTCCTAGGGTCAAGGAAGTAAGGTCTACCCCTAGGTAAGTGAGCCTGGAAAATGCACTGAAATGACTTACAGCGCCTCTAGCGGTGAAATATAAAAGTTAAAAAAAATAATTTAAAAACTAAAAGAGATAGATCAAAAACCTCAATGAGAGTATTGTTGCCAACGTCATGAAGAACTCACTGAAAAAAATAAATGAAAATATCTTGAATATTCGCCGAGATATTAGCATGTGAAAATATCACATTTTTAAGGGTCAAAAAAGAAAACGTTCGCATAATTACAGTTTTTTTTTTGATTTTTTGATTAAATGTTGTGTTCTTTTAACTAAAAAACCACAAAACTACAAAATAACACTGAAAAATTTTCAAATATGCGAACTTTTTCTTAATTGACCCCTGAAAAAGTGCTTTTTTCACATGCTAATATCTCCGCGAATATTCAAGATGTTTTGATCAAATTTTTTTCAGTGAGTTCTTCATGGCAATGGAAACAAAACTAACATCGAGGTTTTTGCTCTATCTCCTTTAGATTTTAAATTATTATTTTTTAAACTTTATTTTCGCCGCTAGGGGAGCTGAAAGTCCTCTCAATGGATTCTCCAAGCTCACTTACCTAGGGGTACACTTACTTCAGCAACCCTAGGAGGCGTTGGTTCAAAATAAAGGCCGTGCAACGCAATTTTGAAACACCCTGTATATAGTGTATTTTTATCACGACTTTCGTACCGGAACTCCTCCTATACTCAGTTGCAACTTAACTTGAGCCTGTCGAAATATGCTGAGAGCAACCAAAGAAAGTAGTTCCTCGCGAGGTGTCTGAATTTTGAGTGAAATTTAGAACTTCAATTTTGAATACTGATTAGTTTTTTTAAATCCACGTATATTAAGCATATCTTTATCACGATATCCATAAAATCTTCAGTATTATTTTTTAAAGTGGCGTAACGCGTAGCAGTACAACTCACTCTCAAACTCGCCACCCAGTAAGAGCTTCTAGCAACCCAGCAGGCTTTCTGTTTACTCAGATTTTGTTCCGCGTGGCCATGACGTCAGGCTCAACTTAAGTTACATTCGAGTATAGCAATCCAACAGGCTTTGTGTTTACCCACTTTCTCCTTCCGCGTAGTGACGTACTGGGTTTCAGGAAACGTTGCTGTGGAGTATAGTAATTTGATACTATGTTTATTACATCCTAGAGTAAAAATTATCAGCCATTTCAAAGAGTAAATTTCGCGGTACTTCATGGTTAGGTTAGGAACCATGTAGTAACGCCAAATAAAAAGATTATATTCCTAAATGAATAATTTCAATCAAAATTATATTATTTAATACTTGCCTAAATACCATAGCATAAAAAATAAAATATCAGTTAAATAAATGAAAGGAGAATGAATTTAGTTAATAAATGATAATCCTTCCCAAGTCTTTAAAATTCAAAACCAAACACCTTAAAAAACAAAGTTTCTTTTATGAAAAATGTTGCCATTACCCGCAAAGCTCAGTAATACATCATTGGTCATAAAAATAACTTAGCTCGCTGAAATTCATACTTTTCCAACCGAACCAATTTATCGCTTGAAAGTACCTCTACCAAGAATCGATTAGCCGATCGTTGTGTAGAAACATCAATTTTGAGAAAAATTAAAACATGTTTACTCACAGACGAACGCAAGCAAATTAAGTGACTTGTTTCCGAAAAAAATGGTCCATTTCAGGTGGATAAACCTGCCAAATTAGTCTTCATCAGAGTTCATCAACTGTGTAATTAAAATTTCTTTTCATCCCAGGGGAAGCTCAATGCTCATGGGTTATAAAGCTTAATTAAACTTCTGACAGATGAATTGGTTTTCTTAAACTTGGTCAGTTTTTACCACATTTTTAACACCTAATGTGAGGCGTAATATTTCCCAGAGCGAAGTGGTGTGAAAGATGGTTGGAATAAGGATTTTTTTCTAAGTTCTCTGAAAATATTACTTCGCAACTGAACAGCTAGAGTTATTTCTACTAGCTATCTTGTATTTAAACAATATATTGCAGTAGTTAAGTTTTTAACTAATTGAATTATAATTAGATGTGCTATTTTATTTTTAATGTTTAACGTTTCTTTTCGCAGTGTAAACTATTTTTTACTATTTAATATTTTTTAACGTTTTATTATATCTAAACTAATGTAATTTAATAAATGCATTTTTAAAACTTTAACAATTCCTGTGTTAAAATATAACTCTAGACACGTAACCTATATATAATACCCAAGACTTGTGTGTAAAAAACTGCTATTAATACAAGAAAAAAAATCATTAAATAAATCATTCTGTTACTTAGGTTATTTTCTTCCATCGCAATTATATTTCAAAACCATCATTCTTTGTAAACATCGAATAAACCATAAATATTCATCAATCGCATCGATGCATTAGTAAGGTGATTATAACAACACCTCCGGCAATAACATGGAAAACAACACGGGAATAAAACATTTTCAAAATAATGCGCACTTTTAATGTGATGTAGGATTTCCAGTACTTAAAAAGTCATTTCAGGAAAGCTACAGAAATTTCACACTCATCGTTATTTCAGAAAATGAGATTTAGCATGCACATATTTATTCCAAAGATATTTTAAAGGAAAATAAGAACCAGGGGCTCAAACGCCTTCTCGTGTCGGGCAAGACTTATTACAGCGAAATTCCTTTTCAGTAAAATCTAATTTACATGAATGCTAGTACTGTGGTGATGAGATGAACTAAGAAATTTTCTCTTGGTTGGCATTTTTCCATGAGTTGCAATTTGTTTTTGTGAGGGAGTTAAGGGAAACAAAATTATCCGTGTTTTCTCATTCCTCAATGACATTATTTACTGCTTGAGTTCTCAGAGTAGAGGCAATAACAATGCCACATTTAAACGTACGGTCGCTGTAGATATATTTTAAAACAGTTTCTCTTTTGTTTGGTACAGATAACACATAACAAATGTGTGTTTAAACTTTTTATTTTGGGATAAATTGGGATAAATAATTTTATAAGTGCCATATAAGAGAACGTTAAGAATAGCAATTTATTATAACATAAGTACTTTTCTCAACTGTATAAAATCAACGATACAAGTCAATTATTATTTAACCAGCTAAAATTGCCGAATTATTTCTCATACCATATTTTTTCAACTATCTTCAAATTTATACTGTTGTGATACATACATTTGTGTATTTTATCTGATTACTTCACAACAATTGGAAAAGATTCCACACTTTTGTGTCCGAACAACTCCAGTGCAGTTAGATTGCATCATATGTAAGCCGAAAATATCACTACAAAAATTCTAAATTTATGAAAGAGAAGTTTATGTGAACTATCATACCTCAGAAACTATTGTAAAAAAACCTTTGATAGAAATTCAATAGAAAAACAACAGAATTCATATCTTTAGAAGAAACCATATTTCGTTGTTTACAAGATTGTCCAGTTATCCAGTCCAGTTACATTGTAAAGTCATCTTTCTAAGGATCTTAATTCTTGTTTGCTTAATGTCCCTTATTCATTCAATCACAACCAACCCTAAGGGAATGGATCCCGAAATATGAAAAATTCTGTTTTAATCAGTAAAAATGTTGTAAAAAATATTTTACCTATCACTATTAATAACATAAAATACCAGTAGAAGTTCATCACTATAATCTGTTCATTTTGAACTGGCACTTGAAAATATTTCCTTCCCCCACCACCGATTGGTAACCATAGCAACTATCTTCGTCAAAGTGACGAAGAAGGCTTACTATTGGCTGCTCGAAGATAGTAACTATGGTTACGCTTCTAGCGTAGGGGAAAGCACTATTTCTCAAGCGCCAATTCTAAATGAATAGAGTATAAAAGAGTATATCGTCTGTTTACATGAGCACTAAGAAGTCACTTATAGCTAAACTACTCTGTAAAAGCTACACCAAATTTGGCGATACTCGATCGCTTTCTTTTACCCCATGCAATTTCTCGAGCATAAAGTACATCAGCACACAGACAGTTCTTCAGCTTGTTGAGATTTTGCAAATCCGCTCGTTTATTGGCATTTCTCTGCCGCTTTTAAAAGATTCACCAGTAGATTATACTCTATTCATTTAGAATAGGCGTCTGGGACGTAATGTATTAGAAGTTACTATTGTAATTATTATTGAACATTTTTTCTTCTGCAATGACAAGGCAGCCTAAACAAAAGTAGTTAAAATACTGCAAAAAAATCTACGAATGAAGTTGTGTGATGGGCGTTATTAAGCATTATTAAGCGTTTTTGATCCTGTTTCAGGCACCTATTCTAAAAGAACAGACTATAGTGATTTTTTAGTGCCTTCCACCTGTAAACTGACGATATAAGATCCTAGTCAAACACGCAGTGCACTTGATAACAAAACTTAACATACCTAAAAGGAATCCATCTTTGCTCCACTGTACAGCACCTCCTCTGTTTCCTACGAGGCATTTGAATTCTACGTCATCTCCTTCTTTGCTCTCTTGATCTGTTGGTCGGATTCGAAAATACTGGTTATCACACAGGATCACTGAAAAGAATATTCTCGTATGAAAAGAGAATACGATCTTGTGTCAATAATGATCATAATCGAATGCAACTTAAGTGGAGCCTGACGTCATGGCCACGCGGAAGAAAATCTGAGTAAACAGAAAGCCTGCTGGGTTGCTAGACGCTCTTATTGGCTGGGGAGTTTTGAGAGCGAGTTATACTACTACGCACTACGCCACTTTAAAAAATAATAATAATGAACATTTTATGCATATCGGGATGAAAAGATACTTCATATACGTGGATTTAAAAAAACTAATCATTATTCAAAATTGAAGCTCTAAATTTCACTCGAAATTCAGACACCGCTCAGGGAACTACTTTCTTTGGTTGCTCTCAGCATATTTCTACAGGCTCAAGTTAAGTTGCAACTGAGTATAGACAGGAAGTAGTTTCGTTGTTTTACAACAAAATACAAATAAATTTTTACAAGCATGCATTTCCTTTGGGATCTTTGTCTTTTGTTTATTACTTGGGATCTTGTTTTATACTTCACAGCAAAGTTTCCTCAACCCAGTACGTCACTACGCGGAAGGAGAAAGTGAGTAAACACAAAGCCTGTTGGGTTGATAGGAGGAATTTCAATACGCAAATTTTGATAAAGATACACTATTTATAACATGGGTTTAACGAAAGAATCATATTTTAAAATTGGCGTTCTTTGTTCCACTCGAAATTCAGACACAGCGATGGGAACTAATTTGTTAGTGACATAGTAGGTTCAACTTAAATTGCTATCTAGTATAGCACTGACGAAGATAATCCAAAGATCCCTTAAACAATTGTACGCTTTAAAATATTTCATTGTGTCATAAACACCGTTGAAACTTGCTCTTGCTTAATCTCGTATGAAATTGTATCTTTAATTTAAATTTGTGAAGGTAAAAAATATTTTAATGTAATTTTAGCAACATAAAGCGTTTTTACTTTAGATACAAATTATAATTCATATATTATGGCAACACATTCAATCTTCCTAAATACTTTTACCATTTTTTCTTCAATATAGTTTCTCAATTAATTTAACTTACATATTTATTCAGGTTCGATTGATCTTAATTTAATTATCTTTTACTCTAAAATTTTTCAGAACAAACCCTTGATAATTAAGATATAGTTAGTAACTGATTTCAAAATTTTTATTGAAGACACATTAGGAAAGACAAGTTTTGAAAGTAAAAAGCTTCTTAAAGTAACCTACTTTCACTGAGAAAGTAAGTGAATAAGCGCCTATTTTATAATTACATTAAAATAATAAGAAATGCAATACAATAATTGCAAAATAGCATTTTGTTGAATTACAAAATAAACCACAGCAAAACAAATTATCCTATTCTGCTATTACATAATACTCTCAAATACAGAAATAGATAATTTTCAAAAACATATTGAAAATTTACGTTACTTATTGTTTATTAATTACTTTAATAAATGATGATGACTGTCTCCCCCAATAATCATGGAATTAATTTATCTTTCCAAAAATATAAAATTCATATAAAATGTATGCATTTTCTTCTTTTTCTCTAAAACACACATTGAAAGCTTTTAACTCCAGCAAACTGTATTTGTCTGATATCTAAAGCTGAAAAAAGAAAACAAAATTCCTTCTAAAAATACTTTCAGTCCCAGAATAAAGAGAAGGAGTTCTTTTTATCCCTAAAAATAACATCGAAAACTTAAAAGGGATGAATTGTTAAAAACACTTCTGGACAAAAGTTGCGTTCATGCGATATTTTGTCCCTGAGACTTATTTAACATATAGTAAAGTAGCATGCATTTTTTATTCGGTATTTTGATAGGGGGATCCCAAGTTTAGTTTTAGCCATGTATATCTTTAGTAGATCATGGGAATTTATTTACAAAAAGACTTGTAATTACCAAATTTCCAATTTCTGACTTGCAGTGACATATTGCACAGTGACATATACAGTGATTGAAGGATGGCAATTAGTTATAAGGTATATACTCAAATACTTGTATTGGGTTGTCCCATAAGTTCTGTTACTTTTTACGAAGTTTCGTTTTTGAAAAATTTTTATGAAAAGCTGGTAATGGGTGGAGATTTCAAACAAAGGGGATTTTGATATATGTATATTTGTGAACATAATGTGTGATTTTGGTAGTTCTCGTGATATTATTTCTTTTCAAAAGGACGGTTTGAAAAAAAGTACAAAAACGACGATTTTCGCGTAATTTTTTCCTTTTGTTTAAAAAACTTGGAAGAACGCATAATTCATGGCTGAAAAAAGTTTTACTGTATATTTGAAATGTTTAGATTCAGATGTCACAGTTTCAAGATGATTCGATAAGTTTAAGGTAAGAAATTTTGGCTTCAAAACTTCACATATCGGTAATTTCACGTGTTATTTAAAGCACACCTATTGTTTTTCTAAGCAGCTGGTATGAAGCAAAGGCAGATGTTTTTTGAACCATAATGCTTGTTTCAACGGTTTAAACATTGAAAGCCTCTTTTCTTAATATCGTTGAGTAGATTTATTGTTGTTTTTATTGTTGTTTTTATTATATAGTGTTTTCGTATGAAGAAAAGAATTGCTATGTTCGTTTCACGTAAGTTCAGCGAGTGTGATTCTGATAAGCAAAAATGTTGCGCGCTTGAATTGTGAGCACTGCCTTCTAAACTTAATTACAGAGAAAATTTAATATACTGCATATTTTGATTACTTGGGTCTATCTGTAAGCTTTTTTATTGATTTTGATTTTTTTTCGGGAAAATTTCTTTGAAATGACTAACATTACCGAGGTAATTTTTTTGCAAAAGATGTTATGTTTGAGACCAAAATTTCCTAAGTTAAACTTATCGAATTATCTTGAAACTATGACATCTGAATTTAAATATTTCAAATATACTGTAAGACATTTTTAGCCATGAGTTTTTTCTTTTGTATATCCCTACCCCAAAGTATATTATTTCGTATATATATGTTTTCGTATATTATTTCGTATTTTGTAAAGTATAGTATTCCATTGTATATCCCTATATACATATATCTAATTTAAATAAAAAAACACTTAAAAAAACGCATCAGTTAGAGTGAAGTCAGATTACAATACTGAGCAACATTTTAAAGAGATTACTAATTGTTTCAGGAATATTAATATAGCATAGTACGTGATATTTTTACAATACTTTTAACAATAATAACACTGAAAAATAAAAAAATCCAATTATGTGTACGCAAGTAAAGTATTTCAATACCTAAAATGACTCAAGAAGTCATTTGCTTAATTAATATTATCTTGGTATCTTTAACCATTCTCGAAGCTAAAATAATAAACAGCTTCAATACATATTACAAAAAAGTAAGCAGCGTGTCTCGAAAAATCGCGTTTTTCAAGTTTTAACCAATGAAAGACATGTTTCGTTTCAGATAGTTTTACAGGAAATAACAATAAGATATTTTCAAAAACTCAGAACTTAATTACTATGATTGGAAGAAGATAATATCAAAGATTCCTAAAACCTACAATACGGTTTACAGGTCACACCAAGAGTTTTCCAGTTATAACGAGTCTAAAACTCAAACGCAACTTTAAAATTTCTTGTTCTTGTACTTTCCACAAAATTTCAGACAGTACATAGAAAACATCAACTGTAACCAAATTACGGTGGCTTGGGGGAGATAAAATTGAAGACCATAAAACCTACAATACTGTAAACAAGCAAATTTATTTTCTTTTCATCAGTGACTTCACTGATTCATGTAGATCACATATGAGGCTTCTACATGGTTTCTGAATTCGTTCCTAAATGGCAGCAAGATGATTTATACATCAATGTTTACATTTTGAGCTTTGATGCTTGTGAAGAGAAAATACTAGCTAGATACTAGCCTCTGTAGAACCTTTTGTATAAATTGGTAGATATTTTCTTATTTCGTAATCGTCTAATATTATGACCATGTCTTTAAATAAGTTCTATATAAACCAAGTATTTTCTGCTAAAATGAAAAAAATATGGCCCATATGGCCTCATTATGAGGATCATAAAAATAACTAGGAAGGAGTGCACACAAGAAAAAAAAATTTTCCCGACAAATTAAAGGGGCATTTTGGATGTATTCAGAAGAAGAAAAAGTTCTTTCACTTTTTTGATGTTCTGGTGCCGAGAGGGTTAAAGCTCACATCAAGATATTTCCGGTTATAGCGCGTCAAAAATTCAAAACTACTTTAAAATTTCCTATTGTGGTACTTTCCACAAAATTTCAGACAGTACATAGAAAACACCAACATTCACCAGATTACAGTGGATGGAGGAAGATAAAATTGAAGACCATAAAACATATTGTACTGTTTAAAGCTCACATCAAGATATTTCCGGTTATAGCGCGTCAAAAATTCAAAAGTACTTAAAAATTTCATACTGTGGTACTTTCCACAAAATTGCAGACAGTACATAGAAATCACCAACATTCACCAAATTACAGTGGATGGAGGAAGATAAAATTGAAGACCATAAAACCTATTGTACTGCTTAGAGCTCACATTAAGAGTTTTCCAGTTATAGCGAATCAAAAACAACTTATTTTTGGCTAAATTTGCGATGTTGGTACTTTCCCCACCAAATTTCAAACAGTACCCAGAAAAACATAGACATATCCTCCCAAAGCGTTCCATTCTGATACAGAAACCTGGCGACACAGAACTTAAGTTCCCCCACCACTAGGAAAATATTTCCAACACATATCCCCATCTTCTGCTCCCAGGAAAGAAATATCGCGGGAAAATTCAGTTCCGCTGCTCTTTTCCGCACTAAATACATGTCACCAGCGGGTGTCCGGACGATCTTTATGTGACAGATCAAGGGAGGCAAAAAGATTCCCATTGGTCAAAAATGGCATGTGTCTCGCTCTGTAATCAATGCCGCGTTACCCAAGTGTCACCGCAGCGCATTGCCAGTGGCTGATTGTGGGATCGGTCACCGATAACGCTTTTCTGCAGCTTTCTTTTTTCTATGTTTAGACGTTGTACATTAATACGGGAATTTTGGTTTTGCGAATTATGAAACTTTTTATAGTCCGTTGTCGCGACAAAGTAAAGAAATCCAACAATGAAAATAGATGAAACAAACAACAGTGATTTTGAGGTTCTGTTATGAAAATAGGATTAGATATAATAGCAATAGGACTTCTGGAAAATATGCATGAAAATAACTGTAAATAGTCTATATTAAAATTAATAGCCTGAATAAACCATTATACTTTCAATTTAATTACCTTGCAGTTATTTCTACAATAGTCTTACATAGTTAATAATTAAGGATTACGGATCATAGATGGAATGACCCCAAGAACGTCGGCCCTTTAAAGAGACACCAAAAAACCCATTCGAGATTCGTGAAATATTTTTGGCGCCCGAACAGGGACACGACGCGACGCTCTAGAGTCATATTTGAGAAAAATAAAAGGTAAATCCTTTTTTATAATTGATTAACTAATTAAAGAAAGTTTAAACTATTGGAGCTTATAGTATGGATCCTGTCGTCAGACTTAGAAGTGCATATAGAGGAGCTTTCACTAAGTTTTGTGATAAGATAAAAAGGGCTTTAGAAGAAATAGAAATAATTGATTTAGATTTAATAACCAGTCACCTAACTCAGTTAAAAGAAAAATATGATAAGATTAAAAAATTAGATATGGAAATACTTGATTCTATTTTAACGAGAGAGGATGGTACTGAAGAAACTATAGACAGTGAAGTAGAGACCCAGGGAGGTTATGAAGAGAAGTTTATATTTTTCAAGACAAAACTGGAAAGACTGAGTAATAATGCCTATGAACAGCGATCTAGTACCGGAAGTTTGTCATTTAAACAACCAAAACTTAAGTTGCCCAAAATAGAGTTACCGAAATTTGATGGGAATCTCTAAGAGTGGTTGTCCTTTTGGGGATTATTTAAGAAAATAGATGACGATAAAGAACTCCCGAATGAGGACAAATTTCAATATCTTCTACAATCCACTTTAAAAGGGTCTAGAGCTGGAGAGGTTGTCGAGTCATTCCCTCCTACAGCCGACAACTATACTCAAGCCATAGAATGTCTAAAGGCACGGTTTGGGCGAGAGGACGTATTAGTTGAGGTTTACATCAGAGAGCTTTTGAGTCTGGTGATAGGAAATGCACTAAGCAGTGAGAAAAAGATGCCTCTAATAAAGTTGTATGATAAAATTGAGACCCAACTGAGAGCTTTGAAGATGTTAGGAGTAACGAGTGATAAATACAACTCGATGCTATATCCCTTAGTGGAGTCTTGTTTACCACCTGATCTTTTGAGAATTTGGGAGCGGCAATGTACCTCTATCACCGGGAAAGGAGAGAACTTTAATAAGTTAGATGGGTTGATGGAATTTTTGGCTAAGGAGATTCAAGGGGAAGAGAAAATTAGGCTGGCATCAAATGGATTTGGTTTAGAGAAGAACAGAACAACTCAACCAGTAAAATCGTTTAATAGAACTAAGAAGTTTTCTACGGGCATGGAACTCCTAAGCTCAGCTTCCGAAGGAGGTGCTATCCCAAAGACTTGGCAATGTGTGTTTTGCGAAAAGGACCATCTGGGTGCGGACTGTAGAATGGCTGAGGGATTACCTTTAGAACAAAGAAAACTTATTTTGATAAAAAAGGGGGGTTGTTTTAGGTGTCTCAAAACTAATCATGTTGCCAGGGGTTGCAAGTCAAAAATAAAATGTGGTAACTGCAGAGGATTCCATCATACTCTCTTATGTTACAATAATCAAGGAAAATCTCAGAAGGAATCAACTGAACCGAAATTTGATATTTCACAACAAGATCAGACACTGGCTAATGTTTCATCGACTCCGCAAGTCTTAATGCAAACTCTGGTAGTCTTTCTAAGAGGAGAGAAAGAGTAAGAAATGATAAAAATACGAGCAATTATAGACTCCGCATCCCAGAGGTCGTATATTTTAAAGAGAACTGCACATAAAATGAACTACACACCGCGCCGTAAAGAAAGCATGAGACATTCCTTGTTTGGAGGTCAAAGTACTGCAATCTGCCATCACAATGTGTATAGAGCATTTCTCTCTGACCTAGACCTTAAATATAAATGTAACTTCGAAGTCCTAGAACAAGATACAATATGCGCCTCGATTCCACCGGTGGCAGCCGAAGGAAGCTGGACGAGGGAGCTCTCGAAGAAAGGTATCCGCTTGAGTGATAAGCATCAAGGTCCCATAGAGCTATTGATTGGTGCTGATGTAGCGGGAAAACTGATAACAGGTGGATACAAATTGATGTCTTCGGGATTGGCTGCTCTCGAGACTAGACTAGGATGGACCGTGATGGGGAAAACAGGGAAAGAGGAATTTAAGGAAAGCACTGATCTGGTTGTTACAACCATGATGACCCGAGAAATTTCTGAGGCGGATTTATGGAGTCTGGATGTAATCGGAATTAAAGATCAGGCTGAGAAACAGTCAAAGAAGGAACTGGAAGAAAGAGTTCAGGAACACTTTTTGAAAACGTTGACGAGACTTCCTGATGGTCGGTACGAGGTAGCACTTCCTTGGGTATCAGGATTACAGCCGCCTTCAAATAATAGGGTGATGGCGGAAGTAAGATTGAATAAAACGATCAAATTATTGAACACTCAGAAGTTGCTAATGAATTATGAGAACGTTTTCAAAGAATGGCTTAAAGAAGAGATAATAGAACCTGTTGATATTTCCAAACTTGATGACCCCTTGTGTACTTATTTGCCACATAGAGCCGTGATCAAAGAGAATTCAACCACGAAAATACGACCAGTCTTTGATGCCTCAGCAAAACAGGAAAATGATACCTCGCTAAACGGTTGCTTGGAAAAGGGTCCTAATTTGGTCGAATTGATACCAAGCATTTTGAACAGATTTAGACTTGGGAAATTTGGAGTTATTGCGGACATCAAGAAAGCATTTCTTCAGATCAGTATTGTGGAAAAGGACAGAGACTATCTCCGGTTTTTATGGCATGAGAACGGAGATAGTGAGAAATTGAGAATATATCGACATAAGAGAGTAGTGTTTGGAATAAACACGAGTCCTTTCCTTCTAGGCGCTACTATTGCGTATCATTTGGATCATGTTGCGGAAATTCACCAAGATGCAGCGAAAAAACTGAAGACGTCTATGTATGTTGATAACTGTGTCACAAGCCTGAACTCCATGGAAGAAACTAAGGAATTTATTGAAAAATCTAGAGAAATTATGTCTAAAGCTAGGTTTGATCTTAGAGGATGGAGATTTACGGGTGATTCAGGTTATACTTTATATCACGATGACGGAGAAGTAACTTTAAGCGACTTGAATGTCGCAGTGTTAGGACTGGAATAGAACACCAAAGAGGACACATTAAAATGTGTTTATAAAAAAGATGGGGTAAACGGAATTCCAGTCACAAAACGATCTATATTGTCTGCGGCTAATCAAATTTTTGACCCCCTTGGAATGTTAAGCCCAGTCACTTTGAGATTCAAGATTCTAATGCAAGATTGTTGGAAAGCCAAACTATCGTGGGACGCATTGCTATCTGAAGAACTTGCTAAGAAGTTTTTGAAGTTGAAAAGAGATTTAACTTTTCTAGACAAAGTGAAGATACCTAGAAGGTTACTTTTTAATCGTGAAGAGAGAAGTAAATTATCCTTTCATGTTTTTTGCGACGCCTCTCAATATGCCTATGCCACTTGTGTGTATTTAAGAAGCGAAAATATCGATGGAGTTTCTTGTCAGCTTGTGCAATCAAAATCCCGAGTGGCTCCATTGAAACCAATCACAGTATCACGGCTTGAACTATTGGCATGCACTATAGGAGTACGTTTGATGAGGACAATCAAAGAAGACTTGAAGATGGAAAATGTGGCTTCATTTTACTGGACGGACTCAATGAATGCTTTACATTGGATTCGGAATGAAGAAGAATGGGGAGTTTTTGTCCAGAATCGGGTAAAAGAAATAAGAAGCTTCAGCAAGAAAGATGAGTGGAACCATGTTCCTGGACCTTTAAACCCCGCAGATTTGCCTTCGAGGGGATGTTCGGTTGAGGCTTTATTGCGTCAGGTTTGGCATGAAGGCCCGTCGTGGCTGAAAAAGGAGAAGGAGTCCTGGCCTTTTAGTCAAGATTTAGCTAATAGAGAAATTGTTGATTCGGAAAGAAAAAAAGGCTTCGTAACTCTTATAGACGCAGAAGAAAAAGATTTCGAATACTTTACTAAGGTATCCTCATTTGAGAAAATAATTAGAATAACAGCATGGATACTTAGGTTTGTTAACAGTTGTAAAAGAAAGAACTTAAACACCGGAAAGAATTTGAAAATAGATGAATTGAAGGAAGCTGAAACAATAGTCTGGAAAACGATTCAAAAAGCATCATTTATAAATTTAAATGAGAGCAGACTTCGTAAGCTTCGGCCATTTATTGATTCTTCAGGTCTCATCAGAGTAAAGATACAACTCGTAATGAGAAAAGACGTCAATAGCTTTAGATGCCCAATACTACTGCCGTCAGAGCATGTGGTAATTCAGAAATTGATAATGCATAAGCATAGATTACTCCCTCACTGTGGAGTTCAAACATTGATGTCTCAACTGAGAGAGGAATTTTGGATTCTGAAAAGCCGTAGAACAATACGCAAAGTCGTAAGAGCCTGCGTTATCTGTAAAAGATTTGACGCGAAGCCTCCTGAAATCCAACCAGCACCCTTGCCTGAAGACCGGGTTAGAGACTCAGTTGCTTTTGAAATTACCGGAATCGACCTAGCAGGTCCCTTATATTTAAGAGATGGGACAAAAGCGTGGATTGTTTTGTTCACCTGTGCAGTATACCGGGCAGTACATCTTGAACTCGTGACATCTCTTTCGACGGACAAGTTCCTGCTCTCTTTGCGCCGTTTCATAGCAAGAGGAAGACCGTCCACCATCTACACAGATAACGGGCGGAATTTTCTTGGATCATCCACAGTCCTCAAAAAGGTAGATTGGACGAAAGTTGAAAACGACACATCCGTGTTAAGGATAAAATGGAAATTTATCCCCCCAGCTCGCCCTGGTGGGGAAGATTTTGGGAAAGGTTGGTGGGACTTTTGAAGAATATACTGCGAAAAGTCTTGGGTAAAGCAGATCCCCTTACTCCAGCAATGTTTATCAGAGATCGTAAGGAAAGCGGGGTACCTGATTTGGACAAAATTGACTCACAAAGTCTGCAAAAAAGACATCTTTATAGGTTTAAACTGCAAAAGGATTTAAGAAAAAGATTCAGATCGGAATATTTAGGGCAGTTGAGGAGTTTTTCAAAAAGATTGCAAAACACTAAAAGTTTTTACGTAGGTGACATAGTTTTAGTTCAAACTCAAAATAAACGAATTGATTGGCCACTTGGGAAAATTTTACAGTTAATTGAAGGAAAAGATAAAGTTGTTCGTTTGGCAAGAGTTCTCACTAAGCAAGGAGAATTACTAAGACCGCTTCAGCGCCTTTATCCACTGGAGGTATGCTTTCCCAAAGATCCCAACAACCAGCCTTCAACCGAGACTGATAATTCTACATCGGACCATATTACCCGAGTCAGTCGGTACGGACGACATCTTCGTACCCCTTCACGTTTGAGATTTTAGAACCGTTCGAACCTTTAATTGAGTTTCAAAACAAGGAAAACTCAAGGTGGGGAGTATGTCGCGACAAAGTAAAGAAATCCAACAATGAAAATAGCTGAAACAAACAACAGTGATTTTGAGGTTCTGTTATGAAAATAGGATTAGATATAATAGCAATAGGACTTCTGGAAAATATGCATGAAAATAACTGTAAATAGTCTATATTAAAATTAATAGCCTGAATAAACCATTATACTTTCAATTTAATTACCTTGCAGTTATTTCTACAATAGTCTTACATAGTTAATAATTAAGGATTACGGATCATAGATGGAATGACCCCAAGAACGTCGGCCCTTTAAAGAGACACGAAAAAACCCATTCGAGCATATTTTTGAACGTTTTTTTTTTTCAAATTAGAAATTTTGTATTCGTTTTTTATATACAGGATGTCCCAAGATAAATGGACACACCCTTTAACTTTAGAACCCCTAATGATATAGTCTTGAAAGGGAGGCTCTAGGTATACTAAAGTGACCATGCCCTAACAACCTTTATGATTTTTGTTGTTTAAAGTGTTAGAAAAATTTAATTTTTTGAATTTTTCACTAGTAATTTTATGTTTGATTTAGATACGTATTTTTTGAAGGGGTTATTCAAGGGAACAGATGAATAATCAGAAAAATTTTAAATATATCTTTAATTTCTTAAAATTTAATTAACTGAATTTAATCGAAACTATTCATAATCTATATCAATAAAACCTTAATTGATCATATTTTAATGAGTTTGTTTTAATTAATTGAATATTAACCTACAGTACTATGTTTTTATTGTCAAGAGTACATTGAGTCTTACTTCATCAATTCAAATGAAATTAAATAGTAATTAAACAATTTTATACTAATTTTAACACTATCAAAGCAGGCAAAATAACAGACACACTAAGGTACGATGTACACATGAAAGCTTAGATTTAATAAACCATTTACCAATTTCAAATAATTAACATATTCTAATTTTAAAGTTATTATATTTTTTCAAACTTTGAATTGAAGGATTTTTATAAATATAGCTCTTTTTTTAATGATCAATCTTAGGAATTTAAAAAACATTTATATTTTCTAAGAATCCTGATTGCGTGTGCTTTTGATCTATTCTAAAATATATTTTTAGAAAGACTAAAATTGAATAGAAAATATGTGTGTGGTCACATGTAAAAATAAATCCACAACTGATCCATCTACGATAAAATATGCTACTTACAAAATAAATAAACATAGAATGTAAATTTAACCCTTTCAGAATATAATAAATAAAACTGAGGACTGGACATCAAAAAGAAGCTAAGTGCCAAAAGTAAAAAATATGAGTAAAACCCGAAAAAACAATCTAAGTACAATCTTCAACAACCTCTAATGTCGGCTTATTGCCACTACAATTATCAGTAGTTTAAAATAAGCCCGAAAGATGGCTTTTTATTGTGTATTCCTATGGAGAATCAAATTTAATCAATTGCAGAAAATTTACTTTTTGGCACTTTGATTGTTTTTGAAGTCCAGTCTTCAATTGTTTTTCATAGAACTATATATTTGAATCGAAAATATATCTTACTTTAATCATAAAATTCGCAGCGTCATTTGGTATTTTTAAAAACTACTTCCTATTTCAAAAAGGAAAAAAATTACAAATTTAGTTTACATCATTAAATTTGTAAATTGCTTTCGAGGTTAGAAACAAAAAGAATTTGGTTAGTACTAAATAAATTGTTTAGAATATTTTACTTGCTTTTGTTCAACTAAAATTTATGCAAGGACCAATTTTTCGGAACAATAAAATTACATATTTATAAAAGTGAATTAAATGCATTTAAAAAAACCTTATACACTGTTTATTACCTCTACTTCTAACTATTATTTCCATACCTATTTCTTGATTTCCTTTAAATTTGCGTTAAATTGCGTTATCAAACATTTTTGTTGTGCCTTCCATTTTATTGAATTTGAAAATCCATCTACTCTTTTCCCTTCTGTATTAATGATTGAAAAAGTTGGGTGGGTCTTCTAATGAGTAAGGAATATCTGCATGCATTTACAAAATAACGTTTAAAAAAGAGAGAAAAATAAGATTAAAAAATTTTTTGGACATGAATAAAATTGGGAAATAAAGAATGATAATTCCATAATGCTATTAGAACTCTTCTATTTATATCGTTCAAAACTATCATACATAGAAATAAAGTAGAATAATTAATATTACAGATTTATTTATATGTAAGATTTATTTATAGTTGGTATTCATTTTTTAAAATAACACTTAAAAACCCATTGATTTTCTGAGTTAGTTGATTGGTCGCTATGGATTGTAAGGCCTAAGTGTTTATTTCTACAGAAAATTATTGAGAGTATTTTTTAAAAGGTTCGTATTAAAGGCAACGTATTTATAAACATATGTTAGTGATTTTAAACGCGCCATAATTATTTTTCTGTAGAATTAATATTACTTTATCCTATCATGATACTTTTTTACCTGTTAATAAACGAATTATACTTTTGTACGAATTAAACGATTTTTTTTATATAATCAATAATGTTTTTACTTTTTATGATTAATACCATTAACATTAAAGGTTCCCATGGTGTTAGATTTCTGGTGATTAATGTCTTATTATTTAAATCTTACATACGTGGTTACATTTTGTGGATAAATAATGAATATATTTATTATCTTTTTGAATGTTTTGCAATATTAGTAATTTCAGATTGTTTTAAATTTACGATTTTTATTTTAGGGGAAAGTTTCAGAGCTAATGGACAATAATATTCAGTCGAGTATTTTTTGCTTTTGTAAAAAAAGTATGGTTCCAGTTTGTAGGTATCATTGCTAGTAATACATCCATGTGTGTTTCATTATAAAAAGTAAGCATATTGATGATTCTTTTCATAAAATAATTAGTCTGTTCTATCCTTAAACATCTTTCAAAAGCATAACTAGTTATTTATAACTTTTATTTAATTAAAGACAATGGAACCGCCCAAAAAATATTAATACTCCATTTGAAACATTAACTGTAACACATGAAACTCAATTTACTGCACCATTTATCACCAAAGAAAATTAGGGTAAAAAAAGAAGTATGTCTTTCGTTTTCATTAGAATCGAAATTTTTTTAATTAACATTCACTCTTATTTCCGTTATATCTTAATAAACGAATCGGCATCGAATTACTTAAAAAAATGGAATTGTTCCCCAAATTTTATTATTACATCCCCTTTCCCATCAGAACCTTCCAGTAATTTTTACCTTATTTAATTTTTGTGAAACATGTGAGGTTCTGTATAACCGTGACACTGATAATTAATTTCTCTTCAATATCGCTACAAAACGATGGAGAAAAGGCTATGTTACTACAGCATTATATCTCGTTCATTTCAAGAACATGTTTTAGTGACGCTGGATACATTTTAATTAATCGAGAATCTCCCTTTTTTTTATTTTCTTTTTCGTTATTTTTTTTCTTTTTTGGTTGATGCGTCAGACACATGTACGTAACTTACCTCTTAGCTTATTTGAATGACAATTAAATATCCGCGTGGTTATTCCATGGTTAAGTCCATTGGAATTCTGCGTATTATTTTGAAGCTTTGGACGGGTCAACTTATTAATGATTTGACTTCTTTTAATTGCTTAAAGGAAAGATATTTTTTTATCAAATCCATGTTGGTTTTTTTTCTATTCTTTTCCAATTTTCTATTATGTTTCTACAGATATCATAATTAAAAAGTCTGAAAGTGGTTATGGATTGTGTCCGTCTGTATAATAGAGAAATTAATTTTTCAATTAAAGTTCCCTTTGTTTGAAAGCTTTTGGTGTCTTCACGTTAGGTGGATACAGAATAGATTTGCATCGTAATTGAAAGAATGAGGTAGGTTAAAATAGAAATTTATAAAACGGCTTAAATTGATTTTTTATTTCATTATCTAGAAAAGGAAATGGGGTGGTTAGTAAGTTTTGCGGATAGTTTGGAAAGAAACACAAAACGCAGATTTTTGCTACTGGAATAAATGAGAAGCTAAGGATAAAATGGAAAATCTTTTAAATAAATCAATCAAGTATACAAAACAGTTTAAATTCGCTTCATCATATTTATTTAATTTAATTATTTTCTCGAAATAATCTTATGGGTGTCCGCAGGTACAACTGAGTCTTTCCGTAAGGTGAACAGGTGGTTGTTGTTGTACTTAACAACATAAATTTTGTCAATTTACGAGTAGTCAAAATAATTAAAAATCCAACTTTTTAAATTTGATCTAATATAAAAAATATAACCATCTTCACTAAGGTGGTGATTGTTCTAGGTTGGACACTTTAAATGGGTGAAATGGGATTTTTTCTGTCTTTCATAAACTAAACATAATTTTTTTCCGAAATTATAACCTTCTCCCCTTCAAAATTATTATTTCATTAACACTAGAAGCGACAGTAGGGTCATTCTCACGCAGTTTTGATTTTATCAAGCTGTTTCTCTGCATATAATGGATTGTCCAGTATGATACTCACACAATGACGAGTTTTTCAACTGCAAAAAAAACATCAGAGAAAAAAATCAGGCTTTAATTTTAATAACATAATATCACATTCTATGAATTATCTAGAACAACCATCAGGGTCATTTTGACCCGACAGAAAAAACAGTAATTTTTCTCAGTAATTTAGTTTCATTTCATTTTTTAAATGCTAGGGGCCTTAAGCCTTTGTAGAATATGCCGGAAACATATTCCTCTTGAGTTATATAACAATGAGGAAAATGTATTGCATTTTCATACATATTGACATCAAAAGACTAGACCTGAAAGCTGGAAGTCGGTAAGTTCCCTCACACTTCTAAACTTACACCGTATGGATGAAAAACTTGTGTATTTCTGATGGATGAAATATTGTAAATTAAGTCTTCTCAAAGAACTACTACGCTAGGAAAGTTTTTTACTATTTAATTAAGGATTAATTTACTCATTTACATAAAATCTTTCAACTGTGCTAAACTTTTTTCATAGAAAAATTTAAGCCAAAGCCAAAAGGTTCAGCGCGCACTAACGTGAAGGAATTTATTTCAAAGTTTTGAAATATCATATAAAATAAGCTATGTTTTAGATCCCCTTATAATAGAAGATCTATTTTGAATTATTTCAAGTCTTTAATACTGTTTAAAAGCTTAAAAACAGAACCTAAACAATCAAAAATAAACCCGATAAATTTGTAATTTTTAAATTTCTCTAGTTCGAGTATGTATTTTGACTTGTGTTTTCTTCCATCCTGTATCAAAAATCTTATTCATATATGCATAATAATATTTTTCTATCACTTAAGTCCCTAAAGATCTAACACTAGATGAGTATGTGGATATTAAAAAAACAACTTAGGTGTTGCTTATAATCATTTTAAAAGAACGGAGTAACTGAACCTTTAACTTAAATTAAGATGAAACGTTATCTCTCTGGAGACCGCTAAAGCAGTTTTAATTTAAGAATCGAAACCTTCAAAAACCTTAAAAACTGTTCGCTTTCGGAAGTTACCATTAAAAACATTCCTAATGACACACGCCTTGTTAATAACTTTTCGGCACTTGTTTATTTTATTATCCTCCGGAGTAAAGTAAAGTGAAAATATGTTGATTTTAAAAGCATAAAGTAAATTTAGTGCTTTCAAGAAAATTCCCACAACAAAGAAACGAAGCAACAAAGTATCTTATGACCTTCCAGTAATTATGCAGTCCAGAAGAAACTGTTCAGACAATTTATGTCGTTACCATAATTGTATTTTATGTATGACTTTAAAAATTTTCGAAACGTATTTTTTTACTATTCATTATGTTCCGGGTACCCCTCCTCTCCGTATGCCAAGGAAGTTAAAAGATAACTTATGTTTAAGCACATGCATATTTCTAAATAAAAAAATTGCAAATTGTTACATCGATGTTCCCTTTGCTTCACAAAACCTACATTAGGGGATGCCCATTATTTAAGTGTGAGGTTCCCCCCCCCCAAATTGTGTACATTCCTCTCCCCCTTGGTGAGGTTTAGTGAAATTCTCAATACCTAATAGATATTTTCTCTAGTTAAAAAATAAATTTATTTGATATGTCGTAAGCTTCTTCTTTCCGGTATGACGCCTAAAACTACAAAATTCTCGATGCAAATCCATTTTGAAATAAAAAACATTGTATTTTACATGTAAACAACCATTACTGACTGGATTTTCCCGCTGTTTTAACTCATGTGCGCATTTTTCCTAAATTTGAGATAAAAAAGATAAAAAAAATGTATATAACTACATTAAAAAATGAGGTGAATTTTTTAATGGGTTGGCTCCCCCTCCCCCTGGTGTGAGATTTGGTGAGACTTTCCTGGACCCTTCCCCCTCTTTTTGACTTCCCGTAATTTATGAACTTCCCCTTAAAGGAGTTGTTAAAGTATAGAGTAATATATTTTCTTTGAATAAATATATTCTGCTGCACGTAAAACCGTAAACGTACAATTCAACTAAAAATAGTCTTCTTCTTTTTCTCGTGTCCATGGATCATGCACGGTAAAACTAGACACCACCGAAGGTGGCAACAATTGCGGCAGCCAATCTCGGTGCGTCCTACTAAAAATAGTCTTTGCATAATATGAAAGTAATTTTATTTGTATTTTTGAATTAAAAAGAAAAAACAACATTTTTTATGGTTTTTAGTATTTTTAAAGTGTGACATTTTATTTTTACTAAACTATTATTTGTAAATTACTAATAGGGGTTTTTATTTCTATAAGTAGTGTAATAGCTAAAACTCAACCCTATTGAAAAAAAAATTTCTGGTATTCCATAAACCAGTATGAATTATACTGGATCCAGTATAAATGATACTGGAACCAGTATAAATGATACTGGAACCAGTATAAATGATACTGGATCCAGTATAATTCATACTGGTTTATGGAATACCAGAAAAAAATTTTCCAATAGGGAAAATAACCAAAACTTTTTTTTTACATTAGTTCCTTAGCAATACTCTTAAGAACTTTTTTTAAATTCTCAATAAATGCATTCCAAAAAAAAAGATACTGAATAACAATCCGTTAAACCCATTCTTTTCAAAATAGGTTCGTGAAAAAAAATCCTTTTCAAAAATTAGTTACTCGATACAATATAGCTGCACATCGACACTTAAAATATAAAAGGAAAACGCTATCTGAAAGAGACTAAGCCAGGCACTGTAGTAATCCCTCCTGAATAAAAGGAAAACATTTTTATCCCCATATGGTATTTCGGCGAGAAAAAAACCCCCATCCCTAATCTGTATACGTTGGTTATGCATTTTCTCACGTTCTTTATACCGTTTCTCAGGCAATGCAAAAGGATTAAACTTCGCTTTCAATGTAGAGCCCCGGGAGGAATTTAACGCTAAAGTTTCGAAATAATTTCCGAGCCAACACTGGACTTTATCCAGGGTCCTTTCACAAAGGGGGTTATCTTGCCTAAGATGCCCGGGCGTAAATTTGCATTAACTGTCAAGCATAATGCGTTTCGGTATTCAGGACTGTTGGTGGAAATTACCGTCATTTTTCCTGAGGGGAAGAAAAATTGCCCCCGAAAAAATTTCCGAATGGGTCGAAGGCTTTCACGCCCCCTTGGAATAAATAATTACCGGAAGATTTCGATCATAAAAGGAAAAGAGAGGAAACGTTGATGGGATCAACTCTGAACAAGGTGAAAGAATGGAAATGTCTTAAATGAAATTTTTACTAAGCGTTAAACATTCTGTGAAATAATTTTAAAATGTATACATGCAAAGTTTCTTTTAAATGTTAAAAATTTATCTTTTAAACATTATATAATTCAATATCAGGCATGAAAAACTGAATTTATTAGCGCTTTATTTTATGTAACATGAAGAATCAGTAGAAGTGTTTTACACTCAGGAATATAATTTAAAGTTGCAATAAAGGGATTTTTGCTGAATTATTATAACATTTCATGTATTGAAGGGATTTAAGTTTAAAAAATATACGATTGAAAGCTTACAAATAAATTTTATTTGATGCTGATAACAATTATAAATTGGAAATTTTAGATAAACTATTTCTTGTAGTATTTAATAAAATGTTTTCCTTAATTCCAAAGAAAAGATTATTTTTAAACCATCTATTTTGGATTCAAAAGTTAAGTGAAAGAAATTTTTCAAGATTTAGAAACTTAAGCTGTAATAAATATATTGAAAATAGTAAACGTACATTGGATCATGAAACTTGTTCAAAAGCAAAGTTTTGTTGTTTTACTGTTATTTCATATTAGTATAATAATGTAATAGGTATGTTATTTTATAAAAACATCTATTTACGTAAAGCAATGTATGACCTTTTGATGTGTAAAATTATGAGTAGAAAAATAAACAATGTGTTGTGGCAGGAACACAATGCCATGAAGTATAATGAGACAAATGCCTCTGAAAAGAGATCACACAAAAAATATTTGTCTCTCTTCTTAATTTAAGATATACGAGACTCTACCAAGACCTCATTATTTTCCTCCAATATTTCTTTAAAAGAAATAACCTTGTTTTCACGAAAGCATAATTAGCTGTATCATATCCAGCTAGAGAAGTCTGAGGAATTTCAATGCTTGAAAAACACCTTGATATGTTTGTTATGATGATTTTTGTAAAATCAAGCTTGACATTTTATGGTACTATTGCAGGAAAAGATTTTGTTTCATACACGGGCGTTGATTATAGTCTGTTCATTTAGAATTGGCACCTAAAACAGAATCAAGAAGGCTCAATAACGCTCATCACACAACTTCAGTGACCGATTTTTTTACAGTATTTTAAATACTTTTGTTTAGGCTGCGTTGTCATTGCAAAAGAAAAACTTTTCGATGATAATTACAATAATAACTGCTTCTAATGCATTACGTCTCAGGTGCCTATTTTAAATGAGCAGGATATAGTATGTACAGTACAATACTGGCAAAAAAAATCGACTCAGACCCTATATCTCCGGAACGGCTATAGTCCAGGGGCCCCCGCACGTTTTTTTTTCTGATTAATAACCGGCTGAATCTTCGTCAGTCGCTTTGTTTCCTCGAGACGCCCAACTTTTCTCAGCGGAAAAATCTCCAGAGAGGTAGCTAACAAACTGCGCATGCGGGCAACATGTCGATTTGGTGATTGAAAAATATTTATTAATAACAACCTGATTTTTTTACACCGACAAGATAAATATTTAAGTAGTTAAATGGCCGCATTGTCCTACAAATCAAGGGGTACGTTTTTCCAGTCCTACACTCCGAACATGTCCATTCCACGGCTAAAATTTTTTCATTAATAACGACCTGATTTTTTTACACAGGCTAGGTAAATATTTTTGTAATTAAATGGCAGCATTGTCCTACAAATCAAGGGGTACGTTTTCCCAGTCCTACACTCCGAACATGTCCATTCCACGGCTATAATTTTTTCATTAATAACGACCTGATTTTTTTACACAGGCTAGGTAAATATTTGTGTAATTAAATGGCAGCATTGTCCTACAAATAAAGGGGTACGTTTTCCCAGTCCTACACTCCGAACATGTCCATTCCACGGCTATAATTTTTTCATTAATAACGACCTGATTTTTTACACAGGCTAGGTAAATATTTTTGTAATTAAATGGCAGCATTGTCCTACAAATCAAGGGGTACGTTTTCCCAGTCCTACACTCCGAACATGTCCATTCCACGGCTATAATTTTTTCATTAATAACGACCTGATTTTTGTGCACCGACAAGGTAAATATTTGTGTAATTAAATGGCAGCATTGTCCTACAAATAAAGGGGGACGTTTTCCCAGTCCTACACTCCGAACGTGTTTATTAGAGTGTCCCTTATATGACAGGAAAACATTTTCTTGCGAATTTGAAAACGGTTACCCTCTACTTTTTTTATAAATGCTTTGACCTATTCAGATTTAAAATTTCCTCCCTCTACGATAATATTAACCCGTGCCGAATCTCAATTAAAGATGGTAAAACAGCTAAATTACCTTGACGCGCCCGTGAATACTCACCACTTTTATATCTTTTTTCTACTTTTTTCCGGCTTTTTTATATATATTTATATTTTTGGCCATTGAATTGTAATATTAATCGGTCTGAATTGTCGTCTACCGCTAAAGTTTAACTTCACAAATGTTAAAAACAGCACCGTAAAAATTTTTCCACTACTACTTCGTAACTTAGATCCAGTAATCTGGTGACTAGAATCACCAACTTAGTATATTGGTTTATCTTCACTTTCCTAACTTCTTTTTAAAACGGTAGAAGACATTTTAGACCGATTAATATTACATTTCTATGGCCAAACATATAATAAAATATAAAAAAGTCTGAAAAAGTAGGAAAAAATAAAAAAAGTGGTGAGTATTAGCGGGTGCGTGCAGGTAATTTAGCTTAAAAAAGAAGAGTGTAACTGTTTTCAAATTCGGAAGAAAAATTTTTTTTGTCATGTAAGGGCACCCTAATGTCCATTCCACGGCTATAATTTTTTCATTAATAACAACCTTATTTTTCACCCAGGCTACGTAAATATTTGTGTGATTATATGACAGCATTGTCCTGCAAATCAAGGGGTACGTTCTCCCAGTCCAACAAATAATTTTTTATTAATAACTGTAAGACAAAGATACATGTTAGTTTAATGAAAATGTCTAAGTGGGTGTAAAAAAATCAGGTTGTTATTAAGGAAAAATTATTGCCGTAGAATGGACATGTTCGGAGTGTAGGACTGGGAAAACGTACCCCTTGATTTGTAAGACAATGCTGCCATTTAATTACACAAATATTTACCTAGCCTTTGTAAAAAAATCAGGTCGTTATTAATGAAAAAATTATAGCCGTGGAATGGACATGTTCGGAGTGTAGGACTGGGAAAACGTACCCCTTGATTTGTAGGACAATGCTGCCATTTAATTACACAAATATTTACCTTGTCAGTGCAAAAAAATCAGGTCGTTATTAATGAAAAAATTATTGCCGTGGAATGGACATGTTCGGAGTGTAGGACTGGGAAAACGTACCGCTTGATTTGTAGGACAATGCTGCCATTTAATTACACAAATATTTACCTTGTCGGTGCAAAAAAATCAGGTCGTTATTAATGAAAAAATTATAGCCGTGGAATGGACATGTTCGGAGTGTAGGACTGGGAAAACGTACCCCTTGATTTGTAGGACAATGCTGCCATTTAATTACACAAATATTTACCTAGCCTGTGTAACAAAATCAGGTCGTTATTAATGAAAAAAATTTAGCCGTGGAATGGACATGTTCTGAGTGTAGGACTGGGAAAACGTACCCCTTGATTTGTAGGACAATGCGGCCATTTAACTACTTAAATATTTATCTTGTCGGTGTAAAAAAATCAGGTTGTTATTAATAAATATTTTTCAATCACCAAATCGACATGTTGCCCGCATGCGCAGTTTGTTAGCTACCTCTCTGGAGATTTTTCCGCTGAGAAAAGTTGGGCGTCTCGAGGAAACAAAGCGACTGACGAAGATTCAGCCGGTTATTAATCAGAAAAAAAAACGTGCGGGGGCCCCTGCACTACTAGTGATATAAAGACAAATAAGGTATCATTTTTCATGATTTGAAGTATTCTATATACAGAAAATTTTTCAAGTTCTTAGGGGGTCGTCTTCATGTTAAACGAAGCACCAACTTTCGTTTTTCCTATGGAAACCATCAAAGATTATTGCAGATTCTGAAAGAGCACCCTCTAAAACCATTTGGGGACCAAATGGCATGAAAACTGGTTTTGGGGGGTTTTAGAGGGTGCTCTTTCAGAATCTGGAATAATCTTTGATGGTTTCCATAGGAAAAACGAAAGTTGGTGCTTCGTTTAACATGAAGACGACCCCCTAAGAACTTGAAAAATTTTCTGTATATAGAATACTTCAAACCATGAAAAATGATACCTTATTTGTCTTTATATCACACGCCGTTCCGGAGATATAGGGTCTGAGTCGATTTTTTTTGCCAGTATTGTACATGGGGGACTAATCGGTAAATACAATTGATTGTTAACCATTCTTTCATTCGTTATAAAATAAATAAAAAACATTACTTCTTAACATTAATATATTTTAAATTTTTTACAGACTAATGGCATCGTGGAGAGTGAATTTTGATGAGCTGAAAGCAAAAAAACAGGCGTTATTATCTCTCACAAGGAGACTGGTTTTTTGTTCCAACTGGCTTGGCCAAACCACAAGCAAGAGAGAACCTCTATGGAAAGAACTGTTTTATTTTTAGTACCATACACCTTATGTACCCTTTAGTACTTTATGTTTTAGTTATTTTAATCGTACAGCTTAAATAACACTTTCCAAGTTGCCTTCCCCAAGCAAGATATAGCACATGGTCTTTAATTCCCCCCCCCCCGTTAAATGGCAACTTTGCCAGGAACATCCGAACCGCCAAAGTAAACAGCTTTTCAATTAGAACTCGAGTATAATTTTGAAGACCACACTAAACAATCTGCATATTCTGATTGATGTCTATTTAGTCCATGAAATATCCGCTTCCTGGCAGCTGTCCTTAACTTCGTGAATGGCCCTGGAGCGGGCAGCCACTCGCTCCTATTCGATTAGCATAAATCTATTCTGGTTAGTAGTGGCCTTTTCTAGGCGGAAAGGCTTCTTCTAATCACATCAGACTTTGAGAGAACAGATGCCTTCGAGCGGTTTGCTTTCTTCCTGCTGGTTTGATCTGATATGGGTGTGTGAGAATCGGAAGGTGTTACAGATGACTGCTTGGGGTTTTTTTTATTATTATTATCGTGTTTGTTGATTGTATACGTTATTGAAATTCGGAGCTAAGGTGGAAATGGCGTGAAGGCGCACTGAGAAGAGACGTGTTTATTGAATGTTTTGGTTCGCGCTTGGTATCGACGTTAATGAGATTTGTGTATTGAAAAGAAAGTATTTTTTCAATAGGTGAAGATATCAAATTGAATTTTTACTGCGTATTACTTTTATATATACTGAGCGCTTGAAAATCATATTTCAAGGGTAAATTTTATTTTTAGAGAAAACAAGGTCCGTAAACTCCAGCTCTCAAGCGTCGCCCCCAACCGTGGACCGGTTTCGCCCCTGTTAAGGCTCATCAGCACGGTATAGGAAGGTAACGCAAGAGAGCGGAGGGAAAGCTTTTAGTCTAGTCGACTATAACGGCTATAAATAACGACTATATTAAATCTGTTCTATGGAATGCGCAGTTCATTCCGGCAGATAGTGGAGGACTTTTCAATGGTCACCACTTTTTCCGTTATAGTCGGCTAGACTAAAAGCTCTCCCTCCGCTCTCTTGCGTTACCTTCATATATCGTGCTGATGAGCCCTAACAAGGGCGAAACCGGTGCACGGTTGGAGGCGACGCTTGAGAGCTAGAGTTTTCTTACATATTCCTCTAACCAGAGGTAGTGGTAAAGTACTCCCTTTTCAAGATTCATAAATTTTAATTATAATTTCATTAAAATAAACAAAGTGTCTATATCCACGAAAGTTGACCCGTGCTAAAGGATTAGCGAAATTCGTTAGAGTTGAGTTGTTACTTTCGAGGAGCTAGAGAGTGCCAAAATTAAATATGTACTAATTAATTTTATACGAATTCTTTATAATCGAGTTAAGAATATTTTTTCGTTACAATATTTATCTAAAACAGATTAGACAATTTTCGTTAAAAATATTGTATCACGATCTAAAATTTAAGTTTAAGGATGTTTGGTTATAGTTTTGTGGCGGAAGAAAAAAAATCAGATTATAATAAACAAGTCAAGACAAGACATTATGCACAAAAATGAAAATGAAAGAAAAAAATACATGGTTAATTTTCTAATCCAGTAAAATATATTTCATTATACTTTCTAAAAATCACTGATTTCTCAAGTTTTGAAATAAAGGTCCAAATTGTTATACGTCCTCCATTAATTATTTTAAAATACTATTACTAACAATCAATTTTATTAATTAGAAAGATATCTGGAAAAGGATAATAATTACGAATAAGTGCAGATGTAAGACATATTTTAGAAAAATGTGAAATTGGGGTGCAAATGAAACTGTAACTGCACCAACCACAAAAGCTAAGTCATTAAATTTCGTGATTTCAGCATTTCAATGCTTTTATTTCATTGTAGAAAATACAATATCTTAATTCTAAAACAAATGAATTTATCAGTTTTTAAAGAAATTGTCAAAACTGAATAAAGACTCCCTCATCTTAAAACACTTATAAAACGATTTTATATGAGACATAAGCAATTCCTCTCAAAAGTCCATGTACTAAAATTGAATCAACGATAAAATATATGAAATCCCCTGTGCTAACCGATAATATTGTCAGCAAACATAAACCTCAAAAAACTCCTCGTCAAAGTTTTAACTTATTGCATCCAAACTTTGCCCTGTTTCCAGAGGAAACTCCAGAAATTATCGATGCTGAATCAATAAATGCTTTATATCTCATCTGGAAAGTTCTTCTCAGAATTCCTAGCAGGGGAATAAGAAAAAAAGTACTATATCACTGTGTTTAGAATGAATCTCTGGGAAAGAAATCCAAGTGGGAACATTTTTCGCTTTTAATGGATGCAAAAATCGATCATCTGGCTCTCAAAGAAAAAGTAGGGCCCTGGTTCAGTGATTGATAAGTTCGTTAAGTCCCCTTCTTGTTTTTCCTGAATAGTTCCGACGCTTTTATTTTTCACAATCCCCTTAACTGAAATAGTGAATGTAGATCAATTAATGGACTATCGATTCAGTGATGCAGTATCCAATTTAGAGAATCTTATGTTGTGAATGACATGATATTTTTTATGTAATTATCATTTGGAATGATCCTTTAGAAACATTAAAGATGGTTTAAATGTTATTATTTGTACTGCGATATTTTTTAATTCATTTGTATTAAATAAATATCTATTTTACTGATTTTATCTATGTTGAAACGTTTCTATCAAGCTTTTTTTGTATTTTCAAAGTTCATTTAGATAGTTAATATAATATAAAAGCTAAATTAATATTATCTATGTAATTAATATTGATGTCAAATAGCAACTTGTTTTCTTGAAAAATAATACTTTGACGTGAATAACATTTCATACTGCATTTAAATTTAAAGGCAGTATGAAATGTTATTTACTTCAAAGTATTATTTTTTAAGAATACTTACACTCCATTTCCCCTGGTTTTTATCTATGTGAAAAATATATATAATAATAAAGTCTTATTTGGTTATAAACCTAAAAGATATAAAAAATGAATTTTCCTCTGCAATCAAAAATGTTGTGTAAACGCAGATAATAAATTTTTCTTTTTTGGCTTCCTTTAATAGCAGAACTAGTGCATTATTTTTTTAAGTGTTGTTCAGAAATTAATAATACGGTGTGGAAATAATTTAATCTTAAAAAAGTAATAATAGGGATGTGAAGGATTTTTTAAAATTACATTAATAAAAAAATAAATTAAGTTTTTTAAATGTCCACACTAGAACTATAATAACTGCATACCATCATTAATTGTTAGAAAAATATCACGTAATATTCTACTTTAAAATCACAGCGTAATATATTTCCACCGACATTTTTCACATTTACTTGCTTAGAAAATCGATATTTATCTTCAGAATAAACAATTACATCAGTGAATTTTAACGGGGGCGGTGAAATGATGCTTAGGGGAGGTGAGCCTGTTTTGGGCAGTATTGGGGCGGTGGGGCGTTTTTGGGAGGTAAGGGGGCGATGAGAATTGAGTATATTTTGGCATTCGAATTTCGTGGCGGATCTAGAGGGGAACTATAAAAGGCGCTTAAATTCACTTTTTTCGAGCTAAAAATCAAAAATTTTCTGGGAGAGAACCCCCAGGCCCCCTTACTGGTGTTGGAGTGGTTTCAAACTGATCGTCTTATTTAGACCACAGGTGATCCCTCAGAGCTCCGAAAGTGGGCTGCAAAATACTGAGGAAATAAGGAAGTTGCATGTGTCAGATTTGTGTGTGTGTGAAGTGTTCCGTATGGTTTTTTGTATGATAAAATGAAATATCTAGTCAGTTTTTCAAAAAAATGTACAGGTAATTAAATATTTTAATTTAAAAGTCGAGAAAAAACACGTGACTGAAAACGTTTATTGTTTAAACTATAAGATGACGTCAACAATAATACCATCAACTCCATTGCTTTACAACAATGTTTAGTATAAGATGACGTCACATCCAAACTCTTGGCGTTTTCGCGCGCTTTTAAAAAGGGGATTTTTGTTAATTTTTTTGACAATCAAAAAATTTCTCGATCGGCCTCAAATTTTGGATAGTTGCTTATTTTTGCAAGAGGAATTGATTAAAAAATTTAAAAAAATCATGCAACTTCCTCATTGTATGAGGGACCTAAATAACAACACATTTTACCACTATTTTTGGTTACCACCCATTATCAATTTTAATCGTAGGGGATGAGAAACGCACAAAAAAAGAATAAGAACTTATATATTCAGTTGGAATATTAATGGGGAAGGAATAATTTTTTTATTATTTCGAAGGATATCACAGCGCGTCGCCAAGTCTCGAGTTTAACAAATTCAGTGCCTAAGTTTACTAAAAAAATATACCCTTAGAAATAATTTTAATATTAAGTTATCACCCTTCGCTATACCATAAATTTCTTAGCGGGGGCGTTAAATAATTTTACGCACATTAGGGGTGCGGTAGCTTTAAAAAGGTTGAGAACTACTGAATTACCTGAATCTATTTATTTTAAGCTAAAATAACTCAAAATATATGTTCATTAACAGCGATCTACACCTAATTTAAAACAAATCAATCTTAAAAAAAACTGCATCTTAATTATCTCACACAAAAAAAAAGAAAAACGAAAACGAAAAAAAAACTCTCATCACACCATCCGTATAAAATGCTCAATAATGCGAAACAGCACTTTTCAATAAATACTCCAAAAAAAATCACCTTCTAATTGACATGCCCCAAACACTCGCACCTAAAGTGAAGGAGCCATTTAAAAAACCGTGACTGGCCGCCCACACACAAAAAAAAATTACCCCCACAATACCAAATTCTTACATCCCATCCTCAAAGGCGAAAAATTCCAATCGTTTATTCCGAGCCCCAGGCCGTAGGCATTCCCGGCCGAAAACCGCGAAATCATTTATTGTGAGGCGAAATTAAATTTCCTAAGCGGGGCCCGAGGGGAAATAGTGTGGGCTCGATTTTTCTCAGAGGCTGTTGAAAGTAATCTCTGAGCCGCGATAATTGACGTTGGGAGATTAATTACTGGGGAAGGGGGTTTCTTTTTATAGGAATATATTAGTTACATTCTTGCCCTACCCTATAAACAAGCTCGTTGGAAAGCCTCTTCATTTTGACGTTGGTTTTATTGGATGTTGGATAGGAAAGATTCGTGCGTGAGTAGGTTGTTTTTTATTTGCTTTTTTAAAATTTAATTATAGAAAATGTCGTGGCTTGAATTTTCAAGATGCATGCAGTTCCAAAAGTTGAGATTGCAAGCCCCTTGTTAGAATTTCGATTCCCAATATTTCCATTATTCACAATATTTTGGAATTTTTTTTTCAAAATACATTTCATAATGGGTAAATTGAGGTAGTGGGTACCGAGGGGTAAAGCACTATTTCTCAGGTGCCTATTCAAAACCCTTGCTTAATGACGGTATCAAATATAAATGGAAAATCGTATACAATCTTTATTTCTATCAGAAAAGAAATACAGGAGAGATAAAGCTTTATAGCAGCAGGAAGAAAAATAGTAGGTCAATAAATAAGCTCGGAATTATATCATCTGAATCAGCAAGTGATAATATTTTCGCTTCTGAAGAGGTGCTCTAAAGAGAGAGGAGGGGAGAAATTATTTCTTTGCTGTCACGAAAGTGGATAAGAAAGTGCTCGACTTTCCCCTAGTTCACTTCTGAAAACAATTTTATGAGGATTGATACGAGTTAAGAAAAGAAGTTATCTCAATCCCCCTAATTCCTTTCCTTCGTAATATTTTTTTTCGTGTTTTTCCACACTAAAGTGTATATGAGTAAATTTTATATACTACGAATTTAAAAATATACATTTTGTTGGTTATGATGATTTACTAGTTATGATTTGTTTCGATTGAATTTTGAATCAATTATTTCCGGTTCCACAAGAGAGGATGTTACTGGCAGTTGGTGCGTTATACTCGAAAATCATTTTAAAATATTAAACATTTAAAATCGGTGACTCACGCCACTCTATAAAAACACCTTTTGAGAGGATAATGGGGTTCATCCACAAGTTTAAGTTTATCTTGTTTTATGCATGATAGGAGTAACTTTAAAATTAATTTGTGACGACCTCATAAAATGTTTAACACGAATATCTCCGTGAGTTTTGAACATATTGATTAAATTGTTCGTGTATTATTCAGAAAATAATAAATAAAGTTTGGCTTGTAAAAAATTTTAATTTTCGTAGGTTGTATAAAAATTTGTTTTCTTCATTTACAGTTTTTCTGCAGTAGACCGCACTATGGAATTGAACCTAGTCTCATCTAATTTTTCACCTCTTAAAATGAAAATTTGCAAATGGAAGTATGTGTCTAAGGGAATATTTCAGAAAATAGCCTGTTGCTATACTCTATTTCAGCGGTTCTTAAACCCAGAACCTTCCTAGGGGGTCCGGAGATACCTTGGAAAACAAATACCTCATTTCAAACAATTTTCTGGCGGAGGACCCCCAGCCCTCTCAAAGTTTTGAATGATATCTACAATTTTTTGCTTGAAATTTATGGGGTTGAAAAGGAGATCTTCTCTTTGGGTGTGACCAAAAATATCTCAAAATAAGTTGTTGTTGTTGTTGCTGTCGTGTGTCACTTGGTACTACCCAAGCTCCACAAGGATTCAAGGCAAAGGGGGTGCGGCTCCTGAGAAAGTGAGGCCCATAGATGGCAGTATTATGGTAGTACTTCTGGCTCATGAGATGATAGATCCTGCCACTATCTATCGCCACCTCCACAATTTCGCCATGTATCTAAAGGGGAGGGAAATAGTCTCCAGACACCTGGACCCATGGTAAACTGCGCCATAACGGACCACAGGACTTTCGGACCCACAGATTTAACGAGCACGTACTCCGCATATACTCGGTGGGTCTTAAGCAGTGGCTCCATGGGATCGTAATCTTGCTGTCGTTTGGATTTTGCGATTAGTTTTGATCCTAAAGGGGACGGTTATTTAGAATATTCCTTCTGAAAAGGGTTTATGATATAAAAATATGAAGGGTTATAACATGATGTGAAAATTATCATGGATCAAATAGCAAAGAGTAATCTCTCCTCTTGAAAGAGACTAAAACATGTGATTATTGGTTAACTGGAACAAATTAATTATTTTTTTAAGAGTCGGGAATCGAACCCGGGAACCTCCGATCCCGAAGCCGATGCCTTAACCACTAGGCTCCCTACAGCCCCTCAAAATAAGTTAAAATTTTTTATGAAAAATTTTCAAAATTTTTCTGGGGAAACCCCTCGACCCACCATTATTGTTTGGAGTAATTGTAAAACTTTAACGTATAATGTGGAAGATATTTCCAGTGCTTCAGAATCTTGGGGGATAGCGATGTTTGTCTGTTACATAAAGTGGGGTTGCGGCGATCGAAAGTTTAAGAACCGCTGCCCGTAACTATCTCTGAGCCAAAATTTAATTCAATTTACCCCATCATCCAAACCCATACTCAACTCGACGTTACCAGTGAAGTCTCCAGCAAGAAAGCAAACGTAATTACTTACAGCATCCGGCGTGCAAACATACAACAAGCGCACCACTTGCGAATAAAATATTTAGTTAAGATAAATGCGGGCTTTCCTCAAAAAAAATCTCAAAAGAAGGAATTTTCAAATGAGAGTAGTGGCGGAGTCATAAAAAGGCGGGATAGAAAGTTACTCTGAGTTTACTTTTGACAGGGCAGAGAGGCTTCACTTTGACTCATAAATCACGTGATTTTAGAGTGCTCCGAGATGCGCAACCCTCTTTTTTTCACTCCCGTGTATCTCCCCCCTCAAGAACGAGTTGCTTTTGTTCTTGGCCGACGAGTAAAAACACGTCGATACCTTTGTTTAGTAAAATGGCGGCGTATTTGCGAGGTTTTTATTCATGATTTCTTTGTGGGAATGGAGAAAAATAGCTCTTGATATCCATCTACTTTCAACGGGCGTCGGGGTTTTAGAATAATAATAATACGAGCGTAGTGTTTTTTGGAGATTAAAAACTGCGAGCTTTTTTAGGAGAATGAGTTTTTAAAGTTTTTTGGGGGGAGTTTTTTTTATCTATTATTGGACGACAATTTTTTTTTATTTCAAGATAAATGACCAGGAGTTAAGTAAGACAAGATCCCCCCGAATGTTCATTATTTAGAAAACCATTATTTTAAACTTATGGATATGGTCTACGTATTTTAAAAATGAGCCAAGTAAAAATGCAACGTGATGTTTTACTTATACGTGTGGAATATATTTATAGTTCTTCTTAAATAAGGAGAACGTTTCTCTCGGCCTTTCACTATGGGGATCAAGAAATAGGGGAAAATAAGACTTTAAAGCGTAGATATTTTTGTGTAATTTAGAAAACAAACTGAAGCTTTATTGAAATCACTGATTAATATACTTTTTAACCTCGATATTGTGTTTAGTTATTTTTTAATTGCAAGGGTTACATTTACATTGGTATTAATTTTGCTTAAATTAAAGCGTTCATCTTTTACACAATGTGTATGTTGCTATTCGTTCTCTTTTCTCATTACTGAGTTACTAATGGGCTGAGCAAGACTAGGAAAACAGATGGAACTTTTGAAAAAAAGAGATCACCTTTATACGCCGATTCTAATTCCAAGTAATATAGGATATCCCAAAAAGTATCTTTATAAAATGTTCCATACAATGATAAATACTGAAATATTTAACTAGTTTTAATTAATACTAGGGTAGTTTTAATTAAATACTACTCTATATCTCTCACCAATCTCTGGGAACTGCTGACGAAGTTCCCAGCTTTGCAATCTTGCTCGCTTCGCTCGCTATAAATGGTTGCTAACTTCGTTAGTCTAGCAAGCAGATTGTGGGGGCTATACATCTCTATGAATGAGAAAGAAATCTACATGCATATGAGTGGAAAAGCACTAATGGAATCATATTTTCTCCCAATCACGACCCATTGTGTGACACCTTAAATGTTTCGTTGGTGTCACAGATTGGTATCATCCACTTACTGTAGCGTAAAATAAATAACTATCACTTATTGCAAAGAGTTAATTTTTATTCCGTAATTAAATTAAAAAAGATTCATTAAGATTCAAACCTCTATACAAACTCTACCAATCGCTTTTGAAAATTAACGCTCCATTTTCATGCTTTAAAAAGTTCAATAAGCACTAATTTTACCATCAAAACACATTAAAAACAGTAACATTTATTCCCTCTTAACACATTTGAACAGCAAGTATCATTAGCGACGGAAGCGAAATCTGGGCGTAAGATAATTATATACATAGATATATTTCGTATATAAAAAGGCACATAAGTTGCATTACTAAGCGTATATTTAACTATTTAGGACACAAAAATTAACTATAACAGCATTGTTAATACTAGATAATGCAGTTAAAATAATTCTTTTCTTGAAGCCTCATTAAACATTATTCAATTTTAAAAAATTTCAAAAATAATAGAACAAATTTAAATTTCTTCAATAGTTAAACGACTTTCGCTATTGATTAATCGAAAGAACTAAAATAAGTTAATACTAGAAATATACAGAAAAAAAGCAATTTATCTAATTCCAGGTTCTCAAAACCATTCGTGGATCGATCAAGACGTGTTAGTGAAACTAATTAAAAGTTGTAAGCATCCTGTCACCTATACATTCTGATATTTTTTTTTCAAAATCAATTATGTATTATCAAAGATAAAAATCGCTTTTTAATTACTGGGTGTTGAGTTAACTCATTAGCAGAGGCTCCATTTTTTTCACTGTTTGACACTGTAAAGGGTAAAAAATGCTGATATATCCACGACGTTTTTTTTTTTAATTCAAAGGTTTGGGATAGAACATTTTTATTAGAATTCAAAGAAACAATTAAAGTGTGGGAAAATAATTTTTAAAAACGTCTCAAAGAACTTCAATTATCTACCTGTTTCTCTAACTACTCATCAGCCTCTAAACAATTCTATATCTATTAATTACTTCGTGAAGGAAAAAAAATGGGTAAAAGATTTTGAAACCTAAATACGTGATCCAGTTCCTACGAATCTGAAGCAATTCCGGTTATTTTTTAGCCTTAAAAGGCGCGAAGAAACGACTATTCCTTCTTGAATTTGTGTGTGTTCTGTTCTAGAGATTCTTCTAGAGGTTCTTTATTTCTTTAAACACTAACGACATCCTATTTAAAGGTAAAAGGAAAGGTGTGCTCTTTGAGAGGATCATTAAAATGTTTTTGAGAAGAGAGGACAAAAAAGAGTTCATTTCCGCAACGTGTATCTTAATTTTCCTTTTTGAAAAAGTACTCGGTGCATGTAAAATATACTGCAGCATAAACGTTCCTTTATTTTTAACTTATTTTCTAGCAAAAAAACGGTTAGTAATTAAAAAATATTTTTCTTAAGTAATATTTGGAAACTTACGCTGGGAACAATAAGGATAAAAGTTAAAGAAATGCATTCAATTGAGAAACTGTCATTAGAAAAGGATTATTTAAAATTTCGTTATTGAATTTTAATACTATGATTAATATGCTTACAGCTCCATAAAGTCTATCCATTTTCAAAACTTTTAAGCTACTTCTCCGTTTTAATGCATTTAAGAGGGTGCCTGATTTAATAGGTTTATTTCATCAACATTTTAACATCTCGTTTTATAGGTTCTAAATAGATTATTTTTTGTTAAAGTTAATGGTGATCATTTTACATTATTATTTAAAATATCGTGGCAATAAACATTTTAAGTACGAAGTCTACAAATAAGGAATAGTATTCATAACTTTCTTAATATAAGCTGTTTTAATATCATGAAACGTTAAGAAAAATACAGGTGTCCCTGATTTTATGGTTTAAACCTAAAAGGTAACTAAGGATTTGCTTTTTATATCCTCAGATTTTCGGTATTCTTTACCTTCTTCATTTGTGGATATTAACTACCTTATAAATTTCAAACCCCTTTAAGTATAATCAAGTATTACTTATTCTTTTATATTATTGTGATACGATCTAAACAAAAAGCCACATGTTTTTTTATTATGAGAATACATAGGATCAAGGATACAATGATCAAGGAATACAATGATCAAGGATTTAGGGGTGATAGTAAATGAGGACTTGAAATGGGTTCATCAGTGTTCATCTGCAAGTAAAAAGGCTAATAGGATATTGGGATACATTAAAAAACTGTTTCTTCAAGGTCCGAGGATATTATTTTGCCACTATACAGAGGCTTGGTGAGACCTCATCTAGAGTAAGCTGTTCAGTCTTGGTCCCCATACTTAAAAAAAAGATATTGATTCAATTGAAAGGGTTCAGCATAGGGCTACTAAAATGGTCAAGGGTATATCCAGTTTAAGTTATGAGGGAAGATTAAAGAAGCTAAATATGTTCACTCTAGAGAAAAGAAGGATTAAAGGGAATTTGATTCAACTTTTTAAAATGGTAAAGCAAGGGGGCATAGAGGGACTAGATTTCAATGCGGTTAATAGAACAAGGGGTCACAATTTCAAATTGAATAAAGTAAAATTTAAGACGGATTGTAGAAAGCATAATTTTTTAATAGGGTAGTGGATAGATGGAATGCGTTGCCTGAAACAATTGTAAATTCAAGTGGGGTAAACGAGTTCAAGAGGAAAATTGACAGATACTGGGATTCCGGTAGTTTGGGTTAAAAACACTGGACCAACCTTGCTGGGCTTACGCCTGTAGTTGGTCGATTTGATTTGTATTTTATAGCCCTTAGTGTACTGACGGTAGTAAAAAAAGTATCAATTTAATAATTAATTATCTCTGTCGGATTAAATTTTCCAAAGATGATTATTTTATTTATGGATATCCCTTAATTTTCAATTTAGTGACTCAAAAAAAATATTTGCACGAAAAAAAAATGCAGAAAATCGTAATGCAGTAGATAAAGGGTTAAAGGCCATGTTAAGAGTTCAGACCGTATTCAGGGCTATGGAGCAAAAAGAATACAACTACGCTGAAAAAGAGATGGTTAATAGCTGCACATTTCCCCTCCATTACATCATTCTGTTTTGCATGAGTTTAAACAGTACACTCTTAAAACGACAGTCTCAAAAATGAGTAAAAATAGCTTGAATCTGAGTATGTCACGCACTCAAACAGGCTCCGATCCAAACTAACTCAAATTTGAAAACATGCATGTACTCATTTTTGACAATGGGCATATACTCAAAAATAAAGCATCATGTATACTCATTTTTTAATACGTCCATGACATTCTTATAAAGAGGGGGCAATGTGTTATAGTTATGATGACCTTATAGCTACGTTACTATGATGTGGGAAGTAGACCAGTAAGTAGAGTGCAGCGTCACAGCGTTGTGTTACACGTCATCGCACCAACTGAATGGTACTTTCGATGTAATGCAAATATTTCAATATTCAATTAGAAACTAAAAATAAGCATAGAGTGCTGACTGCTAAATTGTTTGAAACTAAGTATGTCTGGTGTTTCAAAATTGAAAGCATTGGGTCGTCACATTTGAACCAAAAAGTTTCATACCAAAATGAGAACTCAAACGAACGATTAGAACGATTTACTCAAATTTGAAACTGTTAATTCTCTCAGTGCAAAATTTCCACTATCGAATTTATCCACACCCACTGCAGCAAACACGGATGCTTGCGCATACCCTCTATCCCACACCCGGTACTCGCAATCATACAAAGATTTAGATAGGAGTGAGCAAATAATTCCCGAAAATCTCGCCAGGACTTCTCCGCGTCGAACACATCCGACTGTTATCTACAGATTGGCATTTTCTGATGTTCCTTGATTAGACTTATAAATCTCGCAATGCACGTGAAGGGTAGGGTAGACGTCCCATTATAGAGTCGGGGAGATATAACCGGATTATACAAACTCAAATCAGGAGGGGAATATCAAACGCATCCCAGCGAGGATAATTCTAACCTTATTCAATAAACTCTACTGCTTTCTGCTGTAGTAGTACCTGTTACGGACGGGATGATGATGGTCGAGGTTGAATAAAACTTATTCGGGATGTGGTGATCGAATTATTTAGTTTTATGTCCTTATTTGAAGCATGTAAATTCGATTTGATGCCGTATGAATTAGTTTGTAGCGGATATCTTTTTTTAAATTCACTTTCAACTTGCAGTCTTCATAACTTAACCCTACAATGCATGGTTTTTTAAATTCACTTGAAAATCATTTATTTGACTTCTAATATGGTGTAACTTAGTAAAAAAATATTTAAAAAATTAATTTAATTTTTTCTACTTTTAATTGACAAAAAACTTTGTCCTTGTGAAATTAATTTGTGTCCCTTGTGAAATTAACTGTGAAGTGAAATAAAACCAAATGATCTAAAAATATAAAAAACCACTTATCTTTTCAAAACAATTTTTTTCCAAGCTAAAAAAAATTTTAATTTTAATTTAAATGGTCCTTTTATTTTGGCGTTTTCTGTGTCTTGACTTTCGTCTCACTAGCTACTAACAAATGTCTCAAAATAGTACTCCTGCTGCCTTCTACTGGCAGTCTAAAGTGCTAATACAATGAAATGTTATATTTATTGTACTTATTGCATGCTGTTGCCTTTTGGAAATGGAAGATCGAGTAGGAAATGGGGAAAAATTTCGTGTAGCCAAATGGCTACATTATATGCACTGTAGGGTTAAGATGACACATCTTACGTTTTTTCCATGCTTATATTTCTTTATCGCGATCATTTTGAATAAACTGCAATTCCTTGGTGGCTAATATGTACCCTGGATATTGTTTTCTCTGTTTAACCTTGTTTCACATTACATTATGTTTAGTATTTAGTAATAAATTTGATTTGATATTTAAAATGTCACCCTTTTTTGTTTTTAGGCAATTCATTTGCTAAAATTTATTTTTGAATGAAAAAATGAATTTTTCAATTCATTTTTGATTCATGAAAAATAGCATCTATAAATTAAAAACAAACACTACATAGGTTTTTAATCTCGTATATTTTTTAAAATTAATTTATTTTTCCCAATCATTAAAATTTTACAAATACCGAGAATCCAATAGTTGATCAACCTTGCTTGGCTTCACTTTCGTAGCTGGTCGCCATCAATATTTATAAATGTTTTTTAAAAAAAATATGTATCTATAAATTTAAATTGTAAATAGAACGCTAAAAACACTTACATTCCCCATTAAAATATTGCAGCGTTCCAGAAAGAAATCCCTTTTTATAGATAATTTTTACTTTTCAGACTGTTTTGTTTAGTTATTTATTTTGGAGTCTATGTAACTGCACCATAAAACGTAGAATATTGTTTCATGTTATTAACAATAGCTTTTAAAGAAAATGAGATAACTACTGAATAAAAGGAACATACTTTTAAACTCATAAACCTGTCTTTGAATTGTAATGAATCTCGAGTTGGCATTAAATAGAAACAGTCGCAAATTTTAATCAAAATTTGCGACTAATTTTACATCAAAATCGAATCATTTGCCTAATTTTACATCAAAATCGAATGGGGAAAAACAACATCCATGTTGACTTAACAGACAAACCTAATTTCAGCCGACGACTGAAAGCTAAACACTCGAATAAAACAAACAATCCATTCCCAGCGCGCATTAGGCATTCCCCCATTCCGAAACCCCACGTCTTCGAAGAAGACACGAAGCCGAAATAAAATAAACGTCTCGCCAAAACTGCCTCCAATCTCCACAAAACTAAGACTTCCTCATCCTCACACTTGGAAATAATCTCGAAAACACAACACAATAACTCCAATTCACTACGACTTCACCTCTTACAATAGTCATTCCGAGAGGAATGAACATTTAGCTGAAGACAACAACAAAGATTGGAGGACAGCAGAGATTTTTCAATTCGGAGATATTCGCGTGGCATAAATGCCGGTTCATTTGCATGGCAATGGCATTCAAAGCGCTAAGGCACACGAAGGAGTTTTGATTTCCATAAAATTATATGAGGCTGTGCGTTTATTATTGTTGTTGTCTAGATTGAAATGAAACTCTTCCTTTCTTCGGCGTTTTAGAAGTCGGAGGATTCAAGGGTGTAATTCTCTCTGTTTTTGGAGATTGGATGAGTTATTTGTTTGGATTCATCCCTCAGCAGAGGGTTAGGGTTTTTAATTGAATGTAGTTATTTGGAGAGAAGGAAGTGTTTAGTGTAATGAAGTTACTTAGTAACATGTGTTTAGCGTTCGAAATAAAGAGTTACGTAGCGAATTAGAAGGATTACTAAATGAGAAAGTTATTTTTTTCTTCGACGACTTGTCAGTAGCTGTTTGATCAATTTTACAGTAATCTCGTATATATTTTTGAAACGGTTCAGTGATCTTAAAAGCATTTAAAGTTAAGTTTTTTATATACTTTATACTCGTATATGTTACGGGTCATGCGATAAATTCAATGGCATTCGGTATTATTAATAATGCTATGATAAATCACATTGCCAATACTACATACACAATACAAATACTACATATTTGCTTGATTTATACAAGTATAAAGAATTGCTACAAATTTAGTTTTTCCTAAGTTCCCTCAGAATTAAGTGATTAGATTAACTATAATTTCATAATTTTCTATGTAAACACAAACTAGATTTTTTTATTTTTGAATTCGAAATCACAAAGAAGAAATTTTTGTTTATGAATAGGGCTGTTTTATATCATTTTTGGTTTTATACTTTTCGTTCTTTGACCACTTGACATTTAACGCAAAGTGATTTCCAATAACAGAAATTTCTACATTTATTGGAAAATTTTTCCTTTGTAAAGTATTTACTTCGATAAGTTCATAATTTACTATAACTTAACCCATTTTTAAGAACGAAAATATTTTCAATAAAACAATACTTTTCAATTTCTAGATAAGCATCACATTAATGGGCAACACAAAATAATACATTTTTCCTGTAAAGGAAATATATCTAAATTCCAAAATCCACATGAAAAGTTTCAAAAAAATTTAGTTATTAAATATTTAAAAATAAAAATCGACAACCCCTAAAAATCCACTGGTTCTGCGGACCAGTGATTTACCAATCTTACTGGTCCGCAACAAAAATTACTGGTCCGATAAATTAAAAAGGACAAGTTTAAATATTAATATAAAGTAACTATTGCACTAAATGTGAGTACCAAATAGTAATGTTAAAATTAATACATATTCAATAATAAATTTCCAGCTGTTAACATAAAATTTATATAAAATAATTAATAAAATAAATTTATGAGAAATAAGCATTAGCACTAAATAATCAAATAATTTTGAAAATATCTTATTTATTCTTGAGTAAATAATATTTCACTAACTGACATACAAATAAAATAATCTTCTTGATTAATAAAATTTCTCAAATTGACATACCAATTGGATGCAATTGAACTAATTGACATACCAATTGGATGCAATTGCACTAATTGACAAAAAATAAGAACTTTTCTTGAATAAATGATATTGCACACATATTAATACATAACTTAACTGGTGGAGGGTGGGATATTTTTTCACCACTGATCCGGCAGACCAGTGATTTTCTGATTTCACTGGTCCGAGCCGTTTTTTAGTTGTCCCGGAGCAGCAATCCAGTACAATTTCAAACGCTGATGCTGCATTTTCCTTCCTTATATTTACATTAGATATAAAAATAAGTTCATTCAAAAATGATTCACAATAAAACATATCCATATCTATATATTCATAAATAATATTCATTTCTGACAAAACAAAACAAACCGCATCTATTCAGAAACTAAGTTTGATACTACTAAATCTCACGTTAAGCATAATATAAATAAAACGCTTCGCATTCGCCCCAGAATGTTTAATCATAAACAAATATATTCCAAATGAAATGAACCGAAAATGTATTCGAGAAATATACTTTAAAAAAGTAGAAAATACTTCAAATAACTAAAACCAGCACAAATAACACCGCCCTTAAAAGCCTTATAAAATCCTCTTAAATATTACCCTTGAATAGGGAGAAGCCCAACAACAGAGTAGCCGTGTCCTATATTGATCGGCGTCTTAAGAATGCAGGATAAATTCAACGGGCGAAAATTTTCGTTCGCTCAAAGCTTCCAATGTATGCAAACATCTGCTACGTACTAATTTGCTGATAATTAACTACGAGGTCCGAGTAGTAGAGTCTTGGAGAAGATGGAGGGTAACTCAATCTGCGCATCTTGAATTTTTGAACACCGCATTTAAATAACAGACAAAAGGGAAGAGAACTCGCGAGCAAAAGAATGAGGGTTAGTTGTTGGCGACTGGCGTAACACACTTTTTTTGCGTATCGTGTGTCCTTTAATTAATGTTTTAAATTTCGAAATAAGCTTGCGTGTGTTAGAGAGATGAAAATATGTAAGTTTGTGTTTTGGGGTATCTTTGAAGGAGTGGTCTTTTTTATGGAAAATAAGTATTTGAGTTGAACCACAATAATTAAAGTATATAGGATGTTTCAGATAAGCGTTTCATAACTTGTAGGTGGGGTAGGACACACCTAGAAGACTCAGAATCACCTTGGATTGGGGGATAGGAAATGTACCCCTAACGAAATAGTTGTTTTTATAAGTGGGCAAGGGAAGCTGTAAAATTAACAGTGGAAAATGACACGAAACCATTTAAGATCGAATTAAAATCATGTATTCAGATATTTATTCCATGAAACTAGAGATGTAAAGACGGGAAAAACCGGGTTTAATCCAGGAAATAAACTCGGTTTTTTGGGTTTATTCCCGGGAATAAACCCAAAAAACCAAAACAACCGGATTTAAACCGTGATGAAACCCGGTTTTTTCCCGCCTTTACATCTCTACATAAAACCAATTAAAGAGCTGAAAATTCAGCTCCTTAATGGCTGTAATGTTAACGTTTTTGTATAATGTTAATGTGCAATGCTAAGGGCTGGCTTTTTAAGTAACAAATACCGGAATCCAATGATTTTGCTTGTTTTAATTCAATTTCAAAAAAATACACGTCAGTTTCCACCGTGGATTACACTGTTCAACAAATTTGGCCTTCAAAATTTTTTCCTTGAGGAAAATAGTCATTTCTTATAGATTTTGGGTCGCTGAATACGAAAATCACCATTAAAATTTTCAATTGACTCAGGATTTTCGGGGAACGGCCCCTCTTCCTTTTTACGTTTTCGACGACTTTATAACTTTAAACTCAATTTTCAGGGTCAAAAAGCATTGTTTTGGTCTTCAAATTACCTCCCAGGTAACAAGAAATGTTCAAATTAATAAAATATGATAAATTTATAACAAATGGATAGGTTTGAGGGGTAATTACCCCCTAAAAATACAAAAACATAGTTAAAATTATAGAGGTTTCTATACGCTATTTTTTCCACTTATTTTTTACGCAATTCCCGTTTGAAGGGTCCTAACCCTTCCCCAAGGACCCAAATTTGATGACAATATGCAGCAATAATTTTTACTAAAAGCGGCTGAGGTGTTAGCCTCCCAGAAGCCCACGCGGAAGAGTTCCGAAGACTTCCAGAATCGCGAAGGCGCTCGCGAGCTCAGTAATTAATATTGATGATTTTGAAAAGATTACAAATGACGTTTTAGGCGCACACGAACAACTTTTGTCACCATGATAGTAGGCATCATTGTCACGTCGCTGTCACCGAGAAAAAGCGAGTGGGCAAACGAGAACGTGACATTTTCCAAAATTACAGCAATGTGCGCATGGCCATACCGTGTGCGCATGGCCATAGAATCTATATGGCAGATAAATCCTTTCGCCTAGGCCCTATATTGTTAGCCACGGGCAGAATTGTCATGAATGTGTCGCGTCGCATCATGTGCAGTCCTTACCTTTCACTCATAGCCAGAACAATTGTGACAAAACAGTTACGGTGACAGAAGTTCACCGTGTGCGCCTACTCTAATAGCGAAATTAGTTAGAGTTGAGTTGCTACATTCGTGGAGCTAGACAGTGCCTTTAAATATTTTATAACGCGCAATGAGTAAGTTAAGTGTATATGTTACAGTTAAAGTCCGGAAACCAGTTAATTTACACATAACCTAGGTAATTTGCAGATTAACGAGGGTGATCCGTTAAAGAGCGAAATTTTTTTCAATTTCTAAGATTACGAGGTAATACATTCTCGTACCTAGGTAATCTTGAAATTACCTAGGTATTCTGCACCCTACCGACTAGACACTCGTTAATCTGCATACTACCTGTAATCAGTTATTATACATATTAACGAGGGTGATCCGTTAAAGTACAAAATTTTATTTTATTTTATAAAAAGTTTAAGGTGGTTGGGGGGGCTGCCGCCCCCCCCAAACCCCCCTGCCCTAACTATAACCAAACTCGTTTTGGGGGTAAACAGTAACAATGACGAATCAAAAAAGGGGGATCGGTACTTTTTTCATATTACACAAAACACGCAAATCCCACAAAAATAGTAATGAAATAGCAATTTTAAAACTAGAATATAAAAGCAATAATAATAGAATATTAAAGTACCAACTGAGATTTGTATCAATTGTGGTTTTTCGATCTCGATTTGACAGCGTATTTCAATGAGCACTTAAATTTGCAAATCTTAATGAAAGCGCGGTGTAATCGGCTGGCAGCCTACCCTGAACTATTGCTAGGATTCGCGATCGATTACATATGTTAAACCCTTGCCCAGGTTCCAGCGATTATTGAATTAACGTTTGTTGAAAAGATATTTCAACAGCTGGGACATTTGCTTTCGTTAAAAGAAATATCTGTCACTCTGAAGTCGGAGCTTCAACACAATTGTTTTAAAATACCCGTTTTAGTAGTAATTTACTGTACTTAATCATGTAAATTTACAGTACTTACTTGCTTGTATTATTTTGTTTTAACATTCAACATGACAACTACCAGTGCTACGCACTAAATTTGAAATCAAAACACCAAATATGACAACAAACTACGTATTGAAACCTGACTGCGCAGGGGTAAGCGCATGGCGCAGTGCGCACCTCAACATTTTAACAGAAAATATTGAGCGAAACCAACTATTTTGAACATTAACTATCAAGAGGCCGTTATAGTGTAGATTCCCTAGGTAAAATGCGAAAAACTCTAATATCCGCACATTAACGACCGAAATCAGTTAATCTAAAGTTTACCTAGGTATTCTTTAGAATAACTAATTTTCAACTTTAGCGGTAACATATACATTGCAACCGCCCGAAAGATTTTATAAGATTCAATGCCATTCCAAGTGGTATGTTCCAAGGGTAATCCTGTTTTTAAATATTTATACTATGTATGTTTATTTGGATACAGACATTTTTTGAGAGAATGTATTGAAGCTTTTGGGAAATAGTATTTTTCAATTCAAAGTAACTATACTAGATGACAACATTTCCTGTCAGTGACGTCACGGGTTGACGTAAGAACACGCCCCACTTTCTAGCTCCCTGATTGGCGAAAAAGTGAGCGAGAGTCATCATGGACTCGCCAATTAAATAGCTAGAAAGGGGGTTGGGATATTATGTCAATCGGTGACGTCACTGACAGGAAAAATTGGCAATCTAGTATAGTAAAAGTTTTGGAGTTTCAAAATAATTAACCACAATTCATATCGTTTCTTTAACTTTAATAGGGTAGTGGATAGATGGAATGCGTTGCCTGAAACAATAATAAATTCAAGTGGGGTAAACGAATTCAAGAGGAAAATTGACAGATACTGGGGTTCCGGTAGTTTGGGTTAAAAAGACTGGACCAACCTTGCTGGGCTTACGCCTGTAGTTGGTCGACTTGATTTGTATTTGTATTTAAAACATATTTGGGATGCCCTTTTTTGGCTTATCGTGTGAGGTTAATTTCTTTCTATCAACCTATGAAGGACATAAAGTGACGAGAATAGGCGGAGGTCTGACAGAACAGCGCGCAAATAAACTTTAACAAAAAAAACTCTTCTTTTAAACCAAAAGAACTAAGCCCCGTGAAGCTGCCTAAAATATTTCTACCAATAACGTCTCGAAGTTTAAATAAAGTAGCTGCATTATTTTATCGTTCTAGGACGTCGTTTTTATGGAAGCGTTTCTCAAACTGAGTGTATGGGTGCTAGTTGCGACCAAAGAGATTCTAAAAAATGACCAATCTCGTCATTCTTTTCTTACATAAAAGAAATTAGATATAGACAACACTGGGAGTAAAAATAATACCCAATTTTTTTTTCATTAACATTTTTTACCGCATTTTTGAAAAAAATTTCGTAAAATAATCCAATATTATCTTTTAACCAAAATATGTCAACTTGAAAATACGTTTTTACCTGAAAATACACTTCAAAAGTTTTTATGATGTACTGCTGAACCAACGATAGTAAAAGGGTCACGTGATTTTGACAAAGCTGGAACTAGTATTTCGGAGGAGAGACAGGTGGAAGTAGAGGGGCAGTTGATCAAAGGGGAAGAGACATTTGCGTGTATATATAGAAGCAAAGACCCCAACTATCACCGGTTACCCAACTATCGGCCGTGGAAAGTCTGTAAAAATCACGTGACCCTTTTACTATCGTTGGCTGACCAGTATGTGAACCTTTCGTGATAAAGGTTTTGCATTTAATCTTTAGAACGGTAAACGGTCCTCGGGGTCCGACAGACCACTTGCGCGTTCCTGGGTAACAGAAAGCCCTCCTTGGTCATAATAAAGAATGTGATGGAAAATATCAAATTATGCGCTTGATAATATTATGAAGTTGTGAAAAATGGTGTAAATGAATAGATGAATAGATGATGCTTACAAAATAATTATTTTACCCAGGTGAAGCACTGTCATGCGTTCAATTCAAACAATTATAATCACAATAATACATTTTTTAAAGTAATATAGTTTTCTCACTTTAATGAAACTCGTTTTAGTACTTTCTACACGGCTACATTATTTATTGCAGTAAAATAAAAAAGCGCTCGAAATAAAACGCAATTTCATTTACTTGCATACGTTAATAGAAATTGTTAATTCAAAAGATGAGGGATATGATAAAAAAGGCAATTTCCCCAAGGCAAGCGTAAAACCTACAATGGAGCGGCACTGTCGGAATTGAAGATAATATCTCATAATGCTATTGAATTATAAAAGTAAAATTGCTTAGGAGGTTAATGATTTATGACAAGATACATAAAGTCAAAGTTATCTGGGAATAAACCTACACGCACACCTCTGGCTGGGTGGATATAAAGCCCTCTTACGTGAAGCTTCTTAATTTAATAAACCACTTCGCGGATTTATAGTGACACACGGTACCAAGTCCTCCAGGGTATTTTAGACTCTATTAAGTGCGCGCCATTAAAAATTAACTCTACTCAACCTTTAAATTGGACCGTCTTTTTCCACTTCTGCAAATAAAAACATTCTCTGGAAATGTTTTGTACGTATTATAAAATTCCTCTGAAAAACTTACTCCAAACTGCTTGAATAATGAAAATAAACTTCCCAGGGAAGAATATTATGACGAGTTTTTATGGAAGAACATTCCCTCTCCCTCTCTAGCAAAAGAAAAAAGGCGTAAAAGTAAGAACCATTTCAAAAGAAAGGCGTCATTTAATGGCACTGTGTCATCCTTCCAAGCCATTGCTGAAGTTTCATGTGGAAGAACTCTATACACATAAAAAGATATCATCGGGCGGCGTTTTCCATTTAAGTTATTCAAGAATAAAGAGCCGTTTTAAAGATACGTGCCAGGTTTAGTTAAGGGATGACCTATTTTTATTGCCGTTCAGTAATTGTAAGGCTTAAGAAAGAGATCAGATATTTTCATCGAGATGATATATCTTTAAAAAAATGCTCTCTCAAATCTAATTGGAGTTAAAAGCAATTTTATTAGAAGTATATCGTTAAATTTAATGCACATTTACTATGCTTTATTCCATTAAAGTGGTGAATTTGTTTTACTTATGAGAGATCGTTTTTATAAATTATTGTTGAATTTGTCTGATTTTATTGCAGTGCTAACACTAAAATGGTTTGAGAAATTTATTCGTACCCTTAAAATTAAGCGCATATAGAAGATCGCTCACTAATTGTCTAATGTAGCAGTTTTCAATCAATGGATTTCACGATTCAAAAACAGGGATCTTATACTCTACTCCTAATTTTTGTTGTGTATAAGTAGTATTTTTTAAACTATTTAATCATTTATTTAAGATATGATTTAAGTTCCAAAAATAAATGAGAGTAAGTAAGCTTAATAATCTTAATATATGAAATTTTCATGAAATTTAATTCAGTAGAGCAAATTATCATCTAATATAATTTTATATTAAGAACATAAAAATATAGAAAAACCCTATGGTATATGAACTAAATAAGTTGCTATACCACGAGTCTTACAAACGTACATTGTAAAAATTCACTAAAATTTGTATGAACAACATTTTTATGAGATGTCAAACGTAAATTTTAAACGATTCTAAACGTATAATTTCCTTAATTGTCAGTATTCATCTAAAAACCATTATTATACTTGACCTTCTGCATACTTTTTATTTAGTTTTAACTCCGAATTTATTCCTAACTGCATTGCATTTTAGACACGTTTTCGACGAAAACTATCAGCAGAAAATGCGATGCTTTCTAAGCTTGAAAAGTACCATTTTTCTCGCCAAGAGTTGCAACTATACGAAACATACTTGTACTAGAATAGCCGAGAATGAATAAGTAAGTAGTCATCCCATTGGTTATTCTAACGTAATTACAAGATAGACCTCTGGCAGTGTTTCTACCAAAGTTCCCTGAGCCATTCCAGCCATTATAGTACTTCTTTGAATGTGAAGAATTCTGAAAATGATGCTTTTGTCCATTCTCTTGTACGCTCTTAGTAGCTCTCTTTGTGAATCATTCTCAGTGAAGAATTGTGCTGTAAAAACTGGGGTAAAGAGGACGCGGAATTGGATTCGGCGCGAGGACGATTCGGCGCCGACTCGTTTCGGTGCAAAACCCACATTTTTTCTTCTAATTTTTAGAATGATTATAAAATAGTTCTACTTGCTTTCATTTTATTTTTCGCACCGAATCGTCCCCGTGCCGAAACAGCCAGCACCGATGAGTACACTCTTAAAACGATCAAATGTTCTCAAATTTGAAAACATGAATATAATAATTTCTGAAAATGTGCATACTCAAAAATAAAACACCATGAGCTCATTTTTGAGTTCAAGCTATTAATTAAGTTAAATTTTTCGACTATGAAAAAAATAGGTTGGGTTAATGGTCAGTACAAAGGTAGTACGTGAGCTTGTAGTAATATGTACTATGTATCAAATAAATCGCCAATCAATGATAAAATGTTTCATTTATTTATCGCAAATTGAACAAAATTAAATCAGATTTATTTTTATTTATGAATGGGCTTTTTTAAAGGATTTCATCATCGATAATTAATTTCATTTTCGTCATTGGGGATTTCAAGGTTCATTTTAACTTTGCTCTTCAGGAAATGGTATAATTTATATTTAATGTGAAAATTAAATTAAAACAGAAACTATCATTTTCCTCAAACGAAGAATATGGAAAATAATTCGAAATTGACGTATAATAATAAACAGAAAACGGCAAACTGAATTTAAGGATGCAATGTTTTTAAAAACATCAATATCATTGTATGAAATATCATTATAATGAAATTTTTTCATAATTCAGGTATTATGTTTGATTTTTCTAGATATTATGCAATATACAGTTAAACCTGTTTGTGCGAGGTGGGAAGGGACCAAAACTTCGCGAGTAGCTATTAAAAAGTTTTCTCAACACAATTAAAAGCAAAAATATTTTTTATGCTGTGGATAGGGACAGCATAGTCTCACGAAGGACCGTAACGAAAATCCTTCCGTATAGCTGATTTGAGACACCGTTTGCATACGAACTGTAGACTATAGGATGTCTCAAAAAAATTTTTTTCGAAAAACCTCGCTCCTCAGGGCTTTTCCCATTCCTTTTGGTCCCAAAATATTGTGTGGGAAGTTTCAGCCCCCTAAGTAAACTCTAGGGTTTGCCTGTAAAGCCCCAAAGTTTGAAAAAAGTGGAAAAAATGACCAATTTTCAGAATTTTAAAAAATTATGTTTAAGATTGATAATGCAAATAAAACTGGTTCAAATGCGTCATTTAGGACTTATTTAGATGGTATATATTTATTTATGTGTATTAACCCTTTAGCCCCTATAATTTAAGATTAAAACGTACCACTTAGGGACGTTGTTCTCGCCAAAGCTTATAATACACTACCGGTGGACGAAATGAATTAAATCCGAATTTCTTCGAAGGAACTCCCTCAAATGAGGCCATTTGGAGATAAAATGATATTATAAATTATAAAAACCAGTGAATTTACAGTTTTGGGCCCTTTCACTGAGCTTCTAATTGTAAAAAGTGATTTTCTTCAAAATTTCTCGTTTCCAGCTGATATCACCCAAAATGTATACTAAAAAAGGGAGTTGTCTTACTTTTTAGTTACTAAACTTTGAGATCTTTATAGCGATTTTATTTTTAATAAGTAGAATTAAATTTTAAAGCTCACAGATCGGATATGACATGGATATTTCCTATACTAGACGTGAAAATTTAATTATTTTTTTAAGTTTGGAAAATTACTTCCTTTTAACGTATTAGGGGAAGATTTTAATTAAAAACTTCTTTCTTTAACATTTCAACCAAGATTTACAAGTATTAAACTATTTTCCTAACTTTGAAAAAAGAAAATCGATTTTCACGTCTGGTATATGAAATATCCATGTCATTTTCGATCTGTGCTGTTTAAAATTTAATTCTACTTGAAAAAATTAAATCCTTATAAAGATTATAATGTTTGGTATCTAAAAAAGTTCAACAAACCCCTTTTTTAGTATAAGTTTCGGGTTTCATCAGCTGGAAACGATAAATTTAGAAGAAAATAATTTTTTGCATTAAAAGCTCAGTGGAAGGGCTCAAAATTGTTATTTCACTGGTTTTTATAATATATAATATCATTTTAGCTCCAAATGGCAACATTTGAGGGAGTTCCTTCGAAGAAATTCGGATTTAATTCATTTCATCTACCGGTAGTGCATTATAAGCTTTGGCGTGTGCAACGTCCCTAAGTAATACGTTTTAATCTTAAATTATAGGGGCTGTAGGGTACACAGTTAATACACAAAAATAAATATATTCCATCTAAATAAGTCCTAAATGATGCATTTGAACCAGTTTTATTTGCATAATCAACCTTAAAAATAATTTTTAAAACTTCTGAAAATTGGTAATTTTTTCCACTTTTTTAAAACTTTGGGACCCTACAGGCAAACCCTAGAGTTTACTTAAGGGGCTGAAACTTCACACACTATCTTTTGGGACCAAAAGGAATGGGAAAAGCCCTGGGGAGCAAGGTTTTTCGAAAAAAGGTTTTTTTGAGACACCCTAGTGCAGACCACTCAGTTACCATGTAGTCGGTGACGACTATTGTTTCACTCAGACCCTTGTATGGTGTTTCAGATAAGTGTTTCATAATTTCAAGGGGAGTTAGGGTACCTCAAGACAAAAACGATTTTGTAAAGGTTAGGGGGTCGGAGGTTGGATTCAAGGGGTGAAAATCACGGGTGAAAATTAGCAAAAAACCTCGCATATCGGAGAAGAAAGATACATATATTCGATTTCGGCATTTATTACGTTCAACCAATTCAAATTCTTTGTGTAAAAATATTTGAAAATGTTTATTCTATTAAAAAAAAGACCGATAAATGAAACAGGCATGCGTTACAGGTAGATAAGAGTTAAAATTGTTCATTGGTCACACATTTGTTCCTTGTGCCATAAAACTTTTAACAACCGACCAACTAGACTCTAGTATTAACCCCTTAACTGCCACGGAAATCTGCAGCAAGTGGCTCCCCAGTGCCAGCGTTTTTCTCCCGCGCGCTCGTACTTACACTTTAGCAGAGCGCGCGTTCCTTTTTCAACTCGTTAACTACTCAAAATTAGTGATGGGCAAAATCGATAATTTTAGGTATCGAATACTTTGGTATCGAATACTTATAGGTATCGAATACTTTGGTATCGAATACATATAGGTATCGAGTACTTTTAGGTATCGAGTACTTTTTTTCAATGTCGGGAAATGAACCTGAAGGGACAATTTTTTTAGGGCCTATCCATAATCAGACTAATATTCAAAAAACTGAAAGCGATCCATCAAAAAGCCCCGTAGCTACGGGCCTGGAGGTGGATAGAGGCGAAGGATTTGGCGGGGGAAAAACCTAGCCGCGTCAAATTTCTCTCGCGGATGATAACGACTTGGGTTTGAGCGTTGCAAAATGAAAACGGAAACAGGCTGCGTTTGATCTACAGTAGGTATTATAAAGATTACTTCATTGAAAAATTTAAAACGAAATATGTCAATAAAGTATCGATACTTTTGTGGGTATCGAATACACTCGATACCTATAGGTATCGAGTACTTAAGTATTTGGTATCGATACCTGCCCATCACTACTCAAAATACTGTTTATTTCGTTCACATAAAGAAATTGCACCCTCTCAATGTATGGAGTACCAGTTAAAACCAGAATCATGACCTAATAAAGAAAAAATAGTAGAAAATAAGAAGTAAATCAAATCGATCTGTTATAAGCATTTTTCTTATTTCCTTGCAGACAAACAAATTTAAAAAAATAAAAAATCCATTTTCTATGCAAAGGGAACTAAAACGGAAGTGTTAGACACAAAATATAGCATAAAAAAGAATAAAAAAACTCAAAAAGAAACACAGGCCATAACTTAACAGCTTTTATTTTTATCGCTAAAGAAAAAAAACACAGTTCAAATTCATCCCCCTACTTCAGAGAAATAAGAAATTCCTTTGGAAACACTGTCAAGGTTATTCCTGGTATTATTTTTGGTAAAAACACAATGCAACACATCGTACTTTTACAAAGCGTAAATATACGCCATTGGCACTTAACACTCGGGATTTCCAAACCGTACATTTACGTCGACGGCAGTTAAGGGGTTAAGATGTTTTCCTCTAAAGCCCTGGATACTCTACCTTAAGTAGCGACTTCACGCTCAATCGGCCGCCATTATATGGGGAGAACTCACTACTAGTCTGGATAGTCTTGCTTATCGTCACTAGTAGTGAGTTCTCCCCAAAATATCGGACGATTGAGCGTGATGTCGCTACTTAAGGTAGATGATCTAGGGCTTTATATTCGTCGTGACTTTTTTTATTGCAGTTTCATTTATTGTGATCTGTTTTTGAATGAATTAAACATTTTTATAAGATTTCTTCTACAAAGCATTTGAATTGGTTGAATGTAATAAATGCCGGAATCGAACAATTGTACCTCTTTCTGCCCAGATATGCGAGATTTTCTTGCTAATTTTCACCCGTGGTTTTCACCGATTAAACCCCACTTCCAACCCCCTAACCTATACCAATTCTTGTTTTTGCCTTGATGTACCCTACCTCTCCTAGAAGTTATGAAACACTTATCTGAAACACCCTGTATCCAGGTTTACAATATTTTGGTTCTATATTCTAATTTGATTGAAATTTCCTTACACAACACAAAAAAAGACGCACAAATAAAAACAATCGCACAAAAAAGGAATGCACGAAAACAGGTTTGAGTGTATTACTAAATATGGTATACCTGAAAACTTAAAAATCATCATTTCTCCATCGGAATCCACAAGAACAAGCTGCCTTTATGAACCTTAAATATTTTCCATATAATCTTCTCATGATTTGATTGATGCTCCTTCATCAAGTAAATGAAGGGGATCTTTTGCTGCTCAATTATATTAGCATAATCCATAATTAAAATCATTACATTCCTTGTCAAACACAAATGCGCTGTTAAACCTCAATCTATCAGTATCGATCTTTCTTGCCGAATCTAATCTAAGGATATGGCTGCGACAAGGTTCTTAAATGATGACTTTTAATGTAACTGATGGACCCAAAAATAAATTAAGGTGGTATTCATTGTAAAGAAAGAAGTAAATTTAAAGCTACGTGGTCTAAACTGTATAGAATATTCAGATATATTCAGGGTGTTCCCCTAAATTGAACCAACAGCTAACTGCTAAACCGTTCGTTACATGTGAATACTTCTGAAGACAAAATTGTTCAAAATGAAGCAAAAAAATCAATGATGGATATACTTAAATTTCTTCTTCTTATTTGTTATTAAATTTCTTCTTTTTCTTCTTCTTATTTCTTCTTTCAATGATGGTTTCCTATTTCTTCTTTTCACTCAAAATTCCGACATCGCACGGGGAACTACTTTCTTTGGTTGCTCTCGGCATATTTCTACAGGATGAAGTTAAGTTGAAACCGAGTATAGATGCATTTATTTGAAAACTTAATTTAAAAGTAGTGTACCAGTAAATGTAAAATATTCCATTCGTGTATATTAGCCCCAAAGTAACAAAAAACACATTTTTTCCATGCAAATAAGCATTAGCGAAAATATTTCATTAGAGTTATAATAATACTAGATTCACACAACTAATTAAAAAGCTAAAATCCGGTGTAAGACTTACACACACACACTAATGCTTTCCACGATATTTTTAACTTCATTGCGAATTTATACATGGAAGAAACTAGGCGAAATATGCAGACTCAAACAATGGTATGCGTAAAATATTCATTTTCTGCTCAACTTAAACATAATTAATGCATCATATCGTGACTAATAAATCCCAGTTATGGCTTAAAATACTTTAGATAATCTGGTTAGAATAAATGATGTTTCACATTCAAGTTTCCCTGATTACAGGAAGAGAGAAATCAGGGGAAATTAAAATAACGTAGTTGAAATTCCTGTCCACTCAAATTAAAATTTAATATTGTTTCATACAGAAGAGTTTTGACTTTTTTTATTCGCATTAGTAAATATCTCAGGTAAATGGATTACGTCACGTTGAAAATTCAGTTTTGTATCATTTGTGGTGTTGAGGTACATACACAGAATGAATACAGTAGAGTGTTTATGTTCCATTTCATTTACATTAACGCATCTTCTGACTAAAAAATAACCCTTTGAAACCTTGTTTTTCATTTAACCACTTTAATTTGCGGCTTTGTGTGAGGGCCTAAAAATCTGAAAAAAATCACAGAATATCTTTAAGACATACTTTATATCCCATAAAAATTTTATCGTTATAGAATAATTATTTCAGTGAAAAATTTCCCGTTTGTAGGTGATGCAGTCAGCAAAATCATAAACCTAAAGCCAGGCCTTTTCAACTAATTCAATTTATCTTGGTTTTTTAATTAAATTCATATGGAACTTTTAATGAACTTTTTTGGGGGTTAAAAAGACTATATAGTTCACTTTTTGTTTTCCAATTAAGGGTTATGGATCATTCTTTAAAATACTCTGTTTCTTCTTACCCCATTTACACAAAACTATGAGGTAGTAAGAAACACTAGAATTTTATCCATAAAAATTTATTTATAGAATTTTTCTCTTCATGATCTTAATATTTTGTTGTTCTTATTTCATTTATAAAGTTCAAAATTTAAATTCAATGAAGTTTATTTTTATTTCATTTTTCTAAAAACGGTAGTTAATAAGACAAAAAATGTCAATTTAAAAAAAATGAGTTTATTTTGGGGGAAATAACTTTTTAGTCTCACAAAATCAAATAAGAAAAACACTAAGTGTAAACTCACAACTCTCAAGCTTCACCTTCAACCGTGGACCGGTTTCGTCCTTGTTAGGACTCATCAGCACGGTATAGGAAGGTAACGCAAGAGAGCGGAGGGCAAGTTACCTTCCTATACAGTGCTGATGAGTCCTAACAAGGACGAAACCGGTCCACGGTTGGAGGTGACGCTTGATAGTTGTGAGTTTACACTTATTGTCCGCTTAACCAGCAATACTTGGTGAAATTCTCCTTTCAAGAGAAACACTATTTGACTTGTTTTGTCATGATTTTTAAATGTTTTACATAAAAATATAGGGTTGTTCAAAACTTTCAACTTGTAACTTTTTTAGAGTAATTTTTAACTGGGCATGAATAGAAAGATTTTAAATGAAATTTTTTGAAAATTACTGGGTTTATAAAATAATCTTTAAAGATTACATTAATACCTTCATTTGATTTTTAATTGATTTAATTAGTAAAATAACTGGCTTTTTTACCCCTAGCTGGGTGATAAGATGCAGTAATGAGCAGTAATAAAATGTAAATACAGTGAGTAATGTAATGCAAAAAATAATCAACATAAACCTATAGCAAAATACTGTGGAATTTTTAATGTTTCTGATAAACCCATTTGAATTTTATCACCCCACTCTCCTCTAGCTCGAAAATAATCAGATTCATTATTGCCAGCTTCGAAAAGTGTTATATCAAAATTAATACCTATATGGCATTCCTTATGCTAGTGACTTGTTCCCAAATTCGGTAATAATTCTTTTAATTTTTTTTTCAATGCGTATGTAGATGATGTGGATTTTAGGTCAATAAAACACAAAAAAATAAACTCTGCAGGAAAACTCATTTTGCTATTAGTAATTATAAGGGATTTTTTTAATTGCAAAATTCATTGCTTTAATCCGCTTGAAGTTAGTGTGGAGTTGGATCCAAATAGCTTCCCTTAAAAGTATAAAAGTTTTCAGCTTGAAACAATTTTTTTCTGCTTTTGACCTACTCCCAAAATTAAAATTTATTTTATTTTCAGTTTTTGTCGAAACGTAATCCACAAAAAAGGCATTTTCACCAGTCTTAAAATAACAAGCTTGTAAATTAAAATAAGAGCTTTTAACAGCAAATTATTTCACTCTCGTCCATACTGACAATAGCCTCTACTCACGATCTAAACCATCACAATGCATTACGCTAGGCTCTATCGAATTTCCAACGAACGGGGTTTTGTTCCTAGAATCTATGGGGGCATTCATAGCACCACTAGAACTCGGCATTCGGCTGTTGTTTAGGAACGCCCTTTGCAGAAGCGATAAATCTCTCCTGCCGGAAGTCTTTCGTCAATCATTATGGTCCGGCAGAATTGTAGTCTCCTGATATGTACATCTATTGGTATCGGATTTCCTTACATCTCGTCACATGTTGCAAATCTTTTAATTTCTCGAATTGGAGTGGAAATAGGGGAACGGTTTCAGCGATTTGTTTGTGTTTAATGAAAAGACAAAGTTTGGCTGGAATGTCTTTTGTTAGTAAAGTTGGAAGTGCGCATCTTTTTCTTAGAAGAAACCGCTTTAAGATTGTGAATATTTCTCTCTAGTAATACTCTTTAGTATAATTGAATCACTTATTTCTGAGACATGTCAAACGCCATACTTTTCTTGTTTTGGGTTAACCCTACAGTGCATACTGATGCCATTTGGCAACACGACATTTTCCCCATTTCCTACTCGAACTTTCACTTCCAAACAGCAACACCATGCAATAAGTACAAGAGATATAACATTTCATTGTATTGGCACTTTAGATCGCCAGTAGATCACAGCAGGGGTACTATTTTGAGACATTTGTTAGTAGCTAGTGAAACGAAAGTCAAGACACAGAAAACGCCAAAATAAAAGGACCATATAAATTAAATTATAAAAAAAAAATTTCAGCTTGAACAAAAAATGTTTTGAATAGATAAGTTGTTTTTTTATATTTTTAGACCATTTGGTTTTATTTCACTTCACAATTAATTTCACAAGAGACACAAATTAATTTCACAAGGACAAAGTTTTTTGCCAATAAAAAGTAGAAAAAAATTAAATTAAATTTTTTTAGTATTTTTTTTACTAATGTACACCATAATAGAAGTCACATAAATGATTTTCAAGTGAATTTAAAAAATCATGCATTGTAGGGTTTAACGAGAAAAACTGTAGAGAAGCTCACTACAGTTTTGTGAAGATGTTTAGTAATTTGTTTCTTAAAGTAGACCTTATTTGGATATTTTACAGAAAAAAAATTTAATGTGTTTTTTCTTTTCATAAAATATTTTGAAATATTTGCATTTGACAGGTTTCTGCAATAACCAGAGTATTCAGGTCTATTTTGATGGCTTAACTTTAATTTATTTAAGGATTTGGTAACAAAAATGGGAATATTAGTTAAAAAAACATTTCCTAATTAAATACTAACCAATTAAGTTATTATAGAATTCTTATTTTTTTCTCTTTTGTGGTAAGTCGTTAGAAGATGTATATAAATACCTTTTTTATAAATGATTTCAACTCTAGACCCAAAAATAGTGGTCAGCCAATTCTAAATGTTAGTATAGAAATCTTCGAAGTCAATTTACTTTAGTACTATATTTTAGGTATTCAGTTTTAAGATATTTCTTCATAATAAATTTTAAGAGTACTATATTTTAAATAAAAATAGCTTAATTTTAATGTCTAATAAGATTTTCCGAAAATTACATAATAAGATTTTCCGAAAATTACATAATAACATTATTCTCTAAAGTGTTATATCGCTTTTTCTCTAGGATTTACCAATTATGAAAGCTATTTATAAACCTAGACTTTATATTTATCTATTCAATTGTTTACAATATGTAGATTATAAAGGAAGGATTTTTAAAATTTATTTAAATGTAGATAAAAGTTTATAAGTTTTGAATTGGAAACTTTATTGAATTAAGCTTCTTTTTTAGTATAATCAACAATAATAATAATGTAGTATAAATATTTAAATTACTTTAAACTTTTCCATAACTATAAAAGTTTTATTTTTGGCGGTTTCAGCTTAACTTATATTTAAATTTACTTTTGAACATACTCTCTAAGCTAGAGCAATTTTAAATAAAATCAACATAATTAAGAGACCTATGCATGCATCTTTATTTACTAGTTCCTTTAACTGCCGTTAGGAAATTCTCGTAATGGTCTCAAGATTTATTTAATTGCGTAAATGCAAATGAAGGCAATTAGTAGTTATATGCACCGGTATTTGGACAGCCTTACTTAAAGCTTTAAGTCAGCAAGTTTTTTTAATAGTTTGTTTCGATAAAATCTGATTACTTTAAATTCAGGTATAAGCAAATAAATAAAAATGCTTTAAGTTGCCGATTAATCTCATTGTTGTACTCAACACTTCGATGCGATATAAACATTTTAATGTTAGATTTTAAAGGAAGAATGTTATACGCACTTAACTGTTATATTTTTGTTTCTGTGCGTTTTTAAAGAGAAATGTGAGATGCACTTTAAAAGGTTTACGCTTAATAAATACTACAATTTCAAGTACAAAAACAATCAATCTATATAAATATCTTATTGGATTATGCTAAAAATAATTGAAGAAGAGTTTATATCAAAGTTTGACATCTAAATCTCTAACAAAAAATGTTTCCTAGACTAAGGTTTCAGGTTTGCACTGGTGGTAAAACTCGCACCGACCTTCCGTTCCAAAAGTATTTCTGCTTTAAAAAACAGAAAAAACATATATCTGCTTTGTATAACTTTCATGGCTTTCCTGAAAAATTTCTGAAAAAGAAAATGTTGGTATCTATCTTCTTATCAATCTTATCTTCTTTTTCAATCATAGCATGTGTTGCTGGAGTCTTTTCTTAATAAGTTGAAATGATTAATTGTTAATAACTTACTTTCCGATTTAGAATGATAAAACAATAAATCCTTCTCGCGTACACGGTTCTCAAATACAGATAAAAAACAACGTTTAGCTATATCAGAGTTATTAGTATAACTTCTGATAACAACGTTTGAGTTATTTAAAAATTTATTCAAATGTTTTCCTTGTTGTTATCTTGCTATTGAAAATACCAGTGAAGCTCTAATGTAGAAATAACCAAATTTTGTTGTCATTAGTTGTTTTCAACAATTTTTTATGGATGAAATCCAGAATATTATAGTAAAGAATTGTTATGTTTGAATTTTGAATTCAACGTTATTGGACATGCGCTGGTATTTTCCCGACTCTCCTTCATATTGAATCAGCAAAAAAGTCAAAGTTTCACTTTACTTACTATCTGTACTACCCTGAGTGAGTCACAACGCATGAAAAAAGTTACAACCCTTCTCTGTGTAAACGAAACAACTTGCTGACGTTTCATAAAAATTAGATGAAACGTATGGGAGAAAATGCATAAAGGACTCTTAAAACTATAGATTTTTACTTACTGGGGAAATGAGGGTACGCACAAAGGGCTATGAAATTGAAAATTTAAAAATCGGAACCTCAAAATATAACTGAACATTGATTTTTTTACTCACAAATCTACCAACACAAAAGAAAATCTTAAATTTAGTGAAAGTGTTAAAAATCAGCACGAATAAAAAAATCGAATGCATTCTTTTATCCGACGGTATGTGGCGGGTAAATGATTGTGGAGTAGTACTAAGGTTTATTCTGTTTTAATTGAGTTTAAAGCAAGGAATAAATATTTATGTCTACTATTGTGTTCATCATACTGATATGAAACGCACACACAATTCAGAAATCCAACTCCATACCCCATCAGGTTTTGTTCCTTTCTACAACAGCATTGAAACTCGTCTCAACTAAAACCCACGGAAAGAATTCCCTGACTGAATAAAGCAAAAATATATGAGGACGGTAGAGGCAAATTCTTATTAAAAGTTGAGGGAAGTAGAGCTACTGAGTCTTCCGATATATTCCTCGGCTGTTTGAGAAATAAGACCGGAATGGATTTTAAAGGACCTGAGGAGGCGAAACAATTTTATTTCCTTTCTCAAATAAACACATAAGTGCATGAATAAATTTTATCTCTAGAATGCTTATAATGTCGTGGGCTAAGAAGCCTAAAGCCTAAGAAGTGATAAGGATATCCTTATTTTCTGTAGTGAATTGAGTTTAAAAAACACTAAAATTTTAAGAAATTCGATTAAAAACAATGAATGATTTAATGCCAATTTCAGATTTAGGTCTTGAAAGTGTCAATAAAATTTTATCTTTTTTGGTTAAAAGTTTGACTACTCCTTTTAATCCGAAGTCACCCGAGATTACCATTTAATCGTATGGAACATTTAGGGCAGCTGGGACTGAAAGAGTTTAGAATAATTTAAAATTGATGCTATAAATTGAAGTTTTAAAGTTGGATACTGAAGTTGGAATACGCCCAACAGATGTTTATAAATTTAAGTACGTTAGTATTGTAGCAAAGCCGACGAAAAAGATAATTTTTCGTACATTGCCGTAAAATACAGTTTTCAAACTTAGACTTTTTTTAATGCATTGTGAGAACAGTTTAATTTCACTGTAGGTTAATTAGGTGTGTGTTTGTATTGATTCTACACTTTAAATGCATACTTTAAGGAAATAGTTTTAACAGTTAAGTGCAATTTGTTCTTCAAAAGTTATCTCATTTAAAGAGTTAAACTAACTTCCCTAACTTCTTACATAAACTAGCATTTTGTTTAAACGTTAGGCTAATTACAAAACTAATTTCAAAAAGCTTTTTTTATAGCTATGTGAATAGAACATAATTAAGAATCCAATATAATGTCAAATTAATTCCTTCAAACGTAAATCTTGAAATGGACCTAGTTCTTACAGTCGAATTGGCAACGAATAATAGAACCCTTGAAGGGCTATTCCATGTGAACAGGGACATGATCAAGAAAAATGAAAAAATAAAATAATAAAATTTTCTAATTATTTTAGGGAATAATTATGCAGTGTTGATCTTATTGTGTTTTGCATTGCTTAAATTTTGTGTAAAATTATTTTTATCGGAATGTCAGCATTTAAAGTCAATATTTAGAAATATTTGTTTTAAAGGTTAATTTGTTAATGAAAAATGTATAGTTTGAAAAGAAGAGTTCTTCACCAGTAACCTCTGGTTAGAGGAATGTGTGAGAAAACTCCAGCTCTCAAGCGTCGCCTCCAACCGTGGACCGGTTTCGCCCTTGTTAGGGCTCATCAGCACGGTATAGGAAGGCAACGCAAGAGAGCGGAGGGAGAGCTTTTAGTCTAGCCGACTATAACGGAAAAAGTGGTGACTATTGATCAGTCTTCCACTATCTGCCGGAATGAACTGCGCATTCCGTAGAACAGATTAAATTCCCGAAAGGCAAGGTATGAAAAGAAGAGTTCTTCACCAGTAACCTCTGGTTAGAGGAATGTGTGAGAGTTTTCTCAATGTATAGTTTATTTAGAAAATTAAAAATAATTTAATTAGTTTTTACAACTTTTTTGTTAAATATACTCATAAACTTTATAGTAAAAATGAAATAAAGTGTTTAAATCAATTTAATTATATTTATATTCATGAATAACTGAACGCTTATACACATGTAGCGTGAGTTACGAAGTACTGTAGCGTGAGTTACGAACAGCTCTCTATATTTTATTTTATTTCTGGTTTTCTAAAGCATTCCCAGTAAAACTGTTTGCTATTTTAGAATAAAGGAAGTATATTCAAACACTTGACAAGCATATAGAATTATTGAAACACTATTTAAGCAGAAAAACAAATTTGAATTTTATACTCATAAATCCATGTCTTTTTCTTGTAGCGTGAGTTACGACTCTATTTTAATTAATATTTAAAAAACTAAAATTC